>JAUBNY010001083.1:276625-304096 GCA_032275445.1 Crypturellus soui
GACAAAATAATAGGGACCTGGCATTCTAAGGATTCCACCACAGCACAAATGCTAATCAGTGTAGATTGCTATTCAAAGCGGGGGGAGGGAGGCAGTGTGTGTGGAAAGATTTATACCTTCAAATATACCTTTTTAGAATTCTCATTTTTCATGAGAGAAAAGTAGGTCTTTCAAGTTGAAATCAATGTCATGTATTTTACCTCAGGCAAAATTCTGATTCCACCACATATAAGCACAAATACAGAATAATTATTAGAGAAATGTAAAAAGTCAGAATTTGGCCTAATTCTTTTAAGGTGACCAGTTTTAAAAACAAAAAATAGTGAGCCCTGGTGTTTTTATTGCAGTATTCATTGCGAGTAAAGTAAAGGAACAGATTCTAGCCACTGTACTGATGCCAAATTAAACCCTCCTGACTGTTTCTTACTTGTCATTTTAATAGGAAGTTGTGGGCAAAGAAGAGCAGGGAGAGTATACACAGAGGAGAAATGACTTTCTAGTTCTTCCAACAGTTCTTCCTTTATGTATTTCTTCCTTCATTAGGTGGGAATTGTCTTAGAGCTCTTACATTGAAGAGTCACATCATTAATGAAATTGCATTTTCTGCCCTACTGAATAGTTTCCACCTTGTATTCACGTTTGGTTATTCAACCCTGATACTGTGCTGGTTTGCAGGGCCAGGACTTTTTTTGACATGGGGAAAATGTTCATTTCTCTGTTAGCCTTCATGAGTCCAAGAGTGCAAAACTAATGGCCTTATAAAATTATGCTAGATGTCTACTCAGTTGGCGTGCTGGCTACCTCCTTGCATATAGACCTCTTGATAAAAACAGTAGCGTTCTTCTCCTTAGGTGGAATGTGTGAGGAAAAAAAAAAGTTGAAAGAAATCTGAGGAAATTAGAGTAAACGAGAGTGTGTTCCTGCACACACTCTTGGGGGAGAAAATTCTTCAGGAATTCTTCATCTAAACTGTACATTAAATACTCAAAACAAAATTTGCTCTGGCAGAGATACATCAGACTTCTCCTCCCTTATTGGCTGATGAACTAACAGGAAAAAATGGGTCAGATTTTGGTAGTTTTTCTTGCTTGCTCCCTTTCAGATAATTCTCAGGTCTTCTGTGGAGGCCTGTACAGTGACAGCAGAAAGGGCTGAGCGTGTTACTGACTGCAGATAGGAGTCATTAAGTTAGGTGTAGGTAAGGAAACTTCCAGGACTGAGGAGCTGCAGAAATCTGCATGGAGGAAGAGGGAATTAACCACATTCTGGGTATTTGAAACCTTCAGCTATAGGACAAGAATAAGAAGGATTGGCAGCATTCCCCTACCAGGCTTTGAAAGAAATGAAAATTTTTGAGAAGTGGATTAACTTAATCAAGAGAAATCAATCTTTGGTTGTGGTGATTTTTAACCATAAACTGTTATGCCCTTGAGGGCATAAATTGTTGCTCTTTTCTTTATATGCAGACAACTGTTGGAAAATAGAACATACTCAGATTTTATGCAAATACATAATGATACAAACTTCTATTGAGCTGCCTGATTTTCTTTGAACATTTTTCATTTGTATAATCAACCGGTCGAAATCATGAAAAATTGATATTCACTAACTTTGCGGTTGGTAATGTGGACTGGAAGAATTAATTTCCTTTAGAAAATTATCGCTGTAAAGTTGTCTGGTCTTGCTATTTTGAACTCTTTCAAAACCAAAGCAATGCAGAGCAGTGCAGAGAGAAGAATTTTCTGCTGATTTAGCCAAGATACAGAAAGTAGTAAAAAAGTCACGATGCATGTAAACCTCAGAAAAGAAATGTTCAGTATCTGAGCTGTGTCTATATAAATCATATTGCTGTCAGTCAAATACTTGGTTTAAATACAGATCTTCTAAAGACCACAAAATCACTGTGTAACTTAATCTGACTTTATGCTGACATTTTATATCTCCCTTTTTTTTCTTGACTGATTCATGTGATGCAGAACTTCTCGACAGATGTGTTTGATCAAAATCAGGAGATGCAGAGGGAGTACCAAAACTCCATTGCCATTGATGTTCAATTGCAGAAGATAACCATCCCTGCTATAATAAATATCTGTCTATTTTCCATTTAGATTTTCTTGTTTTTAGCATCCAACATTGTTTCTGTTGCTTACGTTGTTGTTGTTTTCTTAAGAGTTCTTGATTCTTCATTAATTTTCTTCTCTGTGAGAATTTATGAATAATGTAACCAAAGTCATCTCAGTCATCTTCCTGAGAGTTAAACAAGCTCATTTAAACATTACAGAAAACATTTTGCAGGTAGCTTTTGCATGCTGAAGTTTTTCATATCCTCGTCCTCAAATGTTGGCGGTAATTTTATCGTGCCAGTTAGTACTCCCTGCAGCACTGCAGCCTGCAGCTACGCTATCGTCTCCATCCTGCAGCTCACTGCTTAGCCATTTTCCCAGATCGCTGCACTAAGTGCTCATTTAGAACCCTCATCTAGTAGCACTTCACTAATGCTCTGTTTTGAAAATAGTGTGAGGTTGCATTTCTCTAGGTGGGTGCAGAGAGCAATCGCTGCGCCTTTGTGAGCTCCCTAGTCTAGAGGCTCCACAGTTCTTAACACCAGTTTCATATTTTCATCCTTGTATGCGTTACCATTTTTGTGCATCGTTCATTTTCTTCTTGGGAGGCCTAGCATCAAAAACATATTTCTGTCAGTGTGCTGCAGTCTAGATGAAGGGTGTCAACGCGGAGCTTTTCTCTCCTATCTGAGAGTTGTTTAAGGTCATGTGGAGTCTAGAGATCGCTCCTTGCCTGAGCCGCTGTAGCCTCCTTTTCCCATAGCATGCATAGTATCAGGAAGACAGGCAACACTAAACCCAAAGTAGCAACACATTTCTAGGCTCCACTTCTCTAGAAATCTATCTGTGCAGTCCATCTATGATAAGAAACTCTTATCTCACCAGACTTTTAGCTTTTAAATTCCTTGAACATTGTACATTGTCATGGGTGTGTCAGCTAAGCAGATGCGTATCAGCCTTAAGAGTGAAAAATAAAAAAATCTGAAAGTATAATGTGGCAATAGTTTGGTTATAAAGAATTCAACTGTGTAGTGCTGCTCTGCAGCATTTTGCCCAGTACCCTTTGGAGAGGCATCTGTTTCTCAGAGCTTGAGGGGACAGCTCAAATACATTTCAATATGATGTCAAAATGCTTAGACTTTCTTAAAATAACATTGACAGAAGAATACTCAATTATTCAGAGCATAACTGTGGATACTACCTCTTTCATATCAAACCTTACAGTAAGAGTATGGAAATTGGAAAGAAAGATATGCTGGCACAGCTGCTTTTCCATATTGCACCCCACTGCAAGCATGTTAGTATAGAGATACTGCTAGAATTGGGTCTTTGGCATTCATTACTGCTTGGAAAAATTACATACAAGTCTTTGGAGCCAATTGCCAGGAGAACAACACATTTCAAAGGTTGCTTCCTTAAATTCAGAAACTGTGCCAAATGGCATCTATTGCAATAGCAAATTTGAGGAAAAGCTCAAGCTGAGCTTGGACTAGGATACCTCAGATAAAGTTTTTGGAAGTCAGCTAGAATTGCCAGTGCGCTCTTGTTTTATGTAGCAACGCCTAATTTAATTATACAAGTACATCTTGTGTTAAGGTAGGACTACAGAATAACACACGCAAGAGGTCAGCCTTGGCAGCCCTTCTGTTGAGACGACTTTGGTATTTTGGCTTCCAACCTCTTTTCTAGTTCACTGCTGTCACGTGGCCGTCGGTCTCAGAGAATTTGATTTGATTCGTTTGGAGGTTGGCTGGAAGGTCTGGGGAGAGAGGAGCTCGCAGAGCGCTGCCGTTCCAGGCTGGGCAGCACCTGGAGAGGTAGCAGAAGTTGTCAGCAGGGCAGCTGCAGGCGGCTTTGTGGGTCCCTGCTCAGGCAGAGCTCAGGGCCCTTGCTCGGCCACTCCTACTGCAACTGCCGTATGTGGGGATGAGACGTCAGTGGCAACGGGCTGTGGTGAGGAGGCCGAGTTCTGCAGCTATGGGATACGGCAGGACAATGCAGTATGGTGTACAGTATGCAGTAGAGAAGTCAAAACTAATTGTACAAATAAAGCTATATTGAATCTAGCAGTTGTCTTCAGTCTGTCATAGTGATTACCTCCTACATGTCAATTTGTTTTTTAAAAATGTATAAACTCTTAGACTGAAAAAGAACTTTAAGACTTTCTGGACAGTATTATCTATAGCTGTGTATTTTTGCTGAAATTTATTTATGCTTTCATTTTTTAAAAAAAAGCAAAATGCATTCAATAATTACAATCCTGAAGTCCATTCTTGAACTTTATTCAGATAAACCAAATAATTTTCAAAAAGTCAGATAAAGAAATGAGTTTGTATTGCTCACAATTGTTTGTATGGCTCACAATTTTGAAGAGTGAGAAAGAATCCAAAATCAGAAACACTAGCTCTAGCCATCTGATCATGCTAATAATAACCCTTGGTGTAAGAAAGCATAGGCCTGTTTCTGTTCAGAAATAATAAAAAAAAATTGTTAGGGGGGAAAATATATTTTTAACTAACTGGAATTATTTCTAATCTTTTATTTTTCTTTCCCCTTCGAACTCTTGTGCTCTGGTTTAAAATAATACACATACTGCATTGAGTTATATTTCCATTATGTCAGTTTAATACCAGAGATGTGATCTCAAGAAAAACTAGAATACAACATAGTTGGACAATATGTTTCCTTCCTAGATCCATGGTTTTTACTTATTACATGAGCTTTTGCCTAGAGGAGTAGAGTTGCATGTAGATGTCAAATGCCCTTCCGAGCCACTGTCAAGAGAAATACACACTTTCAGAGTGGCTGTCTTGAGGGAGAAAATGTTCAGGTATTAAGCGAGCTGGCAACATGCAACTTAATAAACAGACTAAAATCTGTGACTTGCCTCCTCCCTGGGGAATCGTAAGAGTTAACAAGCTGGAAACTTAGTGTTCTTTTTGCTCCAAGTGATGTTGGAGCTTCTGTGGTCTTTAGGATAATGCAGGATGTGGACGCAGTGATCTTTATATTTAGTCCTCAGCAGGAAACACTTTAGTGGAAGCTCTTATCCAAAATCTAGTCCCGGGGTTTCTAAAGTTAGGGTATTTGAAGCACTGATAAAGGCTGATGAGGTTAGGGTAAGATGAGGGCCTAAGAGAGATCTGGGTTACTAGAAGATCAGAGATTGACGACAACTTGCCACGGATTATAATTTACAAAGAAGTTTTCCCTTTCATTTCACCTCAGTGAAGCATTAAGCATAAAGCAATGCTCAGGAGGGCTTTTTTCGCATGAACTTCTGGATAAGTGAGCAACTTTAGTCTATGTGTATTACCCTTTAAAATGTACCACCTGGCAAGCACTGTGAGAGTCGTTTTTCATGCACATTAGTGAATTGCATATATAGTGAGTACAAAGAACTAAGCTGATGGCCGTATCTCCAGCATCTGTGAATAACTTTGGGTCTTTCTATGGAGATCTATTAGTCTAACGAAAAATGACTTTGATTCTGTTTTTCCTGTATGTTATCCTGCATCAAGCTGTGTAGTGCCCTGGCAATCTTTTTGCAGGGGAGCAGCCTCAGTCTCTAATGATGGTAACCCTGAAGTGGGGTCTCTTATCTGCATTAGACTGCTGAATACTCAATGATATGTGTAGTTTATTTGTTTGCAAATCGTTGTCATGTAAACTAACTTAAGATTAAAAACAAATGCCTTTGCCACTAATCTACAAGCGCCAGATTTTGTCATCTTTACTAAATCATCTTGCATATTTATTGTAATGATGAATAATTGATATGAGTAGCAGTACATGGTTTGTGGAATCTGGCCTTTAACAAAGTCTGGAACACAAATGTGTTCCCTAAATGTTTTATGGAAAAATCTGAACACATCATGGCTCTCAAAATAGCACTTAGCAAAAATAAATACGTGTTTCAGTAAATATTGAGGAAATTACAATACATTTTCTGCTTTCTGAATTCCCATGTGTATTTTTCACATCAAACTGGAAAATCCACTCAAATTCTTAATTCCCTTGGGGCACATAAAGTTGCTTTATAGTTCCAGGTGCTGGCTTCCAGCATCCAGGCCCTTTACCATACACAAGCACCTGCATTTAAAAACGGAGCCTGCTGATGGTGAATGATGCTGACTGCGGCATAACTGGGTGTGTTGGTTACTTGTGCCCTTGCGTGGTGCCTGCAGGATACACTGGGGTCCCTCCCGCTCCAGTGCTTGAGGTGCTCAGGTGTAGTTCTTAGTTCACTTCGACTCTTATACAGCTTTGGCAGAAAGTCAGAATGGAAAATGTCCTACATAGTCTTTCTGTTCTCTCTTGTTACACCAGAAATCATGAGGAAAAGATGAAGTGAGCTTCAGAAGCTGGCACTTGTAGGCAGAAATCATTCCACAAAACCCTCCTTGAATGAGCTGGCACCAATCTGTGCACTTTAAAGGGGGAGAGGAGAGAGAAGCTCTTCTGTAGGTTCTGAGGATCACTCCACTCATCTGATTGTTCTATCTATAACTGATAGCTCTAGCTCTACCAGCTATCCAGCTTTATATCGATGATCTTTTGCTGGCCAGCAGTGATATTTCTCTACCAGAGCTTCAGGGCAGCTGACTGTGCAGTGATGAGGTTGCCTGCAGTAACAGGGTTTGGAACTTACTTACAGCTCCCAGTGTGCTCAGGTATTTCAAAGCAGGATTTGCTCAAAGTACTTTCCCTTGCATGCTACTTTGCAACATGATACACAGTCTTCCCTGGCACATCCATGCATCCTGCAGCAGTATTTAGCCTAAGATCCATTAATCTCCTCCTTACAAAATTAAGGCGACAGAAATCCAGCAGGAAAGGAGAGGGATGGGTTCAGTAATGGCTGGCTGCTGCAGGCTCCCTTCTTGCTTGGTAAACATGAAGTTGGAGGCATTTTCCAGCATCGCGCTGTGCTCCCGAGGTGCTGGCAGCTCTGCACGAGCGAGCTGCTCCCCCCGTCACGAGTGCCCAGGGGCAGGTGGCTGGTGCTGCCCAGGCCCGGAACGAGCCCTCCCTGTCCTCGTGGGCACGAGGGTTTGTGTGGGGGTGATCTCCCACGGTTTGGATGTGGTAGCAGTTACTTGTGATGCAAAATGATGCATTTACAGTTTTGTATGATTTATTGTTTGTAACTTGTCTGTGAGCAATGTTTTATGGGTGTCCATTAGTTAAAATCTGAGAGATGCATCCTATTGTGTATCTTTTTTTTTTTTTGATTGGTGGAAGATAATATTTTAAAAATACAACTGGTATTACAAATACAAACTTATATAAATTTGATTTTTTTTTTATTGTCACAGTTTCTGCCAACGCTCTGTCAGTCTGGGGCACAGCGAAGGTATACTCTGTGCCACTGCAGCCTCACATGTGCTTGGCCACAGCTCAAGGGTGAGGGAGAAGTTGGAGAAACCCCCATTGAGAATATTCTTGGAATATTATCTGCAGTTCTCTTTGTAGCTTTCCCTGGGTGAATGACATTTGTAGGGATAGATTTCCCTTTCCATTTTGCTCTAACAGCATTATGTTAATAATATTTTGAAAAAAAACTGACTGGAAATACTCTATTAAAAATACTGAAGGGTTATATCCTCAAACAGGAATGTTTTCCTTAAAGAAATATGTAGATGTTAAGTAGATGTCTAGCATATTAAGCTGGAAACAATTCAGCTGTAGATTAACTGCTTAAAATAATTGCAATCTGGTAGAATATTTTTAATTAAGTTTTTCAGAGGAGTTTTGGGCTAGGTGAGATCTTTTGAACTTATCTCCCTCCCATTTGATCATTTCCAAGACAACAGTTGGATTTTTCCTAGATGAAGTCACCACGATTGGAGGAGTTGTATGCTGTATTATGCTCAGCCCAACTAGCACTGCCCCCCCATCCTAAAACTCCGTGCAAATTATTGGTGGGAGTGCTGATAGATTCAAAGGCAAAACATGTCTTTAAAATACATGGGTGCAGCTCTTCTCTTGGGCTTGATGTTCCATCTCGTTGCTGTCCTGACCCCCCTCTCCACACACTACTTGCTTTTCCCTTGAGCGCTGCATGCACAAGCAGAAGATCGTTTCTCCCTCTGGTGAAAACCAAGCTGACAGTTTGATCCTAGTTGCTTCTCCTGAGGATACCAAGTCTATGCCAGTGTTGCACAGAGGTGAGCGGAGCCATTCCTGGCTTGCGCAGGGTCGCTTAGGTCAGGGCGCATGGTCCCGGCCGCGGAGAAGCAGGTTACGACTCGGTAGGTCCCTGTTCGCTGCTGGTGCTAGCCAGGGCAACCCACTTAATTTTCCCGTGTTTCATTTTCAGATTTTTAGAATGCTTCATCAGCCTTCTTGTCTAGGGTGAGTCAAGCTGGAGATGCCCATCACAGGCTGGCGCTAAACTTTCTGCTGGTCTTCCTCCTTTGATGGGGAGTTGGTTTGGGGTCTTGTGATTTTGCAGTGATGTTTCCATTATTTTTCCCTATTCCAAAGGGATATAATGAGTGATCTTATATGTAAGCAAAACATTTTCCAAACAAATAGTACTTCAGATAACATGTCAAATTTAGCTACCACCAATACTACAGTGAGCAGAGCTTAAGCACGTTGGCCATTGCTAACTATGTCACAGAGGTTACCCAAAAGATGAGCTGTTGTCCCGTGCAGAATATTCCTTTGAGAATGATCCGAATGACTTTGTTATTCTGGCTTTGAAGGAAGCAACCATCTTCTGACCTATTTTTTTTCTTAAGGGAGGGAAAATCAATGAAGGTTGTGTAATTAATTTGTGAACTATGTCTGCAGCACAGGACATCTTTCTTGTGTTAAATTTTACCTTAATGTAAAGTGTGAGTGTGCAAGATATAGATCATTTGCCATCTGATTGCACTGAGTTTTCCAGAGCAATGCACTCTATATCATCAGACACAATATTCCTTGTCATTTTCCAGAGGATATGCACGTTCAGGAGCAAGACTGGACCAATATCTGTTAGCACGGTGAGCCCTGGCAGAGGGAGGCAGCTCCTTCACAAGGGGCAGCCCCAGCTGAAGCAGGTCCCCGGCAGCCCGCGTGGCCGGGCCGCACGGGGGCTCCAGCCACTCTGCGGGGCCTCACGCCGTGTTCCTCTCGGAGAAGGCGGCCCTGGTGGTTCCAAGAACGTTTGATCTGGAATTATGTTCAGATTCCTGGAGGAGGCTGGC
This sequence comes from Crypturellus soui, assembly GCA_032275445.1. Classification (NCBI taxonomy): domain Eukaryota; kingdom Metazoa; phylum Chordata; class Aves; order Tinamiformes; family Tinamidae; genus Crypturellus; species Crypturellus soui. The sequence continues at coordinate 285,888 of JAUBNY010001083.1, forward strand.
CTGGTCTCCCACACGGGAGCGGAGCAGAATTCTGGGCCGTTTGGTACAGTTTGGGGGGACTGACACCTTGTGCGGATCTGGTTGTGGCTAAGGCCTTTTATTTTTGCTTATTCCTTGCAGTACGCAGCAGAAATTTTAGACAGAAACTTCTGCTTTCAAAATTAGTGACTGTCTCCCACAGCACGTGCATCCTTTGTTACAACAGTGGCCCTTTCCTTCGTCAGTCACACTGTGGCTTGAACAAAGGAAATATTTGGATTGTTTTGATATTTGTTCAGGAGGGCATTTTATTCACCTTTGGAAAACATGTAAATTATTAAAGACAGCTCTGAAGCATTGCAAGTGAATGGGACTTCTAATCCTTGTTTGAAAATATAAATTATTCATTGTAGGATTTAATTTAAAAGTTAGCTGTGTGGTCCCTATGGTTGTTTACATTGCGTTCCAGTGAAACTGGAAGCACAAATGAATTCCACTAGGTTTTGTCAGAGACCTTCCGACTCCGTATATCTGAAGGTTGCCTTTCTGTTTCTTTAAATGTAGAATCTCTTTGGTTTCACTTCTTTGCTTAAATAAAATATAGGTAAGAGGAAGAAGTTTCTAAATACCTTTAGGATTAGCACTCTGCTAAACACTCTCAACCAGAGTTGGGAGTAACCACTGTAGGGCCATGAGACATTTAACATGGTCTTGTGTATAAACTATGTATAGCTTAGGGCAGGGCTGTTCAAATGCATCTCTTTCCTGAGATTTTGCTGTTCTAGACTTCAGAAACAGCCAATGTGGAAAGCGAAGAACAGACTCCTTGGATATATAAAGTGTGCAGGAGTATGAAGCAGAGAGAGGCTCCGTTCAGGTAGGGGAACAGCTGAATGAATGTAGTGGGGAGTGACGAAGATGTGATAGTTTTGAGTGTAAATCTAGAGAGAATTGACGAGAGCAACAGTTATTCCATATTTAACTTGTTTCAGCAGAGATCAGAGGTAGGGCACACTGCAGGCTGAGTGTGTTTCCCCACAGTTTTCAGCACTGTTGTGCCGGACCTAAAACTCACCCCTGGTGTTTCTGTCACAGTTTCAATGCATACTGCTTCTGTAGCATGATATTACGGCTCAGTTTTGCTATAAATGCTTGTTTTCAAATTTGTTGTTTCCTTATAAAATGCAACCACTTATATATCTCTGTGGCATTTAAAATTATATCGAGAAGTTTACCTTTTCTCCTTTTTAAGAAGAAGCACTTCAGAAGAATATTTTTTTCAAAATCCTAGGCAAAACAATCAAAATCTGCCGTTGAGGCAGAGGAGGGAACACTGTGCAACTGTTACACATCAGAGAATCTAAATGCTAAAAGAAACTGGGGAATTTCTGTTTTAATGCTTTAGCAGAAGTTGTGCATTTCTTGTCTCCTTTTATTAATAAATGTGACATTCAATTTTATTTCTCTAAAAGACACTTTCACTGTGTGTAGTCTTTCCTTTTACAATCTTGCCGATGATATTTAACTTTCTGTAGCATTTGTAGCATTGTAGAACTGATAGAGAATGTCACTTGCTCCCTCATAGGATTTCTATTAATTCCAGTGAAGTGTGCTTTTGTAGCTTTGCATGGGGAAAAAGGAAGGAAAAACAGATTTTAGTATCATTAAAAAATAGGTATTGAAAGGAGGTGATGGAGCACTGTGAAACACATGTTCCTCTGCTCAGTCTCTGAAAACATCAATACACAGCGCTGATCAACAGAGCCTTAATGTCAGAATAGGAAGCGGGCATGTGATGATGATGATGATTAGAGCTGAAGCCTTTGGAAGTGAGTGCTTGGGGTACTCTCGCGGCAGCCAGTTACCCATAGCTCAATCATGGCAGCACCAAAGGCTTCCTCGCCAAAGGCAGACTCTGCTTTAGGGACAGCAGTGGTCTCTGTTTGCATGAGATTGTCCTTCCTCTCCGTCCAGCTGTTTTTGAACCCCTTTCTTTCGAATTTTTAGTGGCTGTAATGCACTGGATTTGAGGCTGCAAATACCGACAGTGAGTGTTAGGTACTTAGCTCAAGCGTGTGTGGAGTCATGTGAGAAACTTGGGTTTCTTGCAGCTGCTGCTGGCTTGCATGGCAGCACACCCATGTGTCAGAGAAACGTCATTTCTGTGTGTGTCCTTCTGACTGACTGTGAACGCGGCAGCTGCGGTGCTGCTGCTGATTCTGCACTTCCCTCCACAAACACCTTCAGCTTCCTTGCTTTGCTGGCAGGAACATTTTGGGCACAACTGCACAACCTGCTGAAAGGTTTTTGGCAACACCTTTTAGCGAAAACTTCTGTTTTATCAAAATAAATTGTTGCAGTTTAATTGCAATAAATTTTTATTTCTGTTTTTACAAAGTTCCTATCAAGAGGTCTTTTGAGGCACTTGCTGGATTCTTCAAAGAAAGTGAGGGAAATGCACATTGGGAAACAGATTTTTTGAGGTAAATATGGGCAAATAGTGTGTATGTGGGGAAAAATATATACGTATATATATATATATGTACACACACGTGTGTGTATGTGTATAGGGAATATAATTCCCTTCAGCTGTGGGGAAAAAAAAGCCAATTTTGAATATCTCATGGCTGCTGCAAGATGAATCATCACTCTGTAACCACATGGTTCAATATATTGGGCTATGGGGTTATACTTACTTCACTACATGCTGCCTGCAAGGCATATTTTGAATTGCTGATGCTTTGTCAGAATGATGTTTGTATGCATGCTTTGCAGAACTAATACACATGGGAAAGACCTTATGTAATTCTTTTGTCTCCTCTCTTGAAAGCAAAATATCCAAATAAGAACAAAAGACTTACAGGGCATGAAGAAAGTTCATTCTTCTTTGATTAATGTACAGCTAATATGCACTACTGATGTCCTTTTTTTTTTCCTCAATATATTTGATAGGGTTTTTCTCCATTTTCTGGATTCTTTCGGTGATGCTATATTTATGGGTACAGGTTACACTGATATCTTTTCTCTGAGTCTTTCCATCTGTGGTGAGAAACCCTACAATAATGAAGAGATATCAGGTGTTGACTTTGTGAAATAGGAACCCTTAAGTATAAAATGGAAGCAAAGGATTAATCAGATCCTGAAAGCTGGTGTAAAAGTGAGTTTCAAGTTACCTTGGGAAGCTAGAGGGTGCTTATAGTTAACATACTGCTCCAGAGAAAGAGTAGATGTTTGTTAGGAACAGACAAAATACACATAACAGTGAACAAGGAGGATGAATGACATGATTCACAATGCAAGCAAGAAGATACAGTTAGCAAGGATCTATTTCTGGTGATTGTAGAATATAAGGAAAAATAAAAATTAGACTTCTGGAATTCTTCTAAAAGCATTTTTTTTTATAGTGGATAGACATCACATCATTGCAATTACAGTTTGATTTCACAGTTACTATTTACTCCCTGGTGTTCGTCTCACAAACATCCTCAGTATCTGAGAACTACAAGTGTAACTTGCTCATATTGTGTGTGATTCTGAGACACTTAAATAAATCATGGCTCCAAATGGAGGAAATTTTCAAAAGTGCCCATGTTTTATTTTGCACAGCAAAATAAGCATTTGGGGACGTAAATCTAATTGATAAAGTCAGGCAACTTCTGCTCCATGGAGAATTTGTATCCTGCCTCAGGCGTGAGGTAGGTATCTAGCTCTGGCGTGTTGTTACACCCTGCGTGGTACAACAGGGAAAGAGCAGGCTGCATCCCGAAAGTGCTGTAGTCATTTTAATGCAGTTCCGAGCCCAAGTGTACATTCCTTCTGCTAAATATAATATCGATACCTCTTCATAATTGCATTGCTAGTGCGTTGCATAGCAGTATCCATCTTATAACAGTAACCTGAGACACTGACTGTGCTGTTTGGGGAGCACGAACAGATTCACTGGTCACAATGTGGGAATTTGTGTGTAATATTACGAATAGCAGGTCATGACTTTATGGTCTATGATACTGCATTTGCAGATGTGAAGGTGTAAGCACATCTATGGATTTTAAAGCTAATTTTGATTTTCCCTAGCTAAGGTAAATTGTTATATGCTTTATCCTTAAATAGTATATGAGACTTACACCAAAGAAGCTATTGGCACCCACACTTAGTGTGGATATTCCTTATGTATTGCTTGGGATTTAACATATATATGACATATGGTATGACACCTGACATTAATTCTTTAACGTATATATAACATATAGCATAGGTTTGTATAGAGGTAAGCAGATAGCACTAGCAATAAACATATAAAAGGTGGCACGTTTGGGCATCGCAATGAGATTAACTGCCATTTGAAGAGTCCTGGTGGAATGCACAATCTCGTAATTAGATTAGTTTCCTACGTCATGATCTAGAAAGTCTGAGTAGCATCATTTGTAGTAGACACTGCACTTTTGTGGTAGACTTTCAGTACGTACAGGAGAATAAGTTGCATATTTGTAGAGATTGTACGTTTTTGTTTGTATGTATTTTATTTCTACTCAGTTTACACTCATGAATATAATTGGATAGTTCATCTTTTTATGCTATGTATTAGATTCTGTGAAATAAAGGCTATTTTTCAAATGTCTTCATCTAAAAATAAATGTGATTGCTCCATTGATGTGTTAACTTCTGTTAATAATATTGATTACTTAAAAGCTATATTCTAGAATTTTTTTTAACAAAGCAATTTTGATTAAAAAAATACAAAATTATTGAAACACATTTTTTCTCTAACATGCTGACAGTTTTTTTGGAAAATGAACTTTTTGCTTTTTCAGTATGAAAACTGGAATATTTCACATTGATTTGAAATATAAGATTTCTTAACTCCACAAGTACTGCTACTATATAGAATTGCAATTCATTAACATTTTTAGTGTGATTTCCCTCCCCTACCCCCTCACTCCCTAATCCAAATGAGAAAAGTCCATAATGGTTAGTCTTCCCAGTCTTCATTCTTGCTGACCAAAAGGTCTAGTTGAAGCCCTGCACAATTATTAATTCTTTAACTCTTTGATCCTCAAATGTTCTAAGTCTAGTTAGTGAAGCAACTGTATGAAGATTAGGTTCAGTAAAGTGTATTATCTATTTCCCAAAAATGTGGATTATAAAAATTATATTGGCCCTTGATAATACAGCATCTGATCTTCTTTTGAATTATTGTGTAACTTTCTTATAATAGCATATTTGAGTTTGGGTACTTAGCAGTCAAATGAATAAACTTCTACAGTAGTCTGGTAGTGTCTTCCAACCTCATCTACCCGTAGCTTTTTAATCAGCTGGCTTGTTTAGACAAATCACAGGTGCTAGTTGAGTGCTGGCATGGTTGGGGACCCCTTCCAAAAAGCAGTTTTGATCCAGTCACCTGCTCTTAGAGGCGAAAATGTATTAGTATTTGCATAAGGGTAGCTTTGTGATCTGTATCACATACACATCAGAAAAGGGAGGAAAGTTATATTAAGTTTCTTGCATTTACAAGATAGTTGCCATGCTGCAAGAATTTATTTTATTTACTTAATGTTCCTGGCTTGTTTGAATGTTGGTTATTACCAATGTTCAAATTCATTTTGTTTTCATCAAAAAAGTATATTTTTGTCTGTCTTATCTTATTATTGGAAATCAGCTGTATTAAGCATTTATCCCTTGAGGACTTGTCCTGATGATTGCACTTGGTTGAATCATAAGCTAAATCCATCGTGGCACAGATGGAAAGAAATGATACCATAAAATGGCAGATGTGCCACTCTAGCAGCAGAAAGAGGAAAATGGGAGCTTCACAGCAAACTTGCACTCTTGATAAATGTATTAAAAGCTTATTTCTAACCTTGTGTGACTGGATGTGAAAGAGGAATGTCAAGCCTGAAGAAAATCAGAGTTGTAGAATGACCATTTTGCAGGATGTTTCTAGGACTGGCAGAATTTATGACAGATTTGAGAAGAAACTAATGGTTTTCCTATTTTCAGTTGAAGCTATAAATCCTTCTACATTAAGGTGAGCTGGAAAAATTTTGAAAGGAAACTGGTATAAATAATGTATTGTTGACATTGGTCTGTACAGTACTCTGTTTAAAGCAGACTTTTAACAGTCTGTTCTGTGTCTCTGTGCACTTCTACCATAGCAAACTCCACCTCTCACAAGTCTTCTCTCCTTGCTCCTAATGTAACTTTTCTCGTTCCTTTCAGGGCCCTTAAATGTTGTCGTAATGCTCTCCATTCCTGCTCGTGTCCTGCGAGTACTGTCAGGCTAAATGGCAGTGAATGCCGTGGCCAGTTTCAGAATATGTATATACTAAGTATGTATTTTATGACTGGCTAACCAAAAGTTCAGTGGAATAAATAACACTGAGTTTATATTACGCTCTGTCCTTCTGGGGAACACAAAATTAGGCCTCTTGTAATATATGATCAAATATATAAACCATTTCTGATTTTTAAAGACTCCCCTCCTTGCCCAAACTAACTGAAACTGGCCAAAAATGTAGATTTTCTTCACTTCTAACTTCTGATTATGGTGGGATTTTTATGCTCTTGTTTATGTTTGCATATGCATGCATGAATAGATATGTTCATGGACAGACATTCATTAAAGGACTAGGCCACTCTTGTTTTCTGTTCATCAAAGAGATTGCAGAAGTCCTTAGGAAGTGCCAGGGCCCCAGGGTCTTTCTACTACTCTTCTAATCCAGCAGTTCCATTTCAGCTCAAGCCAGAAATGTTCTGGCAGTCTCTCAGAGTGGAGTTGTATCCCTTAGAGTGGGTCCTATATTGCTGCTAACCAGTCGCTCCCATGAAAAGCAGAGTTGAGGCATTCTTGCTTTGGAACTGCTTTACATTAGCAAAACACTGCAGAGCCCTGGAGATGGGAGAGAAATTTAATTCATTTATCCAGGTTATTATCTCAAAGTTACTATGGAGGATAATGCACTAGCTAGTAATTTAATGGGTGCAAAATTAGCTGCAGGGTAAAGTAAATCTTGATGAATATGTCTGATAAACTTTTATTTTTAGTTAAGTGATTTGTATTGTCCTTGACTATTACTGCATCATGGTCTCTCTGTTTCACATGAAAATTGCTTAGCTTTAACCTCTTTGGTTTCTTCATCAGGCCCTGCCCAGGCAACAGACCCCACGTAAGGGTTCAGGCGCACTGCTGAGATGTATCTCACTATGGACTAACATCTAGTCTATAACACCTCCAGCACCGAAACAAGCTAAAATGTGACTATCTTCCAAAATTTATGGAGACTGCATAACATTTTACATAACTTGTTAACTCTTTCAGTTACCTTTTCCCAGTGCAATAGTGGCATTTGCCTACCATAGAATTAAACTCACCTCACATAACTGAACACCATTGCGTGCCTTTCCCTGGGTAAATCCATGTTCTGCCAACTTTCTAACATCCTAGGAAGCTGCATTATGTCTGCAGCCTCATTCCCCCAGTCTAGTGTGGTGAGATAAAATTAAACTACTTGGCTGGCTTCAAGTAATTACTTTTTTAAGCTTGAATAAGGCAGTTGATTTTAACTTACTACATTTAGTTAAATTCTGAATGAGGATTTTCATTTGACACAATAATCACAATGACACAATAAATTCATAATAAAATGCTGGGTATATGTGTTTTAATACATAAAACAAATCTGCATGCCAAATAAGGCAGTTTGATTAACTACATAATGAACATCAGGAAAATGTCTGTGCAGCTTCCTTGGTGCAGTTAATGCAGAAGACTTTTTGTCCTGATAGGATTTATTTTGGTTGTTGTTGACATGGCTTTCCCATGCTATAACCAATTTGGGGTTTGCCTTATAATAAAGTAAAACAAGTAACAAAATATGACCTCTTTTCACCGTAATTTGACATAATTTCTTCCAGTTAGCAGCAATGTAATATCAGTATTAGGGATTTTTATGTATATGAAAAAATACCTCCCCACGCATTATGCACAACCAAGGGAAAAGAACCCATGACCATAAGTAAGTACAATATAGACATTTATCCAGATGTATGTAGTCCTCTGCATCTTCCTTTTTGTTCTTGAAATGAAAGGCCCAGGAAATATCCTGTGTTAATATTCTAGTCCTAAAAAATAATCATTCATATAAAGGGACCATTCATCTTCCAGTCCTGAATTAATGTTGGTTGCTCTTTTCTTTCCGAAGCTATCGAACAGCAGCTGCTACAGTGGGAGCTAGCACTTTCACTGCTGTGTCTGTGAAGCCAAAATGGAAGCAAAAAATTGAAGAAGTGAAGGAATGTGGCTGATTTAGAAACACATTAATGCTCTGCTGGCTTTGTATTTGCAGCAGTGTCTGTACTAGAAGTAAAGGGAAATAGTAGTGACTGCTGCTGCTGCTGCTGCTCATATGGTCCTTACTGGGGTGGACTTCAGTTGTCTCTGTTAGCTACTTTCTGGAAATGAGGGCCACGTTCAAGTGACCAAGAACTTTTAAATGCAATTCCAGACCTGTGCGTCACTCAGAGACACTCTTGGAAAGAAAAGAGGGTGTCTCAGGGTTGATGTATGAGATTAGGCTTTGTCTCCCATTGTAGCCCCAGGTCAGGAATATACTGCAAATCCTGGAGAAAATGGGAAGCTCTGGTCTCTGCGACTGGCAAGGTCAGAGAAGGCCACAGGGCAGCATTTAGGACGAGCTCCTGCTTGTTCCTGCATACGTCGCGCCACAGGTTGGTTTTGATCTGTCTTTGGCTGTACCCCCTTCAGCTTTGGCACTGCTTGGTGTCTGCATTTTGAGGAATGTCCATGGTCCCCAAGCGCTGCTTTTGGAAACTCTGCCTGGGGCCCGGGTTTTCCTTTCGTGGCCAGGTGCTACATGCCTTGTCCAGGATAACTGGGCATCTGCCAGTAGGCACTTGGTCTGCATTTCTTATTCTGCACTTCAATCACCCTCTGAGCCTTATTAGCCTACCAGTTATTGCTGTGCTTAGAACAAATGCTCTCCTACACAGTCCTCCTTATTTCCCGAATTTGGGGAGGTAGAGCTACTTAAAGGAGCAGCCAGAGAATATATTGTACGTGTGCTGCAGCTGTCACTGAACTGACATCAACTCCATTCATGTAACCAGGAAGGGCTCTTCTCCATGGCCTTAGATTGTGAGCTCACTGCATAGGGAGGGGGCAGGTATATTTATAGCACACTATGAACTGGTTTCTGGAATGAAGAAGAAAAAGTCATGTAATAACTAGAAAGGGAAAATAATATTTTCCCTTGCCTATTTAATACATAGCTGATATTCTGAAAATGTGTATGAAGTAATTATTTGTCTTCATTCTGAAAAAGGGGCTATCAGCTGATTATCTAAAAACACTTTTCACACTACAGAGCCTAAGGTTAAAGATGAGCCATTTATAGATCCAAAATGGAGCATATGAAAGAGAGAATTTTATAAGAAATGAATATGACCTTCCTTCTTACTTATTTCGGTATAGGAAACATTGTACTCTAGAAAATGGACTGACAGCAGTGTAGAAGAAATTCAGCAAAGTGTTTGTTTTGCCAAAACAGTTTTAGGATGGGCCACATTCTCATCTTTGTCTTGAAGGTTTTAGCTCATTTAAATTGATAACGTATATTTGAGAAATGTATTTTTGTTTTTGAGGAAAATAAAGATTTTGTATATTATTGAGGACAAGAGTGACTTTGCGATGCCTTGTGATTTGTCTTTGAATGTTTCGAGGGACATATAAAAGAGTGTAGCTACATTTGCTCTAAGTAAGAGTTGCTTTGTTCTATTTCTTTCCCTTTTAATAGGGCTAAGTTTTAGCTACAGATTCATTCCTGATGGATGTTCCCTCTGTGAACCGTACAACTCTGTTAAGGACCTTAGTTTTAAGTGCCATTATATCTGACAGACAGTAGCTTGATTAAGATGAACTTTAATTAAGATAAATGATGGCTGCTGAGTCAGATGTTTGGCATGGTGAGAGTTGCATCTTCAGACTAATGCTAGAAGTAACAAAAATTTGTCATTTTCACAGTGAAAGCACAAATTAGATTTGTGCAGGATTGTTGCCTACCTGTTTTGAAGAGTGTACACCTGTTAGAGAGCAATGGTGAGCAGTTTTATTATACCAATTTTTCTCTATAATGGAGTTATGCTGTCTTCCCAGTGTCATGTAAGGATGCAAGTCAGCAGAACCTATTCCAGGAATAATAATATTTAATCAAAATTAGCCTTAATTGCTACTGATGCAAATAGTCTTCGCTTCTTAATTCATAAAACAGTTCAGGGGTGGTGCTTTTTGATTTCTTTGGGGAGATAATTAATTCAGAAATCAAAATAAATTGTTCACTAGAGAAGTCTGCTAAATGTATACATTATTTAGGTCTGACATTTCATCTTTATTACCAGAACACAGCACATCAGCTTTAGCAACAATCCATAAAAATATTGCTTTGTCTGTACATTCAGAGATAGGTTTGAATGTTGTGCAATGAGAAACTCAGATTTTGGAAAATAACCAGTTCCTTAACATAAGGTTTAGAGAAATCAAGCAGAAGATGATGTATAAACCCAAATGTGCCTTAGCAGTGTTATGCATATATGAAATCCAAATCTTTACTCCGGGGGTAATCCTTAGGGCTGTCAGTGTCATGGAGAAGGTCTCTCCCTTTTTGAAGTGCCTGCGTCATTCACTTGCATTCCTTCTTCGCACCAGCTTAATCCATCAGATTCTTCAAGGATGTGTATGTGAAGAATATAACTTCAAATGAGTAATGGAAAATAAGATTGAATACCGTAATAGAGGAAATAACATGATGATGCCACTTGCCTAGCTTCTCTACACTTTCATGGGAATGGTGTTTGGGTTACCTATGCGTTTTGGCTGATGCCATGAATTTGTGCTTATCCATATAAACATCAATGTTTGTATTGGAATACAGCATCCGTGCCTTTCTCCTGCTGCTGGCTGACAGTGCCATTCTTGCTAAGGAGGTTCATTCCTCCTCTCGTAATCAATTATCTTGCATTCTGAAACATATACTCAGCCACAGCACCTAAACAGTTGTCTTGATGAAAATTGTATGCAGGCTTCTGAGGCTCCCATTCTTCAGCTTCGAATTTATTGTTAATAAACCATAGATCTCAGTGAACATCCTGTAAACCCACAGCATGATCCAAATTAATCCCAGGTCAGGTTTGTGATCTGTCGACAGATCTGTTCAGAGGTAGGTTATGACAGCTCTGAACTTGTATATGCTTGCTTCCTTGGTCAGAAAACCAAAGCAGACTACAAAGGCTTTGAAAACCACCTCAGAAAGGCTTTTTTCCTACTACTGTAAGCACATGACTCCCTTTTTCACTGTGTTAGCTTAATTTGGATCATTCAGTGACACAGGAGGTTTTCACAAATCCAAAAGCTTGTTATTGTACTCATAGTATTAAATTTTAATGGAAGTTTATGCCTCAGATGAGTACTCACATAAAGAATTTATTAGGAGTGAGGAAATAACACATTTCTACTCTTGCTTTGGATTTGATTTAAGAATGGCATATTTCCATCAAATTCTCTTAATGTGTATTGAAAGGACAGCAAACTCCTAAGTTTTAAAATTTATCTTATATATAACCTTGGCTAGATAAGATTTTCAAAGGATATTTTTATACCACAGGTTTGAGTTAATAGAACAATTACTGATGATGTTGGCTAACTCATGTAGAACACTCAATAGTTTTGAAGCATTTTGCAGAAAAATTTAGTCAAACATAAATTTATAATATAATAAAAAAAATCAGTTCACCCTTGATTTTGAAAGAATATTATACGCTGACAGTTTAAACAAAAAGCAGAACAAAGCTAGAATTTTATTAAGCTGCATATTTTATGAAATTGCACAATTGTATAATTCATGATTGGCTTTCATTATTTACCACTTACTAGTAGTTATTATTTTGCTAAAAGTAATTTTGGTATCCAGAGAGAAGGGTAAGAAAACATGTAACTTGAAAAATTGGAAACATTGCAGTTTGAAGTACTAGCAGAAAAGTGGAAGGCATTTAGGAAAGTTGAACTTGGAAAGAATGTAATTTTGACCTCTTTTTCTTAGAAAATATAAATGATATTTTCCCAGACTACTTTATTCATTTGCAATATTTGTTAAATATTTACAATATGTGATTCAGTAGCAAATGAGATGGTGCTAGAAAAGGCTGACAAAACTAAATAACCTCTCTATTTATAAATATTTACTTGACTTAGTTTGGGATAGATGACAAAGCACATAGTTTTAGAAATTTGTAAGCATTTAGAAATAATGTAGGCATTATTTTTCTCTAGTTTAAATGAAAGGTAGGACGACTAGTTGTAGTTTATGTAGTGTAAGCAGGTAGAGCAGTAGTACAGGGACCTGTCATTTTGTGCATGATTTCTAGGCCTCCTGCTTACATCTATTTTATAAACAACAGAATTGAATTTATTCTAAAAAGGCAGAACATTTTGTGAAGGTGTGTGGGGCTCTGTGAGTCAGAAAATCAGACAGATCGCAGAGGAAAGATATCCTGTACTTTCAAAAATATGTGAAAACCTCTCTCTGCTTCTTGACCTCTAGTAAATACCTGCAACTTTCGTCTTTCTTGCAAGGGCTTTCTAATCTTTAGTGCAGAGCAGCATTTGATATTTGATTGTAGCCTTAAGCACAAGTGCCACTGTTTCAGTGAGGTAAAGTTTAATCTCTTCCTAGTAAAGAATCTATTTCTGGAAGAGATGTGGTTTAGAAAGGACGTTCAGAGCAGCTGCATTTTCCAGTTCTATTGCAGCCTCAAAAATGGCCTTTTTCCCACACAGTTTCTCTGCCCTCTCATTCATGCATGTAAGTTATACGACTGCTTTCATGTTTTCTCTTATTCCAGATAGAGAAGTTTCAAAGTATATACAGGATTTTCATTTATATGGGATTTCTGTACACCTGGTACCCTTAAAAGACTTGACGTTACCAGCAATGCAACTACTTATCAGGAAAAGCTAGATTATGGCCATGTATAATAAAGTCACATGCAGTAAAATGTATTATTTTAAAAAGCATCCGATGAGCTATCTGCGCTTGTACGCAAAATTTGAACTCATGAAGTCTGACAGATGTGAGTAGTGTTGGGTTTACTGCACACGCAGAGCAGCCATCCAGCACATACAAATCATTGAGTATCCTTAACCTTTTCGTGAGGAGTATTCCGGGGGTTGGCACACAGCAGGCTCACCAAGACTGCGTTTAGTGTTGTATCACACCAGAGCTATTTGAGAGGGGAATGAGGAGATGGGTAAAGGCTACTGCTCTTTCTTCTTTACTTCTTGTTCCCTTTTAGGTGAACTGTTTTAGTGGAGGACAGGGAAACACTGAGCACTTGGGGCTTCCCTAGATTCCTAGGGTGACAGATCTGGTACCCTTTAAATGCCTTAGTTACCTGAAACATCCAAGTGGGGCTGGAATATGTGGTGCTGTACGTACGGATCCCCCATGACTGTCCTGAGAGGCCAGTGAGAAAACCGTCCGGATTCCCCATTTCGGATGACATGAGCTTCCTGTGCAGGCATCTGGCCTGAGCCCTGGGCTAGTGACAGCTCTCACAGGCACCCGCTGATCCCCGAAGTTCTGCTGAAATTTCCTGTTCTGTCACAGAACACCACATACATATTTTACACAGAGTCAGGCTGCACAATGCTGGCATCCTTTCTTTTTCTTTTTTTTTCCCCATGTAGCCTAGTGTCTGTTAGTTGAGGCATATGAACCAAAGAAAGTATTTACTGAAAATGGCTTCATACTTAAATATTTTTTCTTGGGAACAAAATAATGAAAAATAATTTTATAGACTTCAGTATTCTCATGAGATAATGAAAATGTACTGCTCTTACTAAGCAGAACAAAGTATTATACATATATTGCTGAAAACAACCTGATTTACTGGCTCATTTTTAGAAAAAGAAAAGAAATATAGCAGTATAAAATGTTTTAGGGTTTGAAGCAACAGCTGCACATCTCTAGTTTTCCAAAACCAGAGCTTATTTCTAGTCATATTTATTCATTGTTTTCATATCCCAGCTGATTAACGCTTTCCTCCCATTCTTCTTGGTAATGGAGGACATGCTGTGCAGAGGATTGGATGGAGATTGTTACGTGGATGAAAAAGATGTCTTTTTCTTCACATGCCTGTGTATTTGCATACAGAAGCAGCGTTACAAGGAGTGTCATATTAAGGATGCTGATAAGGAGAACATGACTGGGGTTTTGCAGTTTCCAGGGCCAAGCAAAATGATTTTAGAGGTCCTTGCTTGCCTGTGCAAAAGCGCTAAATTAAAAAGCCAAGACCTGACACAGATGTAAGCCAGAAGTATCAGGATTTTGCAGAAAGAAAACACTTTGTGAAAGATTTTTAAAATATTTTTTACTACTTTTAGGTGAGTGACAAGAAAAGAAAAAAAAAGCCTGAAAAAAATAATATTCTTCATGAATTCCACTAATCTAGGTGATTTAAAGGAAAAGAGAAAGACAGGGAAAAAAAAGAAAGACAACGGAAAGACTCTAGCAAAATTGAAAAATATTGGAGCAAATTTTTCAAGTACTTCTAGATCTTCTGTTTCTTTATATATATTTTTATTTATATTCCTTTAAATTGCCAATCTGTTTTATCTCCTCTGGCAAAGTTCTAGACATTTGGCTTTCCTGTTTGCTCCTGTTTCATGGACATGCAGCTTGACAACCCAGTTGTTCTGCACTGGCAGTGACAACTTCTCAGCACATCCATTTGCACACACACAGAAATATATGCTGCATATGCATAAACTTGTTCCAAGACAGCTGGGTGCAAGTACTGGGCTTTATAGGTGATGGCAGGAAGTGTCTGAAGTGTGTAGCATGCAGCATGTCGAGGTGCCTTAGATTAGCGCGCCCTTCTCTTTGGGTAGCACGAGAGATGCACAGCGCCACACCAAGCCCTGCACCCACATAGCCTTCCGCATGGTTTGGGTCAGTTGCTTTAAGAATTTAAGAATGCTGTAAGAAAATGTGTGCCCCCATTCCTACCGAGAAAAAGGGAGTTCAGGAGCAGTCAGGCTATTCTGATTCACAGTCAAGAAAAATCTCCAGTAGTCTGTGCCCTTGTCATTTTAATCTCTCACGTTTAATATTTGCATTGTCCAGTTTTTCTGGCTGGCTGACTGGTGCTGTGAGTTTGTCACTGTTGTGACAGGCATTCATGTCTAAAATTCATGTTTTGTACTATTTCTGGCCTTGTTCTAAGCTTATGCTCGGAGTAATTTTCCCTGTCTACTCCGAATTTATCTGATTGTCTCAGCAAGGCTAATAGAAGTGCAGCTGACATCTGTGGGTGCTTTGCAATTGCCTCTCAGAACCAATCAGCTAAAATCAGCTCATAAAAGCATCCGTCACTGTCAGCGCCCAGATTCAGAAGGGATGTTCTGGGTCATGGGTTTGTTTAACTGAGTGAGGAAAGGATGGGAAGAAATAAGTCAAGAAAGCATATTGGGCTCTGTGCCTGTTTGTGTGGGGGGGAAAATTTGTTATTTAAACCTGATAAAACTGTGAAGTCGTTGCATTAACAAATGTAAAAATGGAAATTATTTGTCATTCCAAGTATCCACAGTACTGTGGGGATTTTTGCTTGAATAGAGGGAGGTGTGATGGGGGAGGTGACAAATCAATTACTTTCAGAATAGGAACAGTGTGTTTTTGGGAACGTTAGTCAGACCCTTAGCCAGAAGAAAATTAGTAGAAACACCAATTAATGCACTAAATATGGATAGCACTACCATAGCTAAGACCAGTAAAATTAGCCAGAATTGACTATATTGTTTCAGAGCAGGATGTTTCTAATACATTTATCAATCAGGGAACATTTATACATTTGATCTTGCGTAGTCTTTGTTTTGCTAGATAGTTCTGCTTAAAGCTGGAGGGAAATAAGTACATCCAGAAGCAAAGAACCCAGTGCCTATTTTGTCACATTATCAAGAAGACAGCGACTCAAGTGTGTGTGCGTCAGGGTTTGTCTCTTCACATTTCATACCAAGTTTTCATACAGGTTTAAATGAAATCAATCTTAGGCCTTTCTCCAGTCATATGTGGAATTGTCACAGTCACAACATTTGCACCTGCACAAAGGTACCTTGGGTCTCCTTTGCAAATATACAATGTGTAGAAGGGGAGCAAGTCTAGGCCGGACCTGCCCATACAGAATGAACAGCATTTCTTCTTACTGCCACAAAGTCAATTTTGTATTATTTGGCTAATTCTCTGTAAAACTTCACGCAAGAGGGAAAGTATGCAATCATTCATATGTTACTGTTTGAAATAAACTTGTTTAATGATTCATCGTTTCAGAATTCCGGGCACCTCGACACTTTCAATTTTTGTTTAATTGCTTCTACAAACACACATGTGAAAATTCTTAGATAGTATCATCATAAATTCATCTTCTTCATGTTCCTCATGATAAAAGGCCTTAGGAAGAGTCTAGTGAAGTTGTAATTATAACCTGTACATACATCTATAAAGGAATGTAATTTATGTTACTACTTTCTCACAGTTATCTGCTGAATTGAAGAGTTGTTTTCAAATTAATATATATAATGCCTCATACTAAAATTGTCTGACCTCTATGAGATGTCCTGTGAGCAGTCTGCATTGAAGCATCAGAGGGTTTGGCTATAAATTTCAGTGAACATAGTGGAACCTCTTCCTGGCTGCTGTGGGTGATAAAGCAGTGTAAATATCATGTTCTTTAGTAACAGCATAAATGATGTTATAGTGTGATAACCTGGTAAATATTGATTTTTAATTAACTCTTGTAAATTAATTTTTGATAATGCATATAGGCAACACCTGAAAATGTATCGCAGTGCAGGTTTTGGTGTGGCATTAACTTTTCATTTTGTCGAAAGGGCAGTTAGGTTTGGGAGAAGATAGCCATTGACAGCTCGTGCATGCAGCTTTCAAGGTAGAAAGGACATAGGTAAATAATGAAATTTGTCACATAGAATGCTTTAACCCTTACAGTTCAGTAGTACCTATCTGCATTGTTGCAGTAGTGCCTGTAACTGCATTTACTTTTCTGCTAAATTTAGACTGGCAGCAAACATTTATGTGAATTACTGAGTCTGACATCTAATTAACACAGTCTTTACAGGTTTAATGAGTAGTGATAAATTTCTATCCTTTCTTTGGCACATTTTAATTAGTTGTAATTATGAGTGGAGTGACCTGAAAAGATTGTTGTCCTGTGGATTCATCATAAATTTGTAAAATTTATATATGTAGAGACAGAATGAGTATTTATGGAATTGAAAACCAAAGGTTATTTAAACTGTTTGCATCAGTCATGTAATACCCTTCTGTAAAACTCAGGTAGCCAAAACACTGGAAATACGTATTGGGCTATACAACAGGTGACACTTTGAAAATTTTATTTATTATGACTTTCTTTTTGGTCTGAAGAATAAGTAAACAGTGCAATCCACTTTCATTGTTCATGACCGAAATATTGAGAGCTGATGTTCATCTTTACTGACTTTGGACTTTCAGGAAAATACATTGTGTGTTTAAAATACTTAAGTTTATAATAAAGACTTTTTTTCACTGAATTGTTACTTAAGTGAAAGGCAAACAAATGAAAGTGTACCCTTAATTAAGATGGCAACATGATTGCAAAGTGTTTTCCTTACTAAAGTCATTTTGAAAAAGGAAAAATGAATATGACTCTTAGCAGCTTTGACTATTCTTCCTTCACGAGGGGAAAAAGAAAGAGGGGAAGAAGTATGTATGACGCTGATGCAAACTTATATTACCTAACACAGCGTATGAAGGTAACTGAAAGATTGAACAATTAAAGTAAATGCATATTTCATTTTAAAAACTCTGAAAATGAGAAAATAACATATTATAAAGCTCTCAGTTATGAACTGGGCTTTCTTTGATTTAAAAAAAAAATATGAAAAGGAGCTCTGCATTATAGAGTAAGGCTTGTTAAGGTAGGGTATGCTGAGACAGGATTGAAAGCATTTTAGGTCCAAACCTGTGATGTACTGCACTCTGGGAGCTGATGGGAGGAGGTCACTCTTCTCCGTGCTCTGGAGCCTAATGGCCTTGTCACAGAGAGGCCGGTCCCCAGGCAGTGCCAGTTTGTCTGTTTTTTTGTCCTTCATCCTAACTCTCCAGGTCAGA
>JAUBNY010001083.1:304196-326993 GCA_032275445.1 Crypturellus soui
TGTCACAGAGAGGCCGGTCCCCAGGCAGTGCCAGTTTGTCTGTTTTTTTGTCCTTCATCCTAACTCTCCAGGTCAGAGAGCTACAACGCCACCATGCAATTGTCTAGGGTTATCAAAGACAGGAGAAAGCATGTGGTTATTTTAAAAAATTGTGAAAAAGGGAATAAAAGAAATCTCCGATGTTGCTGCAATGAGAGAAAAGTTAATAGTCATTATTAAGAGTTACTAAATTTTTTATATTCTGAAGTCAGAACAAAATTTTCAAGTGTCTCTTGTTCCATGATTCGAGGTCAAATTCCGTGTTCTGTGACCACCAGACAAATCACTGAACAAATTCATAGTTTGTGCATTAGTAGGGAGGGCATTCGTGATTCCTTTCATGTCTTCTGTTATTTTCATTTGGGACAGGCCAGCTTTGAGCTGTTCCTGTTAAAGGTCATATTTTGTTGTTGGGTTTATGAATAAGAGCTGCTCTGGAACTCCTCTGCGTCTCCGGGATGGCAGCCTGTGAATGGTCCCCGGAAGGGAGGGGGAAGACTGGAATCTGTCGGGTTCTTGGTGGTTTGAGACTGTTGTGTAGTCTGTGTATCTGGAACCTTAGTCAATCAAGAGATTAGGGGTGGATCAAGGGAAGGTGAAATATATGGGAACAGAACTAGAAAAAGAACAGCCTGAGTAAACAATAAAGGACTAGAAGTATGAAACAATATATGGATTGGGAAGCTTAATTTTTTTTTAAAGCCTGTTCTTCTCAGAAGACAACTTAAAGGTCATACGAAAATAAAATCAACCATCTGCTGCCAAGCTAAGGACTTTCTATCTTACTGTCTTATTTTAACAAACTTCCTTTTGATTTATTTGTTTCACAGTGTTAACTAAGCTTGTTGTCTGCCTTCATTTTTGTTGCCTTTTTCTCTGTTCCTTTTATGAAAGATAAGTAATTTGTTCTCCTTTGCTTTGCATAGTGATTGATGATATTGCCTTATTTAATCATTTTTGATGGTTAGTTCAGTCACTGTATGCAAGGGAGCATTTGTTAATACAGACAGTAATTGCGAGTGCAAACAAATTGTTTATTTGATGAAAATGTTGCGCTAGGTTACATGTGTAACTGCAAGTTTTCAGAATATCTTACTCTGAAGACAATTTATGAATATCCATGTACTGCTTTGCCGGTGTCCCCTAGAAGTCATGAGAAGTGTGAGCCCATATTTAACTAGTTTGTATTTTTATAGTCCGATTAGTGTTTTTTTTTTTTAATAGGATCTGGTCCATGCTACCACTTAACATAATGTCATACGAAGGTCTGTTTGCTCCTCTGCTAAATTTGCTCAGCTATAACTTAAAAATAGTTGAAAAACAATATTCAGGTGAAACTTGAGGAACTTTTCATTATGTCTTTCTTTTTGAGTTTTTTTTTTTGCGTTTGAGTTTCAGTAAATTCAGCTTTTGTTTTATTGATCTAAATTTGCTTTCATTAATTTAAAGTCAGATTTTCATTTTCAAAACCACCATTCTATAACTTGAATAATTCTTGGAGAATGAGCAAAATCAAATCTTTTTTGAGGTAGCATTTTGCAAGTGAGCTATGAAGGCTATAAAAGCGATGATGTTCAGCAAATAAACATGAGATGTGAACACTGTTTCTGGGACTGAGCATTAGCTTCTCCTCGGTAACACCCTTGAATATAAGGGAATCAGCATGCAGCGCGTGAAGATACTGAGCTGGCTTTACTTTGTTCCTGCTAAATTCATCAGGAAGAGAAAAGATGAAATAATATGTGGTGAGAATTAAAAGGAAAGCGATCCAGCTTATGAACCCGAGACAGATCCTGGAATAATTATCTTCCCTAAGTACTGCCGCTCATATCTTTTCCATTACAGTTGCTACTGTACTGTCATCAAGGATAAAAAAAAATAGTTGAGTCCTAAATCTTTTCCACTTTATATATGATGAGAATAATGAAAACTCCATGGGCTCCATTTGGGGACATAATTTGACCTTTCTTGTAAAGTCTGTCAAAACTACTCTGTAAATGGGGAAGGAACAATGACAGAAGATACACATCACTGTCCCTGCTAAATCTGCGGAGACTACTTAGGGAGGATAACGATGAGCTACATTAACTGTGACAGGCGGCGCAGCCAAACACCACCGCTGCCTTTCAGGGAAGTTTCCAGCACATTCCTAGTGTGATGCGTGGTGGGAAGGGCCTGGCCGTGCCGCTTGGGACTTTTTGCCATATATTTGCCATGGAAGTAGATATTTTTCCACGCATGTTAATGTGCAAAGGCATCCCTGACTCAAGTCTTACAGGGATGGATTTTTTTTTTAATGGAATTTCATGAACTGATTTTTGTGGGTTTGGTTATCCTTTTTTTTTTTTTTTAAATAAAGCCACTGGTCAGACCCAGCCAGACCACTGAAGCGAGTGAAAAGGTGAGAGGATGGCAATACATTTCAAATTTGAAAAGGAGCACTGTGAATGTACCATTACTGCATATTTATTGCTTATTAAAAAGCTGCATTGATTCTTATTCTTAAAGGTATTTATCCAATTTGACTGACTTAATCTAAATTTCATTGGCAACAGATGAGACTGAAGGTAGCTGAGGAAGCATAGGCGCTTCAGACCTTATTCTTAAGGTCTGTTTTAGGCATATGAGTCCAAACTTGTTATTCAGAAATCTCAAACTAGTATCTGCCTGGGCTTAGGAGAATTTTTAAGTGTTCAGCTGCCTTGCTGTTTAACTGTTTCTCCCTGGCCCCGTTGAAAACAGTTGCAGCATTAACTCAGGCGCTAACAGATGAATCTCCCGAACTCCCTGCAGGCCCAGCTATGATACCTTATACACATACACAGGGTCTTGCTCCCCACAAAACAGCGCTTTGGCCATCTTCTTTCTTTCAGGGATGCTTGCGTGGGATGTTTTGTGCACCTTTCTGTTGTGTAGACCATTTGCCAGAAACAAGGAGCCCGAAACAGTCTGGAAGAGAATCAGACCTGAGTGCACAGGCTGATACGTAAGTGGGTCATGCTTTTCTCTCGTTGTTACTGAATTGGTCAAATAAGACTTACTCTGTACTGTGCTTAAGATCACAAGCTGGCCTAAGGAGAAGTTAAGTCTTTTGGGCTGGTGTGTTTTTCATCTATCATAGCAATCGAGAAGTGGAAGTTTGCCAGCTTATGTACAATGTGGTTTTGTTTTCTGTATTAATGCTTAGAATTAAAAAGGTTCTTACTCAAAAAGTGGAAATTATGGTTAACAGGTCTTTTCAGAGAAGCATTACAAAAGAAATATTAGTTCTTAAGTTTTTCACAAAGCATATTCTAAATGGAACAAGCAAAATTTTAGTTGTTCAATATGTTAAATGAGCACTGTTCCATGATACAGAAGAACAACTGGCTCAATGGAATGCTAATCCACTGCTGAATTTTATTGATTAAAAATAATATTACTGGTCTGTGTAGAACTCCAAAAAGAATCTATTGATTGCTTCTTATTTGAAGGATTATTTCTATTTTGATAAATCAATTTTTACCCTTGTGGCTCTGACTCTGAATGAAGCCGTGCTTGTATAACTAAGTTTGAGAGTATGTAATTAGTATATAACTTTATTCTTTTCTATTACAGTAAATGAAGGGAAAAAAACTTTAAACACAGCTTAACAGAATATTTTATATACTGTGGTAGACATTTTTTACAACAGCAGACACAAAGATTTTCCTACTCTCTTCCTTCTGCCTCCAAAAGAACAAAAACTGGGAGAGCTAGGTTTTGGTCTAGAAAATGCACATCAAGTCATTGATTGTTTTAATCAGTATTTTTGTATCTTCTTTTGTATCATACGTACAGCAAAGCTACTGAGAATAATTTAAAAAGCTACTAAGAACCATGGAATGAAGACTAAATTAATATGTATTTCTATATCTTTTTATAATATTTTTATATATTATAGGATGATTTATAATTATTTCACTGCCATTTTCAGCAGTCACATACATAGCTAGCCCCAGATTTAACCAGCTTCCTTTTGAAGTTCTTTATGATCCTGCCATGGCTGGATGGATGGAGCAGGAAGAGCTCCAAGATGGTTAGATTTTGTAGAAACTGTTTTGTTTAGGCAGCAAAGTTGCTCTTTAGCTTCTGCTCCCAAGTGGCTTCTCTGTGTAGCTTTGGACAGCACGTGTTACGGCTGCTGTCAAACAGACAAAGGATGGCTGGTCGTAACAGGGCTGCATGTAAAGAGAAAAAAATCAAAAAGTAAAAAGGAAAGTGACTCCTGTCTCCCTAAATTGAAATAGAAGGAAGAGAATTCTCTTGGTGTCAGTTATCAGAATATACTGGGCAGCTGTGTAGATAACAGCAGTGGAATATAATAACAGCAATTAATAACTGCTTGCATTACCATTCAGAAAACTTTGTCATCAAGGCATTGGAGAAACAATCATTTCAGCAATCCTTTTGCTTTCCAAAGTGCAGGAAAGTAAAAGGTGACTTACTCAAAGAGAAGATAAGAACAGATATTCCACTGAACTAGTTATGAAGAGGGAATACATATGCATTATTTGTCAGTGCCATAGAAAAGCTTTGCTCACACTTGAGCAGAGCTGAACGATGGGCAGCAAACCCAGAGCACAAGGCGCAAAGTCATCTGTGTGCAGGACCTGAACGTGGCTGATGCTCATTTCTTTAGCAGTCTGAGCAGCCTTCTGCTTTCTGCTGTGCCAAGCACTACGAAAAATGAGTGCAGTGAAAGGAAGAGTGATGATATCCTAATGCATAAAGACCCTGCGAAGAGTGTCAACAGACACCGGTTAAGGAATGTTAGTTAATTTGGCTGTTGGGCTGTGCACCTGGTGTGTGTATGAAAGAGCTGCCCATTTGATGTGAGGACTGGCAGGCAGGGGAGGCAGCGGGTGACAGGAGTTACCTCAGATTTTCATGCTGTAGCTCTCACAGGCACCTGCGGTATGTCAGGACGCTGCAGCAGGAGAACCGCGTTCAGCAGAGGCAGGAGGAAACGCCGGGAGACAGGGGAATGTGCTAGAGAATTTGGGGAGATTTTCATGTATGATTAGGGGGCCTAGCGGTGGCAGGGCCAGAAGTTGAAGGGGTGTGGAGGGATGTGGTGGGACTTCGGGATCTGATGGATTTTTGCGCTTTAGAATCCTGTGGAGAAAGTGGTAGCGATTGTCACTACCAGTACAGCTGTAGGCACTGGGAGGATCACCTGAATTCTGCCCCTGCTTTGGGTCTGTAATTGCTGCGGTCAAGGAAGAAAGACGTTCTGTTTTGTTTCTGTTTTTTGAATTTGTTGTAATTGCTACTATTAAGTTTTAATAAGGTGTGTTTTGGATTATTTTTTAAAAATGCCCACTTTTCTATCAGAGTGCGTTTGATATCTGAGGACATAGCCTGTACAGTAAAATTGAAGAAATCATTTTAAAATCATATCTACCATAATGCAGAGTCATAAAATCTTTAAAGTGTCAAACTGATGCCATATGCTGTACAAGAAGTAATAAAACATGGCTGCAGTGCAGTGAGTGAAGTCTGAGCCCTTTAAACAGGTGATTTAAAAGAATACTTTAGAGAACTTTGCAGATGATGAGGACTAAGGATCTTTCAGATTATTTTCTCAGACATAACTTTTTCAGACTTCCCAGATTGGACCTGCCAAAGAAAAATAAAATAAAATGATTAATGACAGGGTGTATCTTCCTAGCATGTACCTTTCTTGTCTAAACAATAATAATAAAAAAGATTAAAAACAGTCATGAATGCATAGGGGAAAGGAATCTTCATTTATGTATAAGTACAAAGTGAAAAAATGTGTTTAAAAAAATGTATGCTGAGACATGACATGCTATGGAGTGTTGTTCAATGAATAAATGAAATCTTGTCATTTTTCCCCGCAAATCAGCATTTCTTAAACAATAATGAGTTGTGGGTGGAGGATAAGACATGCTAAATGTTGTCGGAGAAAATGGCAAGTCTCTTCACTTATGAGGTGGGAAAAGGAGCTTTACACACGCAAATCTGAGGTCTTACCAGTTTTGCAATATTTTCCACCATTTGTATTGCTGTATAGTTAGAGGCTTTTCTCTTTGCAGAAATTGGATAGACCACCTAGAGTATGACCTAGTGATGAATGAGCTGTCAGACCACACACCCACATGGGCGATCTTCCCACACTCATTTTTCTGAGCTATTTAATTTCATTTGAATTCCTGTTCTAATTATTTGCATGTCAACACTGCTAGCTGTTTCTTGCTGTTTGCAGTTTCACCTGAATTTTGGTTATATGGGCAGGGTAAACAACAAGAAGTTATTTTCTTAGGTACTGTACAGATAAATGGATATTTGAGAACTGAAGAATCCAAAAGCTCTGGGTCATGCTCAGTTTTAACTCAATTAAAAATAATCTTTTCTAGCTTCTGTTATCTGCTTTGTCTTTTGTCAATGCAGAATTTATCCCTTGTGTATACTTAAATTTTGTGTCTCTATTCCTTTCATCTTTCTCAAGTATTTTGATGACTTCTGCAGGATAGTTTTTAGGTCTAACGAATTTTACTAGCTAAAAGCTTCTAAGATACTTCAGGTCATCCTTTTTATTTCATCCCATGTATCATTTTCCTCTCCAAATATAAAGTGAAGATAAATTTGCTCTTATGTTTCATACTATATTTTATTCCTTACAGAAAGCACTTCTTGATGTTCTACAACAATTATTTTATATATTTGACCTGCTCCCAATTATGTCTAGCAAGAAGGAATTGAAGAGAAAGAAGCATATTCTCCATTGTCATATGGTGCAGGAATAATGTGCTTGTCTGATAACTTTGTAGATCTTTCTAAACATCTTTGTTTCTGTAACCACTCTGGCAATTTTCCCTTCATTGTCAACATAGTATGTTTGCTAGTTTATGGATAGTTTATGGATATGCTAGTTTCTGTAAAATTATACTAAAGATTCTTTCATATCTTTATCAGTTTCCACATTTCTTCAGCTTAATATCGATTTTGTTTTGCTTTTATCCATCTTTTCAATGCATCCAATAATGCCTTTGTAGACTATATCTGTTCTGTAGAGATTTCTGTTCCATAGATTACCTGCTAATATCACCCAAGGATTATATTTGTACATATGTTAGTTATTAATGGGAAATTTAATTATAATTTCACTGAATTCTGTCATCTTGTAATAACACTGAGAAATCTGACAGATTTTATTGTAAGTATTAATATGAAAAATATCCCATTGGCTATCTGAAATTTGCTTTGGAAACTCATGGGGTCATCTACACATATGAGTGTGATTTCCTCTCATTTTTCTTGTTCAGGAAAAAAAGATGAACAAGAAAAATGAGAGGAAAACACACTCATATGTGTAGATCGATAGTGAACAAAATCGTTGGTTACAGTTTAATTCCTGGAAATATGGCAGTACAGAAGAGTTAGTAAGTTCCTGCTCGAACCAGGCCCAGCTGCAGAGTAATGGCAATGCAGACTGCTGGGATGTGGAGGTCACTTCCGAACTGCAGTGATAGGCCCTGTCTTGTTGACACGTGTCAGCATCGCAGATGGCAGCGACATGTATTTACTGATTAGCCCCTTTGTGTCAGTCTCACTGTATAAAACAGGAATTCGTGGAATTAGAAATTGAATCATTCTGCTATGATTACAGCTTCTGCTCAGATGCTGTCAAAATGTTTATTCCAAAGACAATCGTATTGCGGTTGTTGTTGCTGCTGTTTTAAAAAACCAAGGGGAGAAACAAAACAGAATAAAGAGACTAAGACGTATACACCGCAGAGTGGTTCAGTGTGCTTACATGAACCCAGGAAATGCTTTCGCTTGCTGACATTTACTTCATAGTTTTATAGCACAGCCTCTACAGGCTATCTCGGTATTTGATTTCAGGTGCTGTCCATCTCAGATCTTTTAGTGTAAATTGTGGAGGAGGACTGTGGGCCAGTGCGTGTGGGAAGGGATGCCTGTGTGTCTCTATCCCAACCTTCTGCTGAAAGCAGCGTGTGTGAGCTCAGACCACATTGCTCGGGGCTTCAAGGATATAGACTGCATCTACCTTTTTGGTCACCTTGTTGCACTGCTTCACTGTCTTTGTGGTTAAGTTTTTGCCTTATATCCAGTCCAAACTTTTCTTGCTGCAATTTGTACCTATTGATGTCATGTCTTTCTGGTACTGGAAGATCAAAATTGTATGGATTTTCTGCATGTAGTCTAACAAGCACTGCACATTTTTTAGAATTCTTTTCTATTTTCAACGGTATTGTTAAAGAAATTCTCAGTGCTTTGGGCCTTAGATTAGCTTTAGGACACTGCATTTCTTTCTTAACCTTAGTAGTGTTCAGTTCTTTCCTGGGGAGAAAAATCTTCTAATTGGTCCCACAAGACAGCAATGGGAGCCTTTGGAGGAAAAGGGCAAGGAGCACCCTTTTGATTAAATTTGCTGCATGTGGCAACAGCATATTGTCCATGAGATTCTCCTCCTCTGCAACAGCTCTTTTCTGAGAGGAGGTCACCCTGAATCATCTGAAATAATTGCTGCCCTCATTACTGATTATGGTGCAGCTGTACTTGAGGGAACTCAAACGTTAATTTATGGGGCAAAACATCATGCTCACGGAGCGTCAGATCATAACAGAAATCTTCATCTACAGATGATCGGCCATATTAGCAGAATGGTTAATGCTATTACTGAGGAAGCAGAACAACATATTTCAGGGTAGTTTAACCTGATCTGCCGTGGGAAGGAAATCTAGGTTTCGGGATGTCCCATAATACATTTGCATTTTCCCCCCTTTATGCATTCCCTGCCCCGAGTAGCAGCAGTTCCCTTCTCCATACGCATGATTGCATGGAGACATTGGTGGGATTCATGGAGGAATGCTAATTTCTATCAAAGATGATCATTTTAAAATGTGCAACTCTTTTGTGATGAACAGCCAGGACTGAATGAACTTCATTCAACCCGAAGGAAGTATCTCTGCACAGCCAACTCATACCCAACAGATGTTGGGCCTCGCAGGGATCTTTTCATCCTAAAATATAAATCACAGCAGCTTCAGGGCTGTTGTTTGGAATTGTGCTAGCTGCTAACCTTGCTCATGGACAAAACATATGGGCTGGCTGAGTTGACTCTGCAAAGTGAAGTTTTTCTTTTCTATCTTAAAAATATTTGAAAAGAGAAGATTATAAAATAGGTTCTCCCAGGAATTTTACTGCTCTGTGTCTATACTACTTTCACACTACCATGCTGTTTCTTAGTGTAGACACAGTCTTTTTGTTCATAAATTGGTGTATTTCAAAATACACCAACTAAATAAAATAACTTTTGCCTGCTGATGATGCAGGAACCTTCCAGAAATTTCTTCAACAACAAAACAATAAAAGAATTTTTTTTCTGTGCTTCATACTGTTAACACGGAGGAAAACATCAATAACATGAAAAAAAATCTAGTCTTTTAATTAAAATTGTTATTAGCCATTATTGTTGAGCTGTCAAAATATTTTGATTTTCACTAGTGGTTTTATTCAGTTACTATTTTAATTACAAAACATTTTCTTTTTTTCCCAATGACTAACTCCAAACTTTTTGGTCATATTTTGCAATCAATAAGCTGAGATATTTTCAGCCTCTCAGAAGCAACATAAGTGAATTGTGTGGTAGAGTGGAAGGAGGCCCAGTGCAACTAACAGAATTGCCCATAATTGTTTCTGGTTTTCCCTGGTGACTTAAATGAAAATAAATATTGATTCATTTGTTTTGATTATTGATTCTTCAGGAGAGCTTATTCTTATCTCTGTGGAAAGGGAGAAGTTAACGGCATCAAATAAAGCTAGTAAAAATAATAAGATTTGTTTTTATCAGATGGAAATAGTTGGCTTTTATAACTCTCAATTTGTCAGTATTTCCAGTCAAATTTTCTGTTGTCTACTACTACTAACTTCTTAAATGGTTGGTCATAAAGCCCAACAGGTTTTTAAACGCATATGTAATGTAGTAGAAGGTCAAACAACTTTTTCCTTCCTAAATCAATAGCCTGTAGTAATGCCCAGTTCTACAAACAGGGGGAAAAGAGCCCCCTAGACAGGGTGCAACACAGTAAAAGCTCACTGGAATGATCTCTGAAGCCACATGAGCAGGATATTGTATTTCAGACTCTATTCAGAATAAGAACTGCTTGTGCTACCTGCCAATTCAATATCTCAAATAACAACCACTCATATTCAGTATTCATAAACAGTTTGCATTTATGCCATTTCCTTTTATAAGGAAAACGAAGGAGAAAGTTACTTGTAGTTAAAGTTGCTTACAATCTTAGCTGTGTACTACAATTGTTTTGAATAGTCTCAACATTTGGTGATTTGAACAAGGAAATTTTCTACTAAATGTGCAGCCAGTCACATTTGATGGATATCTCTGCACAAACTGATTCATTCTACAAATTCATTTCTCTTGTGTTGGCTGCTTACTAAAGCAGACATACTCTATGTTTATCCTTCTTTGATTGTCTGATTTACTACTACCTGAGCTACAGTAGAAATCTAGTACTCTTTTCCCCACCTCATATGACTAGGAAAGCGGGGGGGGGCACATTCCTCAAAGGAAAAAAATCATTTAGATTCAATTATCTCAGTTGGAAGGAGCTTCAGAAATATCAAGGATCACGTAAGAAAGAGATAAAAATTGAGTGGATGTATGTATGGCTTGATGCTGCTATTTTAATACCAATATCTGATAAGTCTATGTCTGAACTGATTTCTGTGCTTGGTAGGAAAGACACATCTCACTGATTTCAGGAAAGATTATATGACAAGGGCAGAGTTCAGACCTCATCCAAAAGTCATTTCTGCTGTAAGTACATGAAAAAAACAAGCATATTTTTGAATTTTTATCAACCTGCCAATTTTATACATTTGAATTTTAAACTAGGGCATATTTGTCAAACATGTCAAGGTGTAAGAATTTCACTTGGGAAGAACAAAAGTATAATTTATTGTCGGCAGTGTTTTCAAAATATTTAAATTTTATCCCTTCCCATATCCTTCCTCTGAAATTAGTACTCTACAGCTTACTACCTGAGGACTAAAAATCAACGTTTTAATGAGCACCACCATGTAAATTGCTGAATTTGTTTTATTATTCAGAAGAATGAAAGGCACTAGGGGGTTTTGGTGTTCCCAGAATTATATCTGACTGTGGTTTGTTGCCAATTCCTGTGTGTGTGACTATGGCTAAGAAAGCACTAAGCCAATTGCATTTGAAAGAGACTCCAGTTTAAGCCCTGTAAGAGAACTGTCAATTCATTTGCTGTCTAAAGGCAAAATACAGTTTACAGTTTAAGCTGATGATCTCTGCTATACATCTGTGCTTACAGAGATCCATATTTTTTTTTGTGATTCTTTTTATGTTGACATGCTGGAGGGCTCCCAAAAAAACAGACTGTAAGTAATAGTTTACTTTGTTCTACTCCGTGACTTGGGGGTCTTCTAATGCTTTCAAGACTTGTAGATAATGTCAATTTTTTTCTTGTTTATTTATTCTCATCCTTTTTTGTTTTGATTCCATGCAGCCACTACACAAACAATAGAGGAAGGTGGAAGGAGAGGAAGGTGGGGGATCCAAACAGGAAGTTTCAAGAAATCTTTACCCATTTAAGCTAAGTCTCATATTAATTTATTCCAGGGGAAAGTACTGCTCGAAAAATACTCCTCAAAAATTTCCCTTTGAACATTTGGCACTGATTTTGCAGAGGTATTCAAAGAGATATGTGCTACTCATTTTTGTCTTAATATTTCATGTAGTTACAATTTGTTTTCAGAATTTACTGTTACTATTATGATTAGAAATATACTTGGTTTAGGTTATGGGAAATGAATGCAAGTAATAGAAGAAAAACCACTGTCCTCCTGCTGGACAACTCTGCAAACAGTGACATAAAAAATGGCATGGCTGTGTTTGCCCTCCTCTTTTTATTTTTAATTCTGGGAACATGGTAAGATATCATAACCTTATAGACTACGTACAAGACTTCACAGATGACGCAAACAGCGCGCTCATCTTTGGAGGTCAGAGCAAACTTTGAAGGAAAATGGGCAAACACCCTGTTTACTACACACTCTGCCAACTGTGTTGCAAATTGATGGGCTGGACACTGCAAGGTAAAATGGTTTTCAGATTTTCATAGAGGTGTGAACTGTTGCCATAAATACAGGTTTATAGATGGAGCACTTGGCAGTGCTAAGAACATTGAGAATGATAGCGGCCCTCCACAGAAGAAAAGGGTATTGCTGGGTGACCTTCTGGGCATCTTCTGTGGGGATTAGCACAGATGCTGTCTCTGGATTGATGATACTAGGCACAAGCGCAGTAAGCAAAAATGTGTGTTTATTACTGGAGGGCAAAGGAGCATCTCTGCATCTTCACTGCAGATTGCTCTCTTTCTCCAAAATGCTTTTGCTTTTCTCTATCTCCAGTTCTTGAAAGAATTTTGAGAAACAGAGACTCGACTAGCACAGTAGCTGTTACCGCAGAATAAAAAGGGATTGTGAAAGCAGGCTCAGGAGCTGTGATGTTGATAATGAAATCACTTTGAATTTAGGTGTAATTCTTCAGCTCGTTAAGGATACTCAGTTCCATGGATCACTAATACGGTCTGAGGATTCCCAGCATTTTTTTGCAAAGGGGTTCAACACATTGCAGAATTTTGTCTCTACCTGAATTCATATCAAATATACAGAACAGGGAATGATGATGAACAAGTGCTAAAGAAATCTCTAACACTTAGAGTTATTTTAAAAGAGGTGCTGTTATGTTAATTACATTTAAAAAAAATTTGCTTTCTTATTCTTTGGACTGGATTATTAGGACTGCTTGTTTTGGAATTTTCAACAATAAGTGTCAATTTTAAGGTGCACTGGAAATTCTCAGCCCTAATGTTAGATTATAAATTACACTCTCCCAAATAGTGCAGTTTAAAAGGATGGAAGTTAAATCTGTAAATTCTTAAATGTCGGTCTTCCTGTGGAGCTGAGACTTCAGGGTAAATTATGACAGAAACATTGTGTATACTGAAGCAGCATCTTTTGTCCCACAGTGCTCTGTGTGGAGTAACAGCTCTTCCCTCACCTGCTATGCTCAGTTTTCAATATATGGATTCTAGCAACTTTACAAAATTGGAACATTGATTTGTTTTCAGACCTGATTAATAAGTTGGGTAATACCTCTCTTACTTAAGCCAATATTCAATTTTTAAAACTGTGATAATTGAAAGCTAAGTAATTATATTTTAATTCTTGCAACTGAAATTACTGGTGTTAAACAAAGCATAGCATTTTACTGCATCATCTATTGTAAAGGTAAAGATGGATGCTAGATAGAATATTTTTCTTTTGCTTTAGAAGATCACTTCTTCTGTGGTAGGCAGCTACAGCATTATGGGATTCACAGCAGATGTGTGCAGATTCATCTTTATAGCCACTTTCACACTGAATGTGGATATGGAGCACTGAAGACTCTGTAACCAGCAGATTCCCCTGGAATTTGTAAAATAATAGAATTTGTTTCTGTTTCAAAGAGAACTGCAATAGTTTGTCTTAAATTTTACATTTCAGAAGTATATGAAGGGACAGAGATGAAAAAGTTCCAACAGTTTAAGTCAGCCCTGTTCAACTCAGAGATAAGTGAGGTGACTTAATACATCGCACCTGAAGGACAAGTTCTTATATGGTTGCCTTCCATTATGATGATCATAAGTCCATAGAATGCGGAAGTATGACCAAGGCTGGTTGTAAATGAGTAAATGATGTACTCAGAGTACATGTTTTTGTTTGTTTGTTTTTGTAACAAATTGAATGAAATAAGTAGCTAACACTTAACACTTGATGTTTGGAGGTATATATGAAGAAGCAGCTTAGATACAGCTTTTCCCTGAAAGCCTATGGGAAACTGTAGCTGATGGTTGGCACTGAGGTGAAGGTGCTAATGACGCACGGTGTAGTAGTCTAATAGTAAGTCTTGACAAATGGCAGTTCGTCCAGTAGAGTTTGTTACTATTTGTTACTCCAGGATTCTGTATTTCTTGGGCTATTTGGACATGTTTATGTAGTCATTTAAGTTCCAAAAAGAGCTCAAAAAGATTTAAGAGATTTAAACCTTAATCTGTCATCTTCACATTATTTCACACAAGGAAATCTCTCCTTTAGCCAGGACTTTACCAGTGCCACTACACAGAATGAGGCCTAACCCGATGTTGACTCAGTATGAATTGGCCTGCTCCAGTGTGTCTGTTTTAAATATGCTTGTTTGCAGGTCTTTTCAGCCTGCTTTTGCTGTGAATTTTCTTACTTTCTTCTTGAGTGAGCATGTTTACAAGTTCTTACCTTCACTGCTAGTGACTTGCCACTTAAAGAGCTGTCAGATGTACTCTCAAGAACTGATAACGTACACACGGGCATAATAAAGTTAAATTCAGTCTGAGCTGACATGTGACATGTTCACTGGCAAGATAACTAACTGTTCAGTGGGTTGTGAGTCCAAAATGGGAACGTGCTCCTACTCAATAGTATGAGGAAATGCCAGTAGTAAACTAGACAGGTGTTGGAAAGGGCTCTGTAATTCCTATGGACTTGCTGGCGGAGGAACGTAAGTGTGTTTATTGGCTTGGCTGTGTTCTTTGTCTTTCAGCAGGAAAAAAAGAAGCGTGAAGAAAAAATAGACCCTGTTGTCTTTTGAACCTTCTTTTTCCAAATGGTACAAAGCAGTAGCAAAGGGTTTTGTGAATTACAGCTCCAGTAATCTCAAATTGCTCAGATTGCACATCTGGCACATTGTTTTATTCTTGATGGTGGACAATTAACTACTACACAAAAAAATCGAAAAGTAAGCTGAAGAAAATGTTAAATAAATACTTTTAAAAGAATCTAGAAAAATGATTTACATATAAAAGAGTTTGGTTTCAGCAGTATTCAAAGTAGAAGACATGTAATGTTACCTAGTTTTATGTTAAATCACTTAAACAGAATCCAGATTCTGATTTTCCTGTTTGGATATGTGAGGGTTATTTCTCGGGTCTTTAATAGAAGAATGTAAGCATGTCTTGGGAGAGTTCTTTGTTTTTTAACAGGAAAAAAATTGTGTGGAATAACCAAGGGTTGTCTGCTAGTTAATTCAGTCAAGATATTATGCTTTCCCTATTGCTGTTGCTCTACAAGATTCCAATCTGCATTTCTTCTCTTAAGCGGAGTTAAGTGGTGTTTATACATCAAAGCTTCTGGCATCTTTAATTTATTCATAATTTCGTATGGAGTTCTTTGTGGATATCAATGATCATACGTGAAAGGAAATCTGAAAAAAGTTTTTTTTTTTTTTTTGGTTAACTGGAAATCCCATGTGTGCAACGTACACGTGCATGGGTTGAAGAGAGGAGGAAATAGTCTAATTGCTTGGTCTTTTATTTACTTGGAGCAGTGGAATAGTGATACATGTGACATACAATGATATCTTTATAAACATCAATACTTAGAATATTATGTTAACTGATTTTTTCACTCGGACTATTCAAAGCTGCTCAGGACACCAAATACTTAATTTACTACCATATGTTATTCTGTTAACCCAGCTTGCTACATATTTTTCAGTAGCAAGAAAAGTAGATTCCTTGTTTCATAGCAGATGTTCTCTGAAATATGATCATCTAAATGTTTTCATTAAGCTTTGTGATTATATCTTATGCCAGGAAGCCACAGAATCTCCTTAAAATAATAATAAAAGTTAGCAGGATTAGATATGTGTTATTAAGTTCCAATAATATTGAAATTAAATTTCTTCTAATAGAGAAAATATTAAATATAATGAGACATATCTCTGTGCATTTTCCTGTTCTGTTTGTGTGATTGCATTTGAATGTTTCCAAATTTTATAAAATTATTTAGGTTTTTTCATAGGAGGTATTTTGTGGTCATGAAGCGCAGCCTTTCTTAGATGCAAGAGGCAGTGTGATAGCAGTAATGATGTTTTTACCCTCCAGTACACCAAGGGAGTAAACAGAGAATGCTCACCTATCAGTGATCACAATCAAGAAAATAATATTTGTGAATTAACTTACATTTGCTTCTGGCCATCTCTGGAGGCACTGGCTGTCCTGTGAGGCTGGCAGTCAGGAGCGCACCTCAGTGTTACCAACCAGTTACAGGGACAGTTGTGGACACAGACCAAAGACTGTGAAATTCTCTTCCACCTCCAATACCCTAGATAGAAAGGAGTAGAGGGAAGTCACATTTTATCAGTCCATTCAGTTCAGGGAAAGGCCTGTGGAAGGAGAGAAGCCTCCTGGAAGTGGCGGAATGCAGACTGTTGTCAGGAAACTTTGGTTGCTTTGATCATGGTTGCTTCCAAGAACAACAACTGCAGAGGAGTAAGACAGTCTGTCCCTTGAGGAGAATGAACATTTTGGCACGTAGGCTTAGTCACTCACTAGTGATAAAATCTTTAAAGGAGGATCAAAAGAATCTGATAGGAAGTGTTCACAAATAGTGAACAAAAATGTCTAGAGAAAGAACCTAAAAACTGCTCAGTTTAGGGCTAATTTTATTTAATGTCATAAGAAGAACAAGTAGAATGGTAGTGTGTCAATCCGCAGAATACTTTAATTGTTTCTGTCATAATTTGAGAAGTATGGGAAATAAACAGGAAGAGCTGGAGTCTTAATTAATGATCACAACAGTTATTCAATTGACATATGAGAGACTCAGTGGGGTAGTTCACATGATTGGAATATTAGTGTCTATAATTTGTTCCAGAAACATCTGCATGGGGGAAAATAAGAGATTGCATTGCTTTGTATGGCAAGTAGGTCCAAAAAGAGATTTGAATTTTTCTGGATAAGGATAAAATGAGGAAAAAAAAGCTATACATCAATTAAGATTCAGATTTGGGGAAGAGACCAGGCTTTTTTCTGGAAGAAGGAAAAAAAGGCAAAATTTTCAAGTGTACAGACAATGGTTGTAAAAAAGAATATTAGAAAAAAAGGCATGATAAAGCTATTCATATGCTTTATGTGGCAAAAGTAAGAAGAACTAGAAAGAACATTATATATCTAGATCTAAACATCAGGGAGGAGTAGCTGAGAATGTGAGAGTAGGAAAAAGCCTTGCTGAGAGTGATGATCAGAAGAGAAATTTTTCAATCCTTAGAAAAGAACTACAATACAAAGAAACAGAGCTAGAGAAAGGAGGCTCAAACAAATTCAGAGAATTGGTAGGAAAATGTGATGGGAAGCGAGTCCCAAGTATAAAAGGAGTTCATGGAGGTTTCATGTCTTTAATAAGGGTAAGTTAAAGAAAAGTATGCAATTATCCTAGATAGAGAAAGTCTAGAAACTATCGGTAGGAATGAATTCAGTTAAGTAATGAAATCTTCAATTATCTCAAGCAGGAGAGAACGTACAGAATGTTAAAATATATCAAACTATCAGGGACATAAAAATAACATAAAAACCTAGGCACAAAATCAGAAATGCCAAGGTAGAATATGAGATTCTTCTGGCAAAACTTTCTGAAGGGAAATTTTAATGGAGCAGTCACCACAAAAACATTTAGGTCAGCTGCAGCAGGAAATTTTCATAAAATTTTACTGACTATTGATCGGTAAATCATCTTTTTCCTTATTCTTTCTCTTAGTATTAAGAAGAGGGATTTTAATTATGGAATATTTTCAGAATTACTCTAGGGCTTCTCAACCTCAGAAGTTATTTCTGAGAATACAAAAATAGAAAATTATTTTAGCTACCCAGAAAGAGATACCTGAGTTCAGAGCTAAAATGTGAATAAAAAGTAATTAAGAGAATTAGGTAATAAATTAAAAGAAAGACTTAAGTAAAAATAAGTTAAATTTCAGTTTTAACATCAAGAAAATAAAACTTTTTGATTATGTAGGCAATGAAGCATTGCATAAATTGTGTAGGAAAGCTGGAAGTTTGTAAGCCGTAAGCTGTAAGAAATAAGTTAGGTATTTCTAATCCTTCTTTGGATAGGGAAGCTTAGTAAATAGTTCCAGGATCGCCAGAGCTCTATTTTGTATTTGTTTTCCATTATGTTTACCTCCTTAAATCGATACGACTTCCAGCATGTTAAACTCACTAGAGCTTCTTGTACATGACATTTTCACATTTGCTTAAAAGGGAGAGAATGCTTCTGCTAGGATTATGCAAATACTACTGAAAAGTCTTATATTAGTGGTTTGTATTATTTTCTTTATTTATACAGGAGAAAACAGAAAAGATATGTTTAAATTGTTTGTAGTACTGAATTCAGTAAGTCCCAGGTCTATGACTAAGAAGTTAAGACCTACTAAGTAATAACAATAATAATAAAGTAGTAATATCACAGCAATGGGTACAACACCTAAAACCAAAATATTCAAAGAACATTTAGGGCCTTCCTTAAGAAAAGGTTAAACATTCACAAATATGCTTTCATCCTCTTTCCCGAGTATCAAATGTTCTATTCAACCAAATTTTTCACTTTTCTTGTTTTTAGTTTCTTTTCCTTGGGGAAGAAGTTTGAATTTGAGAAATGTGTATTATTATAAGGGTTCCCAAAATTAGGTCTATTTTTTTTCCCCCCACAGAGGGCCTGTAAAACTCCTCGCCTTCCCTTGCTGAGGAGGTCAAAGGCTCTTGTGGCCACAAGGGAAGACCCTTGTGGAAAGAGCAATCCGTGGAAGTTGCTACTTACAGTAAAGGATGCATCTGGCTCACGAAGTCTGTACTGGTTGGAGCCTAGGAGGCTACTAAGAGGAAGTATCATACAGGCGTGCCCGCTTCCATTATGGATATATATGGCCACTGATAAAGACAGGGTGCTGGAATAGGTGGATCATAGGTGCAATCAAATCTAGCTGTTCCTGTGAATCGGGAGTCCAAAACAGAGGACATTCTGCCCACTGCAGTGCAGCATGGGCCTGTCTCCTCTGCTCCATGAAAGCTGGAATGGATCAGGATATCCCTGAGCTGGGAAGCTGTGTTTCACCTGGAAGGCAGCTGCTTTCACTGCTGAAAGAAAGAGGAATCTACCTGTAAAAGGGTTTAGATGAGAGTCTACTCTGTGAGTAAAACCTGTTAACGGGTTAGACAAACATACTTGTATTGAAACTTGTCTTGTGCATTCTGTTGTATAGATGCAGCAGTTTGGTTTTATTCTGTGTGTGGAGATTTCTGTTTGTACATAGCTGGTTGTTGGCACTTGTACTGGGAACATTTGGAAAAGATAGTTGTTATTGAGCAAATATCAATTTAATAGCATTGACTCATCCCCATTAACTTGTATTTAATGAGTTCTTACTCATGAGATCTTTCCTTATTTACAGTTTTACTACCCTCAGACTTTTGTTCACTATTTAGTCTTCTGAGTTGCTCCTAAATATGCAATACTTTTACAAATTCCCTTCAATTCCATGTAACAAATGGAAGAGTAGAGCTTTATTTTCATTAGAGTAATACTATCATTTTTTTCTGTCGTGTTATAACTTGCTACTACTCCAGCATCAACTCAACCCATCAGTCTCAACTCCAATTGCTTCAGGAAGTGTTATCTTGAACATTGATAAACACCGATTTAGAAGGAATAAAAGGAACCATTTTTACTGTAAGTCTGTGGAAAAGTACACGTGGGGCTTATTCCCCCCTTGATCATCTGGCAGGTCATCGGGGCTGTGTTTTGAGGTGTTAATGGGAAAAAGTGTCACTAACTCTTTTTCAGGAAAGAAGGAAGGGGGAGCTGGCCGTTGGTCTAGTCCTTGTAGCCGCTTTTATTTGAAGAGAGCAGGCAAGTAAGGAACAGGACATCACAGAAAAGGGATACAGAGAAGCTTATATTTAGTTTACAGGTAAGGGGTTAGAACATCTGAAGATGCTATCCCAAAACATCTAGCTCTGTTATCACATCTAGTGCTTGCTGAGGATCAGGGAGGGATGTGGCCGGCACAGGCACAGCTCCAGGGCAGCAGTAGCAAGGACCAAGAGGGAAGCCTGAGCTTAGAAGCAGTTTTGGGGCAGAGCAGGGCAGGCCCTCACCAAGCCTTCGTGAGGGGGGCAGCTCTTTAGCGAGCAGCTCTGCCTTCCCAAGGGGCAACAGCAGGAATGAGCAGCAGCGGCCGCGTTGGAGCTGCCCGGGAGCGTGGGCAGCACTGCGCTCCGGCCCGAGATAGAGCTGGTGTGCAAGGCACGGGTGACGGGAGGAATTTTAAAGAACTAGTAATAGGCATAATGAGTTGGTTAGAAAATCTGTAATTGCAGGAAATGGAGGATGGCTGCTGAGGACCTTAATGCTTCAAAATAACCTTGGGAAGTGGCACTAATTTACACAAATTATCATACAGTAATTTATATGAGTAACTCTTCTGTTTGGAATTAACTGGTGGAAACAAGAGTCTGATTCGGGTTTTAGGCACCCTTTTAAATGTTTTTAAACAATACTTGGTTACTTCACCAAAAACAAGAACATTTCCCCTCAAATGTAGAAATGTTTAATTGTACCATTTTGTTTGCTACTATACTATCACGTTTAAATAGTTATTATTCTACTGCAAAGTTTGTAGGTCTCATCAGAGCTGATTTGTTTTGACTTTCTGGGCCACATCTCACTGCAGGCCTTGCTTTTTTCTTTTTCTGTTATTTTGTGAGGAGCACCATAACATGCAAATTAGTTTTCCATCTGAAAAACCTGTCACAAAAGAGAATGGACTGTGAGGCCCTTTATTAATTCTGAGAACCTTCAGCATTTGTATTTCTCCTCTTCTTCGCCTTATTCTAGGTATTTTCCCTACAATGGGTACTGGCAGAATATTTATCTCCTCATTATCTCCTTATCATTTCTTTAACTTCTCATCTCCTGTTCTTTACTATGTTCCCTGATACTTTCAACCTTCCTTTCTCGCAGCCATTTTCTTGCTCTTCCTTGGGGACATTTGGAGTGTGTGGAGGGAGGTAGCCTTATAAAATGATCCCTTCCCATTTATTTAATCATACTGCGAGACTGATTTCTTATATGAGGTTTACAAATAATCAATGACATAATTATAGGTGATTTGTTACACACACTTCAGGAAAAAAAACACTTTTTTACACTTTGAGAATAATGCTGCTCTTGTCATACAGGAAATCAGTTTATATTGAAGCTGTGCTGGCGCTTTGTGAGTGGGCTATGTATTTATTGTGTCGCTCTCCTCATTATTTTGTATGTACTTATTGTATTTGTATGTACTGGAAATAATTTTGATCAGATAACTTAATACCATGCTGAAATACTATCCTTTATAATAATTTATTCATTAATAATTATAACTGATTTAAGAAGACTCTCGTGTATACAGCTGTTGAGAATGAGAGGGCCCCCATTTACCGAGTCTTTTCCCACTGCCATGGGGAGAGCTTAGTTACAAGTGGAACCTCTAGGTGATCTTTTGTCACTGACTGATGAGTAGCAGTCAGCCTGACAGAAAATCACCCATAAATATTTTTTCAAACCTTTAAAATAAATTAGGAATGATTACAAAGAGTAAGAGCCACCTCAGTGTTACTGGAAGGGTGGGCTGTACAACTCTCTTTTCATATTAATTTCCTGTAATAAGGCTGTGTTTTTAGTTGCTTGTAACTTTGCCAAAGGCTAAACATATAGGCTGATGTTTCCCATGTCATGTGCCTGCCCTAAGGTTGAATTATTTTAGAAACGTTTAACCCCACATGATTGACCTATGTATGAGAACGAGCGTAGACTGCAAATGTCTTGTAGTGGTAAGGAAACAAATCCTGATGCTCTGCTTATTATTTTATATTTTACATACAATATTTTATTACTACATCACTTCATGTATGTACATTATAATTCTAGCATCCATAATCTGAAGCAAGAATTTCAAACTTGGCAGTGAGAGCAAACACCTTTTGACTCGCAAAGAATCTATTCAGATAACCCTAAACTAAAAAGCTTTGGAGAAGCCTGGTTTTATATGAGCAGCTAAAAGCTTTGAGGTACTCAGTTACTGACTCCTCCTGGTTTTCTTGCAGCTCCCGCTGCAGGCAGGATGGTGCTCTGTTGCTCCAAGGGAAGGCAGACAAGAGCCTGGCTCAAGGAGGGCAGAAGTCTGTTCCTCCTGTGCTGATAACTGCAACAGCAGGAAATCACAGACCTCGAATGACTTTTAGGAGTCATTTTTTAGGGTCCAAAAGGGGTAGACTGTGGATTGGGTGCTTGGGGAGTCTAAAGCTGAATCAGAGGGAAATAAAAAGGGAATAAAAGGGAATAGAGAATGGGAAAATGCAGAAATAAATAGAACTAGCTAGAGAAGGGATGGTAAACCAGTGAGTCTGGTGGAGGGAGAGGCAATCGTAATCTGTAATTTGTTTTGGAACCTCCATAACGTTTATTACAATATGTGCATGTGTCATTTTCAGTGTTTCTGTTTCAGTCTCTCCCAGATGGCCAGGTAGGTGTATGGGTGGATCTGCGGGTTCTTTGTTTTCCATTTTTGCCTACCTAAAAAAGATTATATATTTTTTCTGCAAGAGCACAGTATAGCTTGGATAAGATCTCGCTGATACCATTATTTATTAATTCCAGGAGATTTGTAAGATACTGCTTCTGAGATATGCTGCCATGATATTCATATTTAAGTCTGGAAAATATAAAGAGTATTTTGAGAAGATGAGTACTTAGATGTTTACATTGGAGTGCTAACCAGATGACTACTTCTAAAGTGACCTGATA
>JAUBNY010001083.1:340073-354047 GCA_032275445.1 Crypturellus soui
TTTTTTGGTGGATTTGCATGTGTAATATTGAAGATGTGGAAATATTGTTCTTAATTTTTACTGTTTGTTTTCTATAACTAACTAGTGTTTTTCTTGTATATACATCCTGTGCAAAAATTACTCTTACTCTGATTATTTATTTTAAATAATTATTGTTCTTCAGTTAATGAACAAAACAAACAAGACATGTTGTAAAAATACATTTTACAACATGTGGGCATTGATTTATTTAAAATGATTTTTAACATATATTGGAATGCACTGTACTATGAGTGTTCTTCTGTGTGGTTACTTGGGAAACTGTTAATAAAAGAGGAAAAAAAAGTAATTTTACTGATACCTGCGGGAAAATCTAGAACAGTGGTCATTCATATTAAATTTATATCAACTTTATGAGGTTTTTGTCATCTTGACACATTTATGGAGCTGTTAAATTTTAGCTGCCTGGGGGATATAATGTACTTGATGTGACCCCACATATTAAGTTGGGACCATACAAGTAACTCTGATGACATGTCATTCAAGAAAAATACGGAGCCAAGTCTTTCTTTCTAAAGGAAGGACATATATGAAAGGGAAATAGGTAGAAGAACAAGTATTATGATCTATATAAAAAAAAAAAACTTTTAGAATAAAAATGGAAATTATACAGACATTTAATCTGATACCTCACAAAATATCTCCTACAATTGATCATGGGTGATAAAACAGGGTATATGACTCATGGTACAGTAGCCTAAAATACCTTCCATGGTGATAACATACATTCTGGTTGAGCAGATTCACAGGGTTTATTTTACATTTCAACATTATGTGCTTTATAGAAGCTATGCTTTGGATATCAATATGCAAGTGAACATAAATAAGCTGTATTGAGGCACTATATCATTACTCCGTTGCCATCACTTTGCTTCAGAATTTCCATGATCATTAAGAATACAATTTTACAATAATTAATTTGGGTGGACTGAATACAAAACTTTTTTGAAATAAAATCCAATAGCCAGAGAGTTTCAGTGTACCTTGTAGTTCCCAAAGATAAAATATAGAATTAAAGAGTAAAATGAACAGGAGTCTGTATCACTTATCAGAAGCTTTTCAAACTAACCAAAAGTCAGTTGATAATCACGAAAGTAGATATGTTTCTTTCTGTATCTCTGAACTTTGTACTTTATTCTTAACAATCACTTACAGAAAAGAGTGAAGACTCTGTACTGTTTAGAAAAAAAACACTTTGTACTCACTCCTTCATATTCTTCACAGCATATAGACTGTTTGGCTAAGGTTTTAGATCAAAAGGAAACACTTCATCCCTAAATGTCTGTATGTTTAAAAAGCTGTTTAACAAGCTGATTTTTTGTTTAGATTCAAAATAATGAGGACAGCAATGCAAATAATTGTCTTGATGCTTTGGTTCATTTTTTGCTGTACTATAACAATCTAAAATTGGTGTATATATGAAAATATAGGGTTATTTTCTTGGGTTTTATTTTCTGTATGTTTGGGCAAATACCCTCTTCTGTCAGCAAAATGCATTCTCTGTATCACAGCTAAACTCCTTGTATTCTTACCTGGTACTGTCTACATAGTCATGTACATTATCACACGAAGTCTCAGTAGGAAACATTGATTATATAGCTTTTTTATTTCATTTAGGGAAATGTGATGGTGACTATTCCCATTTATAAACACAGTACTTATTTAGTATTTGTTGAACTGAATCATGGCAATGCAGTTATACAGGTTTTATGCTTTATGGTGTCTGAAGTCCCTTTATATTTTACGTAAAACTGCTAGTTCCCTTGGTTCTTTGACTAGGAGTGTTTTTAACATATGTCTTGCTCTCTTCTTCCTATAAGTTCTGGAAAGTCCGTGTAGGTCATAAGCTTTAAAGGGTTAAAGAGATAAATATGTTCAAGTAATAGGAAAAAAAAAGTAGTAGACATTTTAGAGCTAAATATGTCTTTGCTATTTCAATTAGCTATATTTAAGAAACAGTACATATATTTATAGTCCCAGCATCCTCTAACATGTTCTTCTGTGTCCAGCGAATGCTGAAGATAACCAGCTTTGACTAATGGTAAAGTAGCCACGAGGTATTCTCATTAGAGTAAGTTTCTTATGCTGAACAGGCAAGAGACAGGCAAGTTCCACAAATCTAGTTTAATCCACGAGTCTTCTTGACAGGTTGTAAATTACAGTGTCTAAAATTTTTCATCTCACTGATGAATAAAGCTGAAAACAAAGGTATTAATATTATCATGTCAAAGATATATATGCACTCTTGTGCCATATATTACATGTATAGCAGTGAATTTTA
The DNA here is from genome assembly GCA_032275445.1 of Crypturellus soui. NCBI lineage: Eukaryota > Metazoa > Chordata > Aves > Tinamiformes > Tinamidae > Crypturellus > Crypturellus soui. The sequence continues at coordinate 342,394 of JAUBNY010001083.1, forward strand.
AGTAAGTTTCTCTTATTTATGTAGCTGTATTAAAACTTAGTTACCAGAGGAGAGCAGTGGATATAATTTTTAAGAAATAACCATTGGATATCATTACTAAGAAAAGCCCATTTTAGTAAGTCCTCAAAACCTATGTTATATATGAACATAATGTTGGCAATTTAATTTAGCCACTTTCATTTTTATTTTATTTTATTTTATTTTGGCTATTCATTCAAAAGGTGTGCTGTAAATTCAGTTACAGCAAAGATTCTCTGTATAACTTGGGACTTAGTTTTCTAGGACAAAATGAAAACTTTCAATGAAAATTGAATAATCCATGTGTTTACAATTCAAAATAAAATATGTGTCAAAGTTGAACATTTTTACATATGCTTCCTTGAGTTTAGAACAGGAACATCTGCATTACAGAGACTTCTTTATAGGGGATTGTTTGTTTTTCTTTTTCTCCAGCAAATGCTAGACCTTCCAGAATCTTTTTGCACTGGGCCACATCTGTCCATGCAGGTCAGTAATAAAGCTAAAGCTGGCACAGATCAGTGAAAAATGATTCTGAACATCTCAGCAGAACTCAATTCCAATTATAGAGTACATCATAATTATATATATTATATATAATAGTATGTGTGTGTTTATATCTATCTATCTCACATAATAGTATATTGACAGAGCACCCTTACTTTATTTGTGACTTGCCCTCTTGCAAACTGAGAATAAGAAGTTTGCCATTTTTTAAATTCTATTTCTGACAAGATAGTTGCATGTTTGTATCACATATTTTATGAAATCAAGCTAATGATTTGAATTTTTACCAAATGAGGCCTCTATGCTTCCAGCTACTAGAGTAACAAGTCAGTCAACAGTCAGTTCAGATGACAATGTTGTCCCTGGAACTGGAGCTTGAATTTTGTGCATGTGAGATGACTCTCTTACCATGCCAAAAAAATCTTATGAGATATTGAAAAATGATTGTTCTGAGCAAAAGTAAACTGGAGCAAGTATATCTATAATTTGATCTTTTGACAATTATATTAATAAGAGCTTCTGGTTCCAAGATTCATATGAGGTCCAATCTATGTTGAGATTTATCCATTAGTTATTTGAATTTTTTCCAGTCTGTGATCCTGTTATTTATCAACAGCCAGTCAGACAAGATGAGTCTTCTTATTCAAGTAGTTGAAGTATTTTGTTACGATTTTCCTTATCACAGAAATAGAGAAAAAATTCTGATCTGAAAACTATGTCAAAATATTTAAATCTAAATTATTTGAGTTGAACTATTCAGATCATTCATCCAATTTGAGTCTATTTTTAAAGCCAATGCTTTGATATCATCTTGTGTTTTTAAAAACAAGCTGTTCTGGCAGAGCAGCCAGCCTTTATTTGTAGGATTTTTTTTATTTCAGCTACTATCCTGTTACCTTAGCCTTTTTCAGTGGCTACCAAACAGTACTTTGTTTCACAGTCCAACTTTTTTTTCCACAGTACCATAAGAAAAATTAGGTTAGGTGCAATAAGGAGCATTTTATTGGTAAAATTTATTAAGAATGTGGATGAAATGATGTTTATGGACAAAGTTGTCAAAAGCAAATATTCTGACCTATGCAGCGTACCAAGAAAAGATGCTGGTGCTTTAATGTTCTTCTTCCAAGGCCTTTGTTTTCCCCCCTTTTCTTTCATAGAATAATTGTCTCCAGGAAAAAGAGTGCTGACTTTCTATACTGAATGAGTCTTGAACTGCTCTCTGTGCTTTTCAGACTTCTTTAATCTTTATAGGCTCTCAGACTTTAGGAGTACCAGTGTTTTTCCTGTGATAATACTACTGATCCAAGAGTAATAAATTTGAGCCATAAAATAATTTACATCATGGCTATTGAAAGTTATACAGAAACAGTAGAAAAGATTTTGGAAGTGGATTTATAGCAACTCTGTTTTTGAAATTGGCCAGTGTGTTTTTCTTTTTAGAAATCATCCATTGCGCATATTTTCATGTTCTGAGCATTTATTTCAGATATTAAGAGGAGAACCACTTAATACAACTATTTTTGAATAATTGTTGTTAAATAATGGACAATTGTTTAAATCTGTCAGCATTACCTCTTTGCAAAATTTCCATCTGATTCCATACTGAGTTTATAATTCACAGATTACTTTAAAAAGTTCTCAGAATGTTGGCTGCATTTAGCTAAGCTCAATGATAATAAAGCTTACTTTCTTGAGATTGTGGTGCAGGTGTTGGAATAAAAAGAAAAAAAAAAGAGAAAACCTCTTTAGAATTGTGTGAATCTTGGATCCTGCTGCAAAGAAATGAATAACAGGACTTCACTCTTTCTTCAGTGTACCATATATTTATACTGATTATGATAGTTTGGGTTGAAGCCAATCCCCAGGTGAAACTGAAGTGTTGTAATTCACTGTAGGGAGAAGAAAATTTACACAACATGTGGCATGATGGTAACACTACTTAATTATAAGATGCTGGGGAGGTAATACATTTCAGTGGCAATAAATTGATTGATTTTATTAGCTCAAGCAATATTATGGTGAAGAATCATAGCGAACATCCCCCTCTACATACAAACAATAATTCTGTAATCTCAAAGAATATTGGATTCAAATATAATGTTAGGAAAACTTTAGGCTATTATTGAATATTGAGACTACTCATGTTCATCCTCTCATGTTGATAAAGCTGCTTATGTGGTTCCCTGTATGTTGAATGAAAACACATTCCCCATGTGGAATCAGAGATCAAAACAGAAAGGAAAAAACTGCCAGGAACTACTGATTGCCTTTCTTGACCATCTGGGTTGAGATGATTAATTTCAGTAATTTTTTAATGTAAAAAGTATTTTGGACAACATGACAAAAGTAGATGTGTGTTGCGGTTTTGGTTTGGTTTTATGATTTTAAATTCTTCCCATGAAATTTAGAAGATTAATTCTGTGACCAGAAAAGACTGGGCTACTCTGGCAAATTCTTGAAAAGAACGTTCCTATAGTTTTACGGGATAAAAGGACGAGGATGTTTCTCTTCTAGAATGCAAATTATTGGCTAATTCAAAATTGCAGCTTCACAGAGCCATACTGATTGATGAAGGTTTCCAAAGTGGTGCTGGGTGGATTTTAATGAGCAACAGTGGACTAGCAGCAATTCAAGGCCATAATAAGTGTCCTACTTGACTTGCTCTTTGGGAAGAAAAAAAATGTTACAAGGAAAAACAAGTCTTGATTTATTTGAGAGGGAGAAATGGTGTCTTCAGCTAAAAGAAGGGTACAAATGCTTCAGCTTTTACAACAGCATGTTGATATCAGTGACAAATACCATGATGAATGAGTTACTGTAGTGGACTTTCCAACTGCTAAGCAAAGGAGAGTATTGATCATTTTAAGTGAAATAATGCAAGTCAATGTACAAAAGAAACAACAAAAAAGACTTTTATCACTAGGATATTACAGTGTGAACAATAAAGATTAATGGAAAGGAAAAAGAGCATATGATGGTTTGCTGTATGAATGTCACTCTGAGAATACAGATCAGTTTAAGAAATCTTAGAAAAAAATCTGCCTCTGACTCTCTCTCTGCGTTGTTCCTGACCAGAAAACAAGTTTTTGTCCCTTTTTTCCTTCTTTTTTTCTTCCCTTTTTTTAAATGATAAAGTGTAGTTGTGGTTTGTGTGGATTTGAGTCTGTTAAAAATCTGCAATAAGTAACTTTTAGTAGAGGGTATGAATCAATAGCTGACAAAATTGTGTGAAATTCAGGAGGATAAATCTTGTTTTTGTTAATTTCAAGGTGTGTTCTTGAGAACTGTGCTAAAAAAATTGCTACAGTAAATCATTTTGTTTTCAAAATTCTTCTCAACAATATTGCCAAAGGTTGCTTTTATTTGCAAAACAGTCGGAATTTGTTGTCCACAAAGGTGCTCAAAAACACACTTAAGGAGCAGTGCCACAATAGTCAGTACTTGATAGCCTAGGCAAGAATAGAGCTTTACAGACCTGATGAAATGTTAAAATGCATGCAGTCATTTTCCTTCCCTTACACTTAGTTTAAAAAAAAAAACAAAAAAACACAGATATTAGAATAGCTACCGTGACCTCACTGTAAGTGAAGGATAAGTACAGTCACAAAATTCAATTTCAGAATTGCTACAGTCCATTACAGGTCATTCATTCAGGTGAAAAAAAAACTAAACTAAAGTTCCATAACTGGATTTTTTTCAGATCTGCAGAATTAAAGCTAAGGACTGCAATTTTACTAGGTGCTTCCTGTACCCAGTAAGTAGCCACAAACCCTGGAGCATTTGCTGTCAGTTTGGATGTTCGACATCTTACAGTTTAATTTGGTCTTTGCAGTTTAATTCCTTCTCTAATTCGTGAACCTGGGCAAATCAACGTACTGAGTGTACATCAGGTTTTTCCAGCTCCCAAGCAAATAAAAGGGGAATTTCCATGGAAGTTATCGCCCAATTTAGACTCAGTGTCTCAGTGAGGAATGGAGTTCAGTCCAGAGGCGTTTCTTTGTCATCCCATCAGACTGCCTTCATACTTTTAGTTGGAGTGGTATTGGTAAACAGGTTAATCTGTAATGTGCTTGCGAATATGTAGATTTGTAGAGATAAATTTTTGCCATTTCATTTTGGGAAGAAAAGAAAAAAGATCATCTGTAGGAACTTGCATTTTTCGCAGGAAATGATAATACTCTGCAAGAAATAATATTAATTTCAGACTGTTTTATCACATTTTTAATTCTTCAAATGCATAAAATATAATTAACTATCAAATTATTCCAAAGAAAGATCATTTTTGGCATACCACTCGAAAATTTGCGTGTATATAGCAAGAAAGACATATTTAAATGATAAACCCAAAAAGCAAGAAATAAAATCCATAAAGAAGAAAAATATCCAGGCTTGCCAAATGATGTGGGTGGAGACATGAAAGTTTTTGTCCTGCTTGTTAATTTATTTTCACTTAAAGTCATGGAAAAGATATTTCTTTTGTTGGAACACTGGCAAAAAGAAAACGCATCACATTCTAACATACTTTTTCCCTCACAAAATATTGTGTTTGCAATTGTATTTGGGCTGGTGGCCACTGACCCTTGGAATTCTGAAAGCACTCGGTGCAAGAGCACTGTAGAGGGGAGATTCCTGTCTAAACCCCGGCTTCCAGATGGAGATCTGTGCAAGGACAGTATGCAGAAGTTTCAGAGGAGCCTGCAGAGGCTTCCGGTGACATATGGGAAAATATGTTAGATTCCCTTGGATCATTTCCTGGCCTCATTGACTACGGACAGTCAGGCATTTTATAGGAGTGATGCCTCATTACAGGAGATTTCACTGTGGTTATGACCAGTGAGTCTTGCATTCTATGAAACAGTGTGTTCAGTCCTTCCACAAAAGCCACTTTACCTCTTCCCCTCCTGGACCTGAACTGCCTACTGTGGTTGATTAGATGTTGGTGCAATTATTCAAATCCCAGCGGTAACAAGAGAGAATGTATTGAAAAGATAATGAGCAAACAAATCATATCCTGCTTGTGTGTATCTCAAAATATTACTGATTCAGATCGTAGTATGCTGGGGTAGGAAGCATGAGGGTGACTTACTCGCCTCTGCAGATAAGGTTGTGTTTGGGGCACAAGGGTTTGGGGCTTTCTGTACTCACAAAACTGCACTGAACACTTAGATGGGTGACATATCCTTGAGGGAAAGACAGATTGTTAAGATTCAAAGGTGCTGTATGAGGTCGTCATAAGATGGACTCTTCAGCCAAGCATCACTCCTCTGGCAGGAATGAGAAGGGGATGCCTAGGCAAAGGCAGGAGACTGCTGACAGATCTGACTGTGGATATTCCAGCCCGCAACAACTGTGCCCCAGGAAGTCCCTTAAAATTCTTACATTGTTCAGTTGTTTTTTGAACTTAACTACAATCTTAGTATCCACAGCATCCTACAGCAAGGAGTTCAGTAGCTTGCTTAAACATGTGAAGATCCAATTAAACTGTCGGAAAAAATAATTTTTGCTTTTGATCTAAATTCTTGTTTAATTTGACCTTCCACACTTCTTGGAAAAATTGAACTATTGTTTCTCCCCCTATTTAAATATGATTTACAGATAGACCTTTTGCTTTCCCCTCAACTATCTTTTTTTCCAAAGTGAAGAATACCATAAGTAAGCCCTGTCCATTGTCTTTCCCTGTAATTTTCCCAGTTCTTTTGTATGCTTCCTGGGTGGCAGTCAGAATGCATGCAGTGTTGGCAACACCCGACTGTCACAGAATCACAGAGGGTTTGAAGTTGGAAGGGGCATCTGGAGATCATCTAGTTCTACCCCCCTGCTCAGGCAGGGACACCCAGAGCACGTAGTACAGGGTCCGCACTCTCTTCTTTCCCAATCTTCATACCATGTTTTATCAACCTAAATTCAACTGCTGTTCAGATACATCCTAAGAGAGGGAGTACCTAGCTTTCTTGCTCTGTAGAATCTTTCACGTGGAAAAAGCAGTATTTTCATCCCATTTAAACACAAAATTTAACATTTTAAAGTATGTCTGAACGTACCATAAGATAATTGGTACTTCCTTTCAGAGTTATAATGCCCCAGATGGTACCTGTCTAGCTTTTCTATTTAATCTTCAGTGGGACAAGCAAGAGCTCAGAGAACAGACTGTCTAAAGATTCCTAGTCATATATTTACATAACAGGGTTTTCTGTTTTGTTCTTTTCCTGATTTTTCTTTATATCTGATTAGCTTATTTTCACTGCTTCTGAGTTTTGAGTTGATGTAGTGCAACTCCCAAGATACCATTCCTGAGACAGCATATTCAAGCATAGTCTATTGTTTTGTGCATGAAATTTATTCTTTTTTATGTGCCTCTTTTTATATCTATTTCTACATGTAATTTTACTTGCTATTTTATTGTGCAATCACTCAGCCTTTTAAATTCTTTTTGAAACTATTTAGTTTGCTTTTATCCTTACTATCCTGAATAAATTTACATCATCAAGAAACTTCCTTACTTTATTTTTCTAGACAACTGTGAGTATCTTGAACAGTGTACCAGTACAGATCCTGAAGAATTCGGTGGTGGTTTTTTGGAGGGTGTAGGTGTAGGTTTTGACCTCATCATTGAAGAATCTTCCGTTGTAATCTGCCTGGGGAGGAACCTTCTTGAACACCTCCTCAGTAGGCAGTTGGCTCTTCCTTTTCCTTTCTTCCTTCTTCTTCTGAATCAGAGTATCCGGAAGCACAGTTTTCCTAACCAAACCCAACCAAAGCCTGATCTGGTGCTTATGCTGAAACCAGTAAAGGAGAAAAGTATATTTCTTCTGAGATCACAACTGCTGCCAAAGAAAAATGACTAACCATAGTAAAAATATGTTTAGTTATTCTTAAAATAACATAATTTATTTCTGTGATATTCAGTCATTAGCAAAACATATGGCAGTAGAGCCTGTATATGTATGGTTGCTTGCACTATCTACCTCTTATAATTTTACTTAGGATCTCTGCCAGGAAGTAGCAACTCCAAGACTTTTGTCCCTGACAATTATATATCATAAGATATGCCAGAATGCTGACCGCAATGATATGTGCTCTATTTAATGTATTACTTCTGTGCTTAAAAGCAAAAAGAATGATTGATAAAATTAAGTGACCTTGCCGGTTCTTGAATTCCTTCTCATTTATTCATTCGTTCTGTCTGGTTATTATGCATATGTATGTTTTAGTAAGAGTAGTATTTTGAAATCAGCTCCTCCTTAGACCTAATCTGGGGAAAAAAAAAAGCATTAATGCCAAGTTTATGACATCTTACTGTGTTGCTGTGGAAGTGATATTAGCAATATTAGAAATTCAGCATTGTGAGCTGAGCAGTAGTAGAATGTGATCAAAATTGAAAGTATGGGTGTAATAGAGGAAGTCTAAATTTCTGCACAAATATATTTTGTTTTCTGGAAAAGCATTGGAGAAATGAGGACAGTGTATCAAAGGAAAGTAAGTATATTTAGATATTAGAGTTTATCTGGATGAGATTTGATACTTTTACTTTTTATAAATTCTCATCCAGATAAACTTAAGAACTTGATACTTTTACTTTTTATAAAGTTCTTAATTGTGAATATATTTTGAAAAAAATGATTTAAAGATTAAGTTCACTGTTCATTAACCATAATAAGAAAAAGGATTTTACTGTTTGCTGTAGTGATCATATATATTTTTACTTTATATATTTGCTCAAGTATTTCTTTAATTTCTTTTGATTTTGATTCTGGAAACAGACCATATCGAAGGTATGAACCTAGTTCTACTGCTTTTTAGCTGAGATTATTTCCAGCAACAGTTAAGGATGACAATTTCTGTCTTTGGCCTTTATATAGTAAGTCTGTTGATACTGAGTGATTATTCATTAGCTCTGTACTATGGATTTATGTTGAATTTAAGGTATAAACTGATCAGTTAAAATTTGTTACAATATGCTTGGATGTATGAAAAGATGAAAGACTGAAGAATGGATCAATAAACTCATTACTAGATGGAAAACATCATGAAAACATATTGGAGATGTACGATTATACTAAAGAACAAAAATCATATACAATCACTAGTTCCAGCTTTTGACAGGAAACATGAGCCTTTAGGCATAAATGACTGTGAAAGGCAAAATGCAGCTGCTGTCTTCACTTGAATAGCCTAAAGAAGACAGGAGAGCAATCAAAACATGCCCTAGCAATAAGCAATCAGCTCAGTGCTTTAGCTGACTTAAAAAGCAATAACAAGTTAAACCCTGAAGAGTACTAGACAGGATCCTGCAGTGTGGCACTGCCAACCCCTTTGGAGGAGGTACAGTGAATAAAAGAATATTCATGAGAAAAGGGAAGTTCCGTAGGGAATTCAGCAGCTGCAGAATATGCAGTCTCTGCAGAAACTATAATATATATTCCAGTTTCCACAGCTGCCCTTCAGCCTCTCTCCAACTGCTGAAACACCCATCTTTGCCTCCCTCTTTCCAACCCTAATGGATGCTTCGCAACAGCAACTACCAACTGCTTGAATGTTTGGCAGCAATCTGACGGAGTGCTGATATAATCCCTTCTCAAGTGTACGTTTTACATTTACTACAGCTTTTTTTTTGGCCAAAGACTTAAAAAGCAAGAATATACTCATTCCTATAAAAATATGCTGCAGCTGTATAGCTGTGCACAGTAAATACCACAAATAATTTTCTATTCTGAGTACAGTTTGGGTCATTTCAGGAGGAGAGGGATTGCTGAGTAGGTGTAAGCTGGTCGGGTCATATCATCACAGCCTACTGCAGTGCTGTTTTGCAAAGAGCTCTAGAGTACAGGTCTAGAAACAAGACCCCCATATTAGCACCACACTGTCCCAGCTAAAAGTCCTTTTTTAAATTACAGTTTCAAAATAGACTTGATGAGAGAGGTGTTGAAGGTCTGCGCCATTCTGCCCAGTGTATTTTGCAGACATGCTTGCAGCTATCTTTAATTTTACCAAGTTTGAATAAAGCATTCTGGGGAAATGTCAGAAGTGCTTATACAGAGTATGATATGTATATAAAAAATACACCACAGAGGCATTATTTGGTTGACCTATCTCCAGCTTTTTCTGCTTTGCATAACTCTTTTTCTCTTCATTGACCATTCTCTCTTTATTGTGTTCCATAACTGCCAGAAACAAATGAAGTCCAAAAAAATCTGTAGGGAAAAACAAGTTAAACACCCCAAGCTGTTCCCAGCAGCATGAACTGCTGCTCCATTAATTCCAATATGTGTGTGCACAGGCCTCAAGCACAGCCTTGCCCAGCAACTGCTAGGAATGCAGAATTATTGCTTATCACAAATCATTTTCAGCCAGTCAGAGCTTTGGGTTACCCTAGTGTTTGGACACACACTTTGTTTGTGGAAATGGTATTCTCCGACATTGAAAAACTATGGGTTAACCTTGCTTTGTTATTGTCTTTCTTAAACTTACTTGTGGCTGTTGTTATTTTAAAATAATTCCTCTGAGAAAGATGCACAAAATTTGGTTGATAGTGTATAGAAAAAGAATTAAAGTTGCTCATAGAAGTGTAGCACCACTGGATAGCTTTGCTTATAACATGGAGAGTAACATCGAAATACTTGAGAGCACTGCTAACTTGAGAAAGTTTAAAGCAACACAGCATTCAGAACTGTGACTGGTTTCTTAAAAGCAAATGGAGTGCTCTGCTTAACAATTCTTGACATAGTATGGCCCCTAGTTACTGCAGTACTGTGTCATTTTTGAAGAATGTAAAGAGTTTCTCAGAATCTTAAGGAATGCCTTAAAAGCACTGAAGGCCTTGTGTAAATACAGGACATACGCCAATTGAAATTATTCTTAATTGGTTTAGGGCAAATGAAATCTGCTTTGTGAAATAAGCCTAATTTCTCGATACTAAATGTCTTTGCAATCTTTTCCACTGTTTATCTATTGTCAGTTTAAAACGACACCTTAAATTAATCAAGTTTCTGAATGCAAGTTAAAACATGAAAGTGTGAAAAAAGTTTCTCTCTGTGTTTAGAGAAAGTCAAAAACATACTTCTGCTCGTTCAGCTTGCTCCACTCTTTGCCATCTGTCAGTATCTTTCTTACAACACGTTCAGTTTCTTTAGCTGCAGTGAAGAAAATTCAGCAAATGTTTGGAAGTAATTTTGAAATTAATGCTAGTACTTAGTAACATCTTTTTGCTGCACAATTAACTGGACTCTTTACTTGAGTTGTAGCTTGCCCCAATTCTATCGTCCCTGCAAAGGAGGGGGGATGTTGGTACAGATATTTTAGGTAGTACACATATTTGAGGAGCACAGGGAAGTGTCCAAGCGCTTCCTCCAGGGTGAAACCCGCCAGTGCGGAACCAGGCAATGGCATTAAGCAGTGGACAGTCGTCTGGTATTTGGCAGGTATTCATTCGCTTGGTTTAGTAATGCAGTGGGGCTGGGAAATGTAAAACAAACAACTGAGTGAAAACAGCTCTTTAGGACTAAGGAAGCCTGCTGATGTGGGCTTATCCCTAGGTAGCTTTCACAGCTTTGAAAAAATCTTTAAAATTTTCAATATAAAACCTAATTTTGAGTTTTGTTCCATACGTGAGCAGTTTCTATGCAGTCAAGAAATCTGCATTGTTCATATTTACCTGGAGGTGTAAGCCTTAGTAAAGGTACCTAAATACACAGCATATATAAATTGGGAGAAAACAAAAAATGAGAACTGTGGTTGCTACTATCTCCTAATGAAAGTCAGTGATAGAAATGTCTTCAGAATTTGAATATGTATAACAGAAGTACTTGGACATTTTTCAGGTGAAGATAGAATACATTCCTACACAGATAATATCTTCTTTTTATGAAAGCCGTATCTGAGAATGATGTCTGAAAAGAGAACTAACAAAACAGAAACCACAGAATAACAGCAATAAGATCAAGAAGTAGTAAATATGCAGCTTATTTGACAGTTCATTGCACTGTAGAGAGCGCTGCAGCAAGATATCTACTGACAATCCAAAGGCTTTGGAGTATATTGGTGTGAATAAGAAAGAAAGCTTGCAAGAAAATAAGCCAATTATTGTAAAGCTTCCATTGCGTGTATGCATAGTGGTAAGCATCTGGAAAAGA
>JAUBNY010001083.1:379684-392618 GCA_032275445.1 Crypturellus soui
CTTTTTTCTTTTGTTTAGAATCGCTTTTCCCCAGGGAAAAGGGAACTGAAGAGCTTGACCAGCTCAGTCGCAGCTCAGGGGCGTGAAAGTTGTTTTCAGTCCTTTAGGGGACTCCTGAGAGCTGGTAACTTTAGCGGAGTGTAACCCTTTCTTCCCTGCTCCGATTTTTTCTTACCTGTGTCTGCTTCTGCCTTTGTTCCTGGGTCTTTGCTTCACATATTATGTCACATATTGTGTCACACTTCTCACACTGTTTTTAAGGCATCCAAGTTCATGGTACCTGGACAGGCACAACTTCACCTCATTGCTCCAGTGTCCTGGAATTGTACCCTGAGCCCCGTCGTTGGTGGCGCCTCGTGTGTATTTTGCGTTCTGAAAACGCTGAAGGAAAATCAGTGGTTTCAGTACTGAGAAACAAGGATGGGGTTTCCAGAAGAGACCCCAGGGTTTTCATACAACTGTTCAGCATGCTTTAGATTCCAAATAGATAGCTGAGAGTCAGGCTGCTTGTTGTATTCAGTCTGGGTAAAATTTATCAGATGATAGGTTATATTTCTAAAGTAATAAGTAAGGAATATTCATCAGATACTGGATTTTGTTTTTTTTAAAAAAGGAATAGAAAGTGGTCAGTGCACATACATCATGTAATATCGTTTATAAAAAAAAAAAAACTAAAAGGAACATTTAATCTTTCCTTTTCTATATGCAATGAAAGAACCCTTATTGCTTTTATTCAGGGTTGTAGTCAGTTTCCTCTAGTGATGGATAAGAATGTGATTATTTGTGACAAATATGAATTTCTTGTAGGTATTTAATATAAAAACACAGAGAAGTGACAAGAAACCTAATAGGCCTTCAGGCCATTGGGGAAGTTTAATCTGTTTTGAACCATGTTTGGTACAGTGCTGTGCTCATTCCTGAATGAGATTTTGATATTTGGTGCACAGATTATGATATCACCACAGCAGGCATGACAAATGCTCCAATTTGAGCAGGACTCAGATCTGAATGTTAAGGATCCTTTCTCATGCATTGCCTCTGGATTTCTAATTTCCTTACCCTGCTCATTATGAAATATATATGAGACACAGGCATGTTCATATTTTAATAAAGAAATGAAAGTTAAAAAAAAAAAAAGTAAAAGCAGCCAGTTATAATTCCACTAGGAAAACACTCCATCCCTGCCCACACACAGTCCTGTGTTCCCACACACCTGCCATTTTTTCACCAGTGCAGAGTTCCTAATTGTTTGGGGCTCTCTCTGGTACAAACTCTTCCTGGGGGACCTGACCAATATTATGTTTTATCAGGTGCTCCTGAAAAGTGTTTACAGTGCAGTCTCTGTAGGCCAGATCCAGCAGGTGCAGTCCAGAAACCCTTAGTGTGAGAATGTGAAAAATGACGATATTCGCTGGCAGCAAAAGTTCTCTCCTGGGGACGCACGGGTGAAAAATGAAAAGTTGTTAATCTGGTCTCTAGTGAATCTAGCCCAGTCTTCTCCAACCAAAAGAATGGTGATCCCCTGTGACTGGGAAGGGGAAGTAATGTAAAAAGAATGAAATTACCCAAGCTTTGATTAAGATAACTGTGAGCAGTAATTTATGACATTACCCAACAGGTTAAAATTTTTGAATTTGGTTAGGCATTCCTAAGCCTTATGATTAACGACTGATGCTTTATAGCATCATTAGTGTGCACACTTCTGCTGTTTATTTGAAAATGTGTGCAAAGACTTGGGAGTGCCTACCTTGCTGAGACTCCTCAGTAATATTTTTGGTGTTGTTTACATTAATGTATTTTGTGAAACTATCCTTAGTTAGAAGTCAAGATCCTATTTTTAAAATCTGTTGCTTTTTTACTGTAATTTTAAATTATTTTTGTCTTTTTCTGTGTATATAGTAGATTGTCTTGCAACCATAGCTGCCTGTAACCAAGAGGTTCTACTGAAGTTGGAAAATTTCAGTCAAAATTTGGACAGTGAAACACAGTGTGACTGATGGTTTGGAGTGTCCCACTATGTGGGACACTATTACGAACAAATTTCCATTAAAATTTTGCAAAATTTCTTTAAGAGAATTTTTATAAGACTGCATGTGTGGGGTAGAATTCAGCCCAATCATCCAAACCCTACTTATCCTTTGGGTAATTCGTACACGATACACAAAGTGATCCCTTATGTACATTCTGTGTAATTACTATTTCCATTTGTAAGAATGGTTTTAACTTTTTGATGAGAAATGCTACCTGAATACAAGATGACTCTAGCAGTTAAAAAATTATAACCTGAGTATGTATTTAGTAATAAAGGTAAACTTGTTTATTAACAAAAATAAGACTTTTATAATTTGAAGTAATCAGTGTACTTCATGTAATCTGGTGGTAAATGACTGCGCACCCACAGGGCTACTTAAGTTCAGAATCAATTTGGTAATCTTCCAACTGGAAATTACAATAAATTAAGGTCATTTCTCCAAGGAATGACGTAAACACTTAAGTAATGGAGCTCCTCTCTTTATGTTGAATCACATAAGTAAAATTAGAGCCTGCTTAATTACATCTATTGTTGAATGTTTCGATTGGGCATTTAAATACCTGCAATGGGGCTCACAATCACATTTCTCCTTGCTAAGCTGGAAACGTTTAACTCCCCAAGCAATCAGTGCTGGCATATCTGTTCTGCACATAAGGCACTAGGAGAAAGCAAGCTAACTAACTAGGAAAGCTTTGAGAAAGAAAACAGTCCAGATATTTATATATACATATATATATATTTATAAATATAACTCTCTCTCTCATACATTGCTCTCATATTTTTATACCACCCCATTCAAAATCAATTTTCAGTAGTTCATACTGGTATGTAGTTTCAGCGTTACAATGATTTTTGATATTGTGTTTTTCAAAGGTGTAAGGGCAAGTAGGCTTTTCCCTTCTTGTTCCTTCACATTTCCATGTAATTCTGAGAGATATTCCACATCTTTCAAAGGAGATGATATTCACTTTGCAGTACTCTGGGAGACAGCAGAGCTAGATTGTCTGTAGCCTTCTCTGAACTCATAAAAGGTTCATACGTAAGCACTGTCATTTTATATTGTGATATACCTGGAAAAATCCTTTTCATACTTAGAATTTGTTTCTTTTGCTTATTTAATTTAATTTAATTTAATTTAATTTAATTTTATTTTATTTTATTTTATATTTTATTTTATTTATTTGGTTTTTAGTTAAAACAACACAGTTATGTAATGATATATGCACATATTTTTGGAAGTAAATGTTAAACAACTAGAACCCGTTTCCATGCTTCTGTCTTTGCAGCCTGTACCCCGCTTGAGGACAACCAGCAGCTTCCTGATAGTAGGACAGCCCTGGGAAAGGTGATTCAGCATGGGCTCACTAGGTGTCTTCTCAGGGAATGAGTTGTGCAATTTTTGGAAAGATCCTTTGCTGGTCAGTTTACCCCCGTTAGCCTACTCAGTCTCCACCATCTCTTATTTTCCTTTCTTATTAAAGACAATAGGACCGAAAAATGCTGTCTCAAAGGGACTAGATAGCCAGAGAGGAAAGACAGAGCTGTGAAGAGCAGATGGGGAGTTACAGATGCAAAGGGAGTTAGTACCAGCCCTTTGGTTTTGTAAGAGGTACCAAATTTTTGAAAGCTGGTGAATTTCAAGTTTATGATGTTTAAACTTTTTGACCTATTCAGAGAAACTGGTATACAATAAGCTGGCTCAAGAAATGCTAGGAACTTCCTTCAGGTGAATTAACTGAAGAAGCCTGTGCAAAGTGTGCTTGATGTTGACAAGTGAACTATGGAGTCTGTGTTCTATTGAATTTTGTTCAGTTCAATAATGTATGAAAATGACAGGAGGAAATGTATTAAACTTATACATATGGATGTGACAGTCATGCATGAACATTTTGGACATAAAAAACTACTTAATCATCTTACTCAGACAATAGTGTTTTATGTTGTTCTCAAAAGTACTTTAAATACAAGCAGACTGTATGAATACAGTAATAGAATCTAATTTTAATGGCCTTAAATTTAAGCTCATGAATATGCACCCAGGTGTCTTCTATTTCTAGACTGACTATCAGTGATTTCTAGTGCCTTAATACTGTGACCTTATTCCTAGGTAATCAATTCAAAAATGATTATTTGTAATATCTGAATAGCCTCGAACTCCTACATGGTTGTTTTGTTATATGTAACATTTAATTTGAGGTAAAAAAAAAAAGAAGGCTTCTGAGCAGTAATTATTCAATACATTATAATTGGATGAATAACATTGAAACTGTTCTTTTTCATCTTGTAGGTGATATTAAAAAGAGATTTAGTTTTTTTTTCTTGCTTGTAAGTGATACTAACATTGTGTGACAAAAAGTTCATTTTTTTTAAGTGATGTTTTCCCTTTAGTAAGTTTTAACACTGAGTTAATATGATTGTTTGTAAGCTTACCTTGCTCTTTACAGTAATGAAAGTAAAGAGGAAAAAGATGTCTCTTGACTTTGGTGAGCAGGTAAAACTTTAAAAAATATTTATGCTTTTACTGTATATCATTGCCATAGATGAGACGTAAGGTTTTCAGAAAATGGAGGAAAAAAAGGTTCAGTCTTTATCTCTGTGCGAAGGTGATAGAGCACTCTAAATTTACTTTATCCATGCTTAAAGGTTTTGTGAAACCAGTCTTTATTTTATCTCAGTGGTGGGATATTTATTCCACTGAAATAAAAAAGTGATTTGCCATTGGCTTCAACAGAAGCCAAAATTTCACCGTTATGTAGAGGTTTCATTTATATTCTTAATAGCTCTAATTAATATATTGAGAGATTTTTCTATATCTGTACTCAAATAAATTTCACCCCATCAGTATCATGATGTCATTCTTGGTTCTAGGAACTAAATTAATCTCTTGCAAGGTTTCAGTGAGAATATTAAAATAATGGGAATTTAAAATTGCTGTGACTGTGTGTCGAAGTCAATTTTAAGTCAGGATGGACCTGCTTCTCTTTCCAGATGCGGTCCAGGCTGCCAGCCTGCCCAGGCAATGTTGTTGTTCTTTGCTGAAATCTTCTAAACTGTTGCTGGAAGATCTTTCTGTGAAAGTCTAGAGACTACAAACTATAATTTTAAGATCCCTTGCAAACCCTGAGGTGCTTTGTGCAAAATATATTCACAACCTTCTTACTTTCTCCGGTTTTCTCTAGAATATTTCCACCTTCTCATGGATACCTGTTTTTTCTCTTACCACTTGTTTTTTACAGCGGAGATGCTGGTTGGCATGAGCCTTAGCAGTATCCCTGTACCTGGCACTTGAGTAGAATTGCAACCTCCAAAGTATATATGTAAAATTAAGTTTGATTTTAGGCTCAGGTAAGTTAGTAACACTTTTTAATTGAAAACTGTATACTCTTAGAGCAATTTCTTTTAATTAAAAAAAAAAGCTTTGTTTTTTGTATAGATGCCACCAAGCCAAGCAACCATCTCCTCTGTGATGCTAATTTGATTAACCTGGAGTCAAATAGGATTAGACTGTAGGCTTCTTAGTAGTGACTTTGCTGTGAGTCCCTTTGCTAGCTGGAGATTAAGCTATTCATGAATATAAGCACTTGTTTTATAACATGGCCTGTAGTTTAGGTTTGGTTCATCTCACTTTCATCTCAGTGAGGTTTGGAACTGTGCTGTTTATATGGATTTGGTGCAAAGGCTGAAGAATAGACAAATTATTAAAAAGAGTGTTTGCTTATTACATATTGGCTGGCCGAGACCCAGTAGCACCTGACTAACATGTTGATTTAGCTTCAAAATTGCAGATCTCCCAGATTGCTTAAAAATTCAGCCAACAAACTAAAGGAAAAGTTAGGATCTTTATTCCACTTTTTCCCCTTTAGAAGGAGAGGTTTTTCAATTTGAGGAACGTATAGGGAAAGAGGGGAAGAAAACCCTAGAGAAATGTCTCAGAAATGTTTTTATACCCCCATTTACATTGCATATCACCGAGTGTAAAATGGATGCTTCACTTCACATATATGTTAGCATTTCTCCTACAGTGGCAGTTTTCGAGCTCATTCCCATGGGCCTCCCTGGTAGACAAGTCACCCTGTAGTCCAAGACGGTTCTACCTCTGAGAACTTAGGATCGTAAGTCCCAGCCTTGTAACAGGTTCTAGTGACCAAGGAGAGCTGAGAGTAACATGAAGAAAAAGCTGTAACATCCAGATTTAGGAAGCTTGGTTGTAGGATCGTGGCCTGATTTAAAAGTAGATGCAACGAGCAGCCCTAGCAGCAACAGTGAGTAAAAATTTCAAGCTCCTTTTGTTGGTTTATAACAAGTTCAGCAGAATCTAGTGTGCCAGCTATCACAATAGAGTTGGAGTACTTTAAGCAATTCCATTATAAAGCCTGCTATTGAGAAATTTATAAGTCTGCTATAAAACTTCACTGAAGGCTGATCAGTGCCAAAGAACATTTCTTTTCCACTTAAAAATAACATGTCGCTGCTGTTTATAAATGATAGGGTTGTGAAAGTGGAGAGAGAAGGATTTTCAGTGGCATAAATTGGAACTGGACAGCCATTCTCTGTATCTTGGAATATCTGTCATTAACATCTAAACAGGAAAGGTGAAGAAAAAGACTTTTACACAATTTATGTATAGCAAAGCACAGATTTTGATTGGTAGGAGATTAAAAAAAAAAGAATAAAAGTTTGCCTGTTATAGATTGTTTTCCCTCAACAGGCTATTTTTCCAGCTCAGTCTATTAAAATTGTAATTAGCTTTTGGCTAACATTCTTTTGGTGAAAGAAACTTTAAAAGGACAAGTTGCTAGTGTTTGAAAATTATCTTCTATAACTTCTCCTTCATATAATTTTATACCTGCCCATATTGTCATTTTAACAGCTTCCTGCTATGATAAATTGTAATGACCATCTGCCCATGATCACCTGTCAGCTATAAAATATTGCAATATACATTTTGAAATTGGACAAATTAATCTTTGCATTATGGACTTTTCCAATGTCTTATTTCTTACATACCTCTGTAATATTTCTTCTTCTAAAAACAGCTTCCTTCTAATTAATGAAATTGAATGAGAAAAGTAAGACAAAGGAAATTAAATTCCAAGATGCCAAAGGGCAAAGTGTTTGAATAATATACACAAAAAGTATGACAAATCAGGGCTCTGATTGCAGTAGTGTATTTCAAGGATTTACAAATGTTACAGGATATAACGTCCCTTATTTTCCCTAAGGAACACCTTTTTGTGTCAGGTTTTCTTCTTTGGGTGCATGTTGTTTGTTTTCTCACACGGATAAATGGAGTGCTGCATGTGCATTAATACTACCTGCTCTCTGGGGGCGAGGGAGAGACCCTCACAGTGATCAAGCTCTGTTCCAATCCTCTCCAATGTACACAGGAGAAAGGGGTGGTTTATGTGGTGGACTGCAAAAAAGTATTCGACACTTGCCACCTTGTCCCACAGCACAAAAACTTTCCTCCTGCAGGAGAGGATACCAGAGTGGAGGTGCTGCTGCAAAGAGCTGTTCTACTTAGCTCAGTGGTGAGTGAGACTCTGAGTTTCTGAAGAGCAGCACCACTCCTGGAGTTAGCTCTGAGAAATGTAGTGTAGATCAAACTTTATAAAGCCTGTTTCAAAGTGAGATCGTCTCTTTTTTAATGGACTAAAATGCATGCATGTTTTTATTTTATATTTAGCACTTATTCTGAGTTAGAAGAGTCCCATTTATGTCAATGTGCATTTACATTGCACTGGGTAAGTGAAATAGTAGAAAAGAATGAGCTATGGTAACATCTCTCCTTCCCTTAACAGTTTTGGAGTCTACACGAAAGGGAAAACATAGTAGCAGTTCAGATAAAGGAGTGTGTGTTGATATAACCCACTTTTCTTCCATTTCGTGTCTGTTTTGCTAGCAGTCAAACAAGCAAGCAAGACTAACAGCTCTTGGGATCTTTATGCTGATGTAGCCTTCAGTTTAATTAAATATTGCATTGGGAGTCAATAGGTTAAGTGTTACTTTGGACTTCTCCCGAAGTGCCAGAGAACAGAACCTGACCTACTGCTGTTTTTGTCCATGGCAAGTCTGTAGCCGTGTTAGTGCCAGAAATGTAACCGGGCCTTCATGGGACAGGAGCAGTCTTAGATGTGAAAGAATGGCAAGAGTGGAGCAGACCCACGTGCCACAAAAAGCTGTATACTTTTTAAGAACATTCGTCTTCACCTCTTAGGTGTTATGCATTAATCTTCCTTCCGTGTCAAAATATGCTGAAGAGGTAAAATACCTTATTAGGATCAGAAATAATGAGGTGGAAGTAACTGAAGTTTTAGCTGGCTTAAAAAAAAAACAGAAAAATCCATCAGTTGCTGCATGCAGACATTCATTTTCATTTGAATTCATATTGCTGTCTTTCTTCCTCACCCATAATAATTTCATAAACATGCTTAAGAAAATAAGCAGAAGTGTTTTTAGTATAAAATAGTTAAAATTAGTTTATCAATGATCCCTGAATGTGCCTTCTGACTTCCTCTACCGTCTGTGGCACTTTGTTCCATACCACCTGAGCTTCTTATTGTATACTGAAAAGCATTTTGCAGGCTGCAGCATGTAACAGTATATGGAAGAGATATTCTAGGGGTTATTCTCCATGAGACACCCAGGATCTTTGCTGTGACTTCGAGGAACTAAATGCAGTAATCCATATGCCACATTTTAGCGCTCATTACTATGAGTGTGTATATGTTTTTTTTTCTTTTTGTGTAAAACAAGTTATTATTAATGTTACATATTTTCTGGATGTGGTTTCTCCTTTCAGTCAACAAAGCTCTTTAATTTTTGGTAAGGTATAGTTGGTCCTCATTGAGCTACATAAAAGAATCTCCCTTCTGCTCTCACAACAAATTTGCCATGTGTTTTTTTAGCACATTCTAAACATAAACACAAAAACAGAATGTTAGCTCTGTAGATGAGCAAAATGAAAAGTTACTTTTCAGGGAAGGGGGATTCTGACCATTATTCTGAAACAAATGAAAGTAATTCTTCTAAAAACCATAGAGTTTCTAAGTCCATGATCTTTTCTCTGGTGCTTTCATCCATGCATGGCAGAGTTTCAGAGCAATGCCAGTGGTGGAAGATGATCTAGGAACAAGAAATTAATGCAGTCACATTGCTAGTAAAGTGAGGAAGTGATCCAAGTCCTGGTAATGCGACCGTAGAACAGGATTGTTTTGCAGATTATCTCCAATCTTCTAGGTCTGTCGAGTCTGTAGGGAAAATCTCGTAGACCCCGCAGAAAAGATACAGAGTGTGTCTGCATTAGTAAAATTTCTTACAATGTCTTTTTGTTCAAGTTAGACCGTTAGCCAAATCAAACTAGACTTAAATACGGCCTTGTGCCTCAAGGTGCTTTAATTCCATCTCTTGGTCTCTAACTCAGAAATCCTCAGTAGTTTGAAAAATGAAGAGCACACTGCAAATGTGAGGTAAGGTAAGTTTTACCTGATCTAGCATTCACTGTGTTGTATTTCTGTGTATCCAGATAGATACTGCTATACCCACATCAAGAATAAAAGAGAAATTATGTTGATGGGTTTTACTATAGAGGTGGCTCATCATTTTTATATATACATATATAAATGTACATACATGAATAAAATGTATGTACATATGTATGCATTTATATGTATAATATACATACATGTGTAAAATATTATGTGTAAAGTTATTCTGTTGTGACATAGAAAACATATTTTTCATGCTAGTGCAAGATGGCTGGGTATTTTTTCCCCAAGTATGACATAGCACTAAAATATGAGGTGTATGCTTTTGCTGGAGAATAACAGTTTTAACAATATTACATGTTTAAAATCCCAACTGAACATAATATAACCTTACTAGTTCATTTCTCCTGAGGCATCAACACCATTTATCACTGCTACTGCCATCTGGCATGTCTGAACTATCATGATCAGCATTTTATGTGGAAATGAAAGCATTCAATATGGTCTCTCTTCTCTAATGCTCTGAGGTCAGATACAATATTGCTAGAGGCAGTGAAGATGCTTTTTTATCACACACTTGAGAGACATCCATTTGACATATTTTATAGTTTTCTAGGTTAAGACCAGCCAAGCTTTTCCTTATTTGCACTGACCTGACATGGGGTCATTTGCTGTAATAACAATCTAAGATTCATACAGATGAGTTTTGTTATACTGTAGTGTTAAAGGCCATATAAAGCCAAGTATTTTGGGGCTGAAACCAATTTCTCGTCCTTTTTTTTTCTTCCCTCCTGTGAAACACTAGATTTTAGAAAGGCTGTGGACTCATTTGCCCATTTGCCCCAGAAAATCAGTGTTAGTTGCACTTATTTTATTTCATGGAATGTAGTCTGATGACTTCGTTAAGAGTATCTTGTAGTTTAGGCTTAAAACTTGAATTCCAGTGTGTAAAAATATATGGCTGTTCCTTTTTATGCCAAAAATCCATGAGTCACTGTCAATTTTCAAGCCTCAGTAATCCATCATGTGAGAAGCAATAGAACCACTAATATCTTTTATCATGAGCCATTTGCAATTGCTTTAAGATAGAGGAGGAATTATAGAATAAAATGTTAAATCTAACCCCCCATAGATCATTCCATGCTCTTCAGTTGCTTTAGAATTCATGCTATTTATGCTTGTATAATTTCAAACTCTAGTTTTTAGTGTGACATTAAAAGAAACATATTTTTTTAATTGACATTTTACTGGTCTTAAAACATACAGGTTAATTTATTATAGCCAGAATACTGTGAATTCATGGCAGGGAAATTTATTCTGAGCATTGCCTCTTATTGTGACTGAATAGGGCCAATAGTGACTGAATTTCATTTCTCTTTTTGTATGGCTGGGCAGCACTATTTTAAGGAGAGGTATCTTCTAAAAAGGAAGCCATTCACTGAGGCAGAAAACCTGCACTTGTTGAAAACCCTGGCAGTTAGTCATGAGAGAAAAGTTCTCTCTTTGGAGAAAACGTTGCCGTAAACAACGCTCGTCGTTACACACAGTGGTTATAAGCATACACAAAAAATAGATTCTCCATGTTTATTGTTTTTCATTAATTCTACATTACATCTACTCAGTGTCTAACAAAATGGTAAATTCTTGCATAGTAGCTAGTGTTTTACTCTCATTGATTATTGTAAAAAAACTGCAGAGTGTGCTAATGCCCTATTTGAATAAGCCTTCTTCACAGGAATAGATTTTTCCTCTATGTCCTGTGCTCTAAAACCATAATCTAACATGGATTCAGAACATTAAGAATTACTTGATGAAAAATTTAACTTAAAAGAATACATACACCCTGTCAGTGAAATTGGTTCATTTTTTATTACACTTGTAAATTCTGTGTGCTAGATAGATAGATTTTGTCCTTTTGAACAACAACTATTTAATATTTTGCGGCAAGATGTTTGTTCAGATGTTTCCCAAATGAAATCCCTCAGCAATTCTCTGCAATTTATAGCATAATTACAACTAAGCAGTATCTACCATTTATACTTTTACAATGAGAATTTAAAAACAAGCTTGCTAGGAATAACATGAAAAGCCCTGCCTGAAACTTCAGTCTGGAAACGGAATCTTCCATCTTGTCTACCATGTTTAGAAGATGCGGATTTCATATTCATCCCTACTTAAAATGTAGTGATGTGACACTACCCAGGAGTTCTCGTACTGTGGTGCTTTTTATAGACAGGCTTAGGGGTAGATCTTCAATTTGGAAACCAGTGAACATTCCAGTAGATATTTCATTATGACAGGAGCCTACAAACAATCAAAACTAGGAAGAATTCCTAGGTAACTTTCTTAAATTCAGAATAAAATTCCTACTTCTCAAGTACATATGAAGTCTGGGGAGCAGTCTACTGCTGTTTTCCTCTGGTATGAAAAACAGCTAAGAAAAAGATTTAAAAGATAAAACGAATGTAAGCGTTTTAGTGCAATTAACAAAAGTAATAACTCAGTTTTTAGATGTCTAAGCTTGATATCTTAATGATGGTGTCTGGCTGAATTGACTGGTGTGTCTAATAAGTAGAAAATAGATCTGCACAACAGTGACAATATATTATTTTTCGTGTTATTACTTCGTACCCAACTTTCTGGAATCCTAATCCTGAAAATGCAAACTGTTTCTCTTCCCCTTTCTTTGTTTCTCCAGTCTTGTGAATAATATATATATATTTTAAGCTTTAAACTACCAAAATATCTTATTTGGACCTGTAGTCACTTGTCTTCTTCCATTTGACAGCTCAAAAATTTGAAATTCACTGTCAACTAAAATAATCAGGATTGAATAGCCCAAAGTTAAAACTAAAATCATATGTAGCATGGCATGCATAATATCAGGGTGTTGGAAGATGTTATTCCTAGGGAGAAAAAGTGAATAACTCATGTGGTCATCCTTATCTCTCAGATTTTTCTCTTTCCCTCTTTTGTACAGTGTCAAGTAGCATTGATTTTAAGAAGATATACTGAGGAAAAGATGTTGGAAGAGGTTAGCACTGGTGCCAAAATCAACTTCTGCTTCTCAGAAATAATAGGTGAGGTAAATAGTAAACAATTTTTGCGTGTAAGCCAAGTTATGCCATAGTGTATGGTATTTATCTGTAGTGTAATGATAAGTAGAAATAGTTAGAAATGCTAACTATAACCAACATTTTTAGCTCATTTAGATATTCTTGTAATTACAAATAGTAAGCACCTATAAAATGAGTATATTTACACATCATTTAAGAAAAACTTACAGAAACCGAAATGCAGTGAATACATTATTTGTGATTTCTCACTAAGCTGATTCTGATGATGATATAATTATTGACGGTCCTTTTGCAGTCTCTCCAATTATAGCCTTGGGTATGAATGCTGCAGGTTAATA
>JAUBNY010001083.1:405043-423952 GCA_032275445.1 Crypturellus soui
TAAGTGGTAAGAAATTATGAGACCATTCTCAAAAAGTGGTAAATCTTGAAGAATTATAATTTTTCCTTTTTGCTAATAGAAAAGAATGTCAGTATTTTGTTAATTATTCTGTGATCTTATTTTGCATGCCTTTTTTTTGTTATATTTTTTCCTAATTTAACCAAAAAAGAATGAATATGAGTCCAAGAAAACTCCCTTGCTTGACTTTCTTGTTTCTGTATATGTAAGAAACAGTTCTCTAATGAATATTGCAATATTTTTTTCCTAGTAGAAATATTAAGTCTCTTTGCCAGATATCCAAAAGTTTCCCCAAGCTGACTGAGGTTTGGGTGGATAATGACAAATGCTCTTAAGAGCTCTAGGGTGAGCTCCACTCCAGTAAGGAAATAGCCATCTGGGAAAAGAGCATGATATTTTAAGGGCATTAACCATGTCATTCTGAGCCACTCAAGATTTGTTTCATCTCTGAAACTGTATATAGAACATACACAGAAAGTTAAGAATGTTAGGGAAAAATTAGTTCAATAAAATTTAGATGCAGAATATGCTTGTTTTTCATGCATCAGTGGTGTTTTTACTGTTCTCCAAATACTCTACACAATTTCTCAGAAATTAATTCAGTTACATCAGATATTTGTTTTCTGGGACTATGCTAGTTTATATAAGTCTATTTATAGAGTACAAAGTCTGCAGACATTCCTACATGCAAACACTTCACCAGCATAAAGGTAAATTAATTAGTTGTAGAATCATTATGAATTATTTGTCCAGCTTTTATAAATGGCAGTATTTATTGAACAGTATTTATTTATTTAGTGAAACATAGTTCTGAAATTATGTGATTGTCTTCCCTATTCTCTAGAATGTGTTTAACACACAGAATAATTATTTTCATGTTTAAATACATTCAATATTTAAACAGTTAGCTTAACACCTTCATAAAATCATGAATAGTGCAGATAGAAGAGACATACCATGCTAGATGTTCGTACAAAATAAAAATGGCCATATAAAATGTGTAATTGATTTTTAAAAATGTGCAGTATCTGTTATTTTGTTCTGTTTTTCATGACTCAAGTGTTTCAAGTGATGGAGTTTGGTTCCCAATGACAGTTTTAGACATATCGACAGTGAAATCTCCTGTCTACTAAGAAATCCTCTTTGTGTGACCAGAAATTATGTTTGGTGTCTGTTTGGTGTCCACTTCCCCCAAATTACAAGAGCTTTTCCTGCTTGTGGGGCTGCCTCATGTAGTTTGAGGTGCATTTAATAGACTTTTACTAGGTGATAAATGCACTTTGAAAAATGTACTCAGTGCAGAGAAGTATCTAATTAGCTCTGTCATCTCACAGTATTTGCTCAGAAAGACATGTGCAAGTAGAAAGTTCCTCCATTTTCCAGCACTTAATGAGGGTTTGCTGTTGTAGCTCCAGGTTTACCTGCTAGGGCACAGCACTGAGTGCCGGAGTTGGAGGCTGGTGGCTGATTGTGGGAGATGCCTCCCTCTCTCCCATTTAATCAGCTTTGCTAAAGGCCAGTCAACTCCAGCTGGGGATGTCTTCCTGCTTGAGCTAAGGGACTGGGTTCTCGTAAGGAGTGCATTAAATACACAATTTCTTTGTTTTTTTGATAAGATGCAGGTCTGTAACTGCTTTCAAATTTTCCAATACCCCTTTTTGGACTCTGTCAAAAATACTATTTTCTGAAGTAGTTATGTACCCCATAAAAATAGTCATATAAAAATACCCTGGATTACCCTTTAACCGACACTTAAATGAGCTTCCTTAATTTTCCAGGGAATTTGAATTGGAAATGAAATTAGAAAACTAAAATTAAAAACAAAAACACACTAGAAAAGAAAAATAAGAGAGAAGGCTATGATAAATATTTTACTTCAGCAGTATATTCTATTACCTGTCATCTTCTGATTAACTTCCCCTCCAAAAGCCCCCTGAATTGGTTTCACCACAATATTAGTCAGATTCAGATATGATCTGAGGTCCAAATCCGTGAGCATTAGTGGAATATCTCCAGTATGTAAAATGGAAGTGTACTATTTTAGGGATTTCTGTTATTTATTACCTTTTTCACATGCATGTTACACCTACACTGCACCTTCTTTTGCTGGAGTTAGGTATATGTGTTTTGTTTTTACCTGCTATTTTGCAAGTTGGCTCTCAACATGGAAATTATTTCCTGGGCAGCTTGAAATATTAAAATATCCATTGCTGAGAACCAACAGAGTAAAGAATAATGTTTCTATTTTTGTTAGAGAACCAGGTACATAGCTCAAAGCCATGTTTACGTTTGCCCTCAGTTCAAGGCAGAGATCTAACTAGCAGCAGGAAGGAGGCAGAGCCTCAGACACGCCAGCATTTTAACCTCCAGCCGTACGCTCTTGTTCAAGAGAAGGCCAAAGGACATGGCTGCTTGGAAATACCTGTTACTACAGTACACTTGTGCAGCGGGCACGAAGGCGGCAGCTTGTCTCTCGCACTTGGAAAACCTGCACGCGCACGCAGCAGCTTCCCCGGGCGAGTCTGCAGGCCGACACAGACAGCTGGCCAGGGAGCAGCAGTTGTGCTCGGGAGACCTTCGCTCCTCGTGTCTCCGACATCGATGCCGGTCTGCTGTGTGTACGCGAAAGTCGCGCTTGGCTTGGAGAACAGCGTGATTCAACCACATTGCTAGTTCTGAAGAACTCTAAACAGCTCTTTTAGTCCAGCTGCTGTTCATCTTTCATGAATGCGATTGATCAATTTGTTTTGGCAAGTTTTAAAGTTTGAATGCTGTGGAAAAGTGGCTAATATAGGGTCTCACTGACCTTGTTCTTCCTTTTATTCAGAGTATGTGCTACATGTCTGACAACATATAAAGGATACAAAATCATACTTGTTTACATTTCAGCACAATTATAATGTCTGTATCTAATTGGTTTTTAGTTCTTTTGTTCCATACTTTATCCTCTGAGTTATCTCTAAAGAATTTTAATATAAAGTCTTCATATAAAAGGCCTACAGAGGAAAATAACCTAAATATCTAAGTTCATTGACCATTTTAAAGATCCAGTTGCCATAGCAACTTGAATCATCTCTGTAGTAATATTCTTTTATTGCAAAGCAGTGTTTTTCATACAGCTGTGGTTTTCGTAAAGATTTTGACCTTCAAAATTTAAGTTCTTCAAAAATATTTTATAGAATGTATTTTGCAGTTTCACAGGAAAAAAATATGCAAATGATAATTAAAACCATAAATGTATTTTGTTCTTAATGAACAAAAGTAAAAATCTTTCTGTGGTAATAATTTAAATTCTGCATACTTCCATTAGAAAACTCTTTAATATCCTTTCCAGAGTCTTTTTTTTTTTCTAATAGATTGGCTAGAGAAAAGTAGGAAATTTAAGGTTATATTTGTTAAAGAATATTTGCACTTCTCACATATTTCACTTATCATATGCAAAAGGCATTAGTTACTTGAAGACTGAGTGTTTCTATTTACGTTTATATAAGAACCTGAAGACTCAAAAAGAAATATACCTGGATTGAAGGAAATGCCTGCAATATCACACAAAAATTAGAAGGAAAGGAGTTCAGCCTTTCTTAAACAGTCTTCGATATATCATTATAGTAATGCCTGCATTTTTGTCAATACTGAGTCTTCTTTCCCTGCCCAATATATTGCAAAGGTAATATGTTATGATGGGAATATGCACCATTTTTCTGAAGAAAGAATCTTTTCCTCTGCCACCACCCCCTGTGTTGTAAGAATATTATGGTTTTCTACAAGCTTCTTAAGTGGAAGACTTCTACCTTTGAGGCAAGAGGGGAAAAAAAAAGCTTCCTTTTCTTCTGCTTTGTGAAGTTTTGTCTTTTACTGTATAATGCAGAGCTGTCTTACAACTCTCACTCTGAATCTCTAAGGACAGAAGATAGCTGATGCCTAGTAAAGTATTCTAAATAGAGACTTAGGAATCAAAGTAATTTAAAAGTTAGCTTCTTTAAAAAAAAAAAAAGAGTTATAAGAAATGTGATATTCCAAAAGAAGGTATTTTTTTAAAGCCTTGCATGTATTGTTGGCCTCTATCAGACTATCAGAATTGTAATAGTTGTTGAAAGAAAAAATGGATTAGGCAATTAATAATGTAAGAAGTTACCTGTTTTTATTTTGTCGGGACAGATTGTTCTTCTGATACCACTTGTTAGAACCAGCTTTCTGCCACCAGAGCGTCCTGCTTGAGAGCCGCCCGCTTTTGGTGCCCTGTGCTGAGAGCCAACGGGTCTGTGACAGAGAACTGAACCTTCTCCCCACTTTTTGAATGGTGTGTTAGCAGGTAGGCTGTGTGCAGGAGGATTTAACAACGTCATTGCTACTGTTCTGAACGCAAGGTATGGCTACCAGTATTTTTTGTTTTGAATCTAATAAGTGTATGCAAGGAAACTTTGAGAGCATCTGATTGAACCCTCCTAGGAACTTACTGGGAGAATGAGTGTTTTGTGGAGGTCAAGCAGGCTTAAGCATTATTTAAGAGCTAAACTGTCAAGGCTTTTTTTTTCCAGAAATATAAATATTTTTCCAATACAAAAAAGTATCCAAGATCAAAACCTGCAGATGATAGCTTAATTAAAGTGGATTTTTATTCTTGCTATTTTGGACTAAGATTGATGGAAGAAAAATTTCATTGGGGTCCTGATATGGATGTCTTCCTTTTGTCTTGAGTCTAGTCTTGAATTTTGGTACAACCGGTAGATACATCTGTTGCACTCAGTCTAATTCTTACTGAACATCCTTTATATTCCTAAAGCTACCAGTTGCAGGAATCTTCAAGCTGCAAGTGTTTTCCAGGCTAGGGTACAGTGCCCGTACAATGTTTTTGAAACACCACAGTATACTATATTTGTTATCTGTATTAAAAGATGAACTCCATCTCCAGGGCAATCAATATATCATTTTCCACAAGCTCATATACAGAGTTTACAGTTTTTGCCCTTTCTTTTTTATAGGGACTTAGCTAATGAACTGTCTTAGTGTGGCCATTGTTGCATTTTCAATACCTGGTCCATCTCAGGAACTTTGTCGAGTACTTTCAATAGGCTCGTATATTTTCTGAAATGTTATATAATACTGGAATATTATATATTAATAATGCATAATTAGTATACAATGCAGGCAATAATACAATGATAAATATAAATTACATTTGCAATTACATATTCTAAAGTCCTGAGAAATCTTAGTGATACCATTTCTGTAGTTATAGTAGCTGTTAGTTTCTTTGAGACATCTCATGCAGACTATAGAGGATCTGATAAATAAATGTTTAACAAGTGCATTAAATAAAAACATATCAGCCCTGTGAGATCAAAATCTCACAAAAAATAAGTCTATACAGAGCTGTGCTTGGCTCCCAATTGTATCTTGTGCTCAAGTTGTTGGAATACCAGCTTGTGCTTACAGTGCTGTAGAAGAAAATTTGGGTACAGGAGCCAAAAAACAGTCCTATTTGGATAAGCTAGACAGAATGTACCCAGTCTAAGTCTGACACTGTCTTCTCTTTTTGAAGCAACATCAAATGAACAAGCAGAAATGAATGTCAAGCAGAAAATTTGGGACTGTGGAGAGGTTCTGGTGTTGGACTTGCAAAGGCCAGTAAGATCCATAAAGCAGTTGTTACTCACATTAGAGCAATGGGGTCCAACTATATGTCATTCAGCTGTTGATACAAATGTCTAAAGCATGAGCCGGGGGAATGCTCTGCTGTACTCCTTAACATACACAATTCCTTAATTTTAATGTTAAGGGAATTCAGGGAACATGGGGCCAAGAGATAAAGAAAACATGCATGAGTAAAGGTAGAATGACTTGCTTTTCTTGTGTTGTCTTGCTTCTTTTCTTAGCAAGATTTGCATAGGACAAATTGGCCACCTCCCCTGTTTTCTCTTCCTGCCTCTCATTTTGCCACAGAGATACTGTATTAATGTAGGCTGCATGTCTATGCTGTCCTTTGCCTCTGTGGTAATAAAAGACACTAATCAATGAGCTTTCTTTTCAGTCCTCTCCCATCCTTTCCAATTGTGTGCATTTTGTGAGTCTGACAGAACAATCGTATAGTGTTTGAAAAACAGATATATTAAGAACAAGCTTGTGTTTTCATAGCCATTTTGGGGGATTTTTTTTTAGCTTACGTTATGCACTTTCTAAATCCAGTCAAGGAATTTTCTGGGTCTTGTTTTGCTGTCTTATTATGCACATTCACAAGGCCTTAATGAAAAACCTACTTATCAGTGAGGCTGCATAATTAACTGTTGACTATGTTCTTCTAACTGGGAAGGGAAACACATAGAACCCAGTGGGGCTTTATAGTTAATTATGGAATTTCTCAAAGTTATGAATAATCCTGGTTATGCCTGACTTCTAGATTACCAAATTATGAGAATGATATTCTGCACTTCATTGGTAGTGGAAGTAGTTAGAGACCAGAGGTATTGATTTTAGACCCATAAAGTTTTTACTGGAGCTTCTGAAATTGGGTCGTTACTATTTGAACCTCAGTATCAGGATCTGTATCTTGAAGGCAATAGATGATTCCCAACTCTCTACAAAGACCTAACACTAATCTAGATGAAATGTAGAAGAAAACAAAATGCCTTTTCACATTACAAGACACCAAATTCATAACAATTGAGTCAAGATAATATTGTGTTAACTTCTCCAGGTCTTAGTGCTGATATCTCTGGTTTTAAAAGTAAGGGGAAAAATATTTTATGTGCCGACACTGTAATAGTGCAGTTCAGGTTCAGCTGAAATCTAGCTAAGCAGAGTATATGCCATTTTTCATTAAAAAACTTTTTCATTAAAAACAGTTCCTAGGATTGCTTTTTTGAGGATTTTCTTTACTATTAGCCCAAGTAATGCTAAATGGAAATTCAGAACATAGTGTATCTGCGCTCTGTGTGGGTGTTTTGCTGCAGGGTGGTGACAGAGCTATAGTTTTACTGCCTCCTTTTGCACCAGTTAGCAATAAGCCACATGGAGCTATAATAACAGCATATATAGCTTTTGTCACCAAGGAGGTCAGGTGGTAAAATATCTACCATTGCTTTTCCCAGTAAGACAAACTCTATGCAGTTTAGGTAAAATAAAAGGCTTTACAAATATAGCCAGCATAGAATTTTGTATAGGCATCTAAACAACTGGGAATATTTATTTAAGTCTGCATGTGTTCTTCCTGAGTTCTTTGGAAAGCTGGTTTCTCTTACTTAGCTATTTTTCACAGTTCAAGTACTTGTACATTAAAACGTTCCCCTCACCAAGGTCAAATGAGAACTCATGGATAGATCATAGTTAACATTAATGATATTTTACAAATAAAAACACAGCTTAATCTGTGGACTGATTAAATCCTTAATCTGAGGACTGAGGACATACATTTAGAATGTATGATATGTGTCCTTTGACTGTCTTTACAGTATTTTCGGTGTAACATTTTTGGTTGTGCTTCCTCCAACAATATGTATTTACTTTTATTAAAGAAAGGAGGATATATGGGTGTCACTTAAAAGTACAGAATATAGAACTGGGATAACTGCATGATTGACTATAGAGATACTCTTTGTACCTTTTATTAACCTACTAGTATGCAGAGAAGAAATTTGATAGCTAAAAATTGGGGCAGCTTTTTAAAATATAGAAAAAAATATATTTTTCATGTGTTTAATGGGAATTCTGGAGCTTACTTAATACAGAATTTACTAGCTGCTTATTAGAAATTTTATAACAGTGACACAGCTGTCACAGCTGAAATATCATCTTTCAATGCTAGATTAAATTAAACCATAATCTTACTTTCTAATATTTCCCCACAAATCTAAATAAATTCACTTTGTGCAGTTATTCTTTGCTTACAGCAGTATTAATTAGTGCACAAAATAGTCAGTTAATCCTTTTACAGAATGAGAGAGTATCTACAAATCTATCTTATGTGATATTTTGTTAACTTGCTAAAATAATTCCTGCTTATAGTAAGAGAGACCTATTTAGACTTAGGCATCTTCAGACTTTATTGCTAATGCTGTAAAATGTTTCAAGAACCACCTTGCTGCCAAATAAAGATTATCATCTGGGCCATAATCAGGGAGGAAAACTGCTGAATCCTGAAGAGGTGAAAGATATTTAGTCCTCCAGAACAACCGTTTTAAGGGGCTCATCTCAAGCAAGCTGAAGGACACCATTTATTTCTCAGTATAGAGATATTCAGAAAAGGTGGATTGTCTTAAAATGTTTGTTAACAACCAGAGATAAATTAGTTGGTAGTTTTTAAGGGATGCCTTAGAAGTGAGGTCATTGTCAGGAGGAGCTTGGATGGGAGTTATCTTTGTGGTGTCAGTACATTGGGAGGATTTCATAATAATGAAATAGTCTTGAATAAACTTGGAAGAAATTAGAATAGTCCCAAATAGGAAAGAAAAAAAAGTAAGCAACAGATACAAATAGAGCTCCCCATTTCTCATGACTTTAAGATCCTTGATTCCTAACCCAATAAAGCAAAATGGGTAAGAAATGACAGATCAGTTTCATTGTCTTCACTAGGAGTGGCTGAGTCATGCTCACACCTGTGGAGGCTTCAAACCCAAACTCGGGTTGGGTTGAAACCCCACCAACTGTGCATTCGCGTTGCTGCTCACATTTACGCTCTAGGTTACAGTCAGTGCCTTATGAAGCACAAGCATGCTATTTTTTAAAATGGTTCTGCAAGGCAGTAACATAGCTAATTAAGAAACCCATACTCCTACATTCAACTCAGTAGCCCCACACTTAAAGTCTAAGCATTGGCTTTCTGCTTGAGTTCTTTTAAAATACGAACCAAAAGTATTTTAGTCAGAGAGCTGATGAAAAGAGTAATGAAAGCAGAACTGAAATTAGCTTGATCTAGTTAGAATCAAAGAGACCTTTTCATAAAGTAAGATAGAGAATTATTGAGAACAATGTTTAATTGCAGGATCTGAAAGAAATAGGAATAGTAGCAGAGAAGGAAGCCTGTGGCCAAGTGACAGCATTAACAATGGGTACTTAAAAGGTAATGGAGCCTGCAATGGTTTGCATGGCAATAAGCTAGAGCTAAACCATTATATTCAAGATACTGTGTTACTATAACTGTCACATAGCCATAAATTCTAAGATTATTGCACAGGGTATTCAGAGTTATCTTTTTCTGTTGTAGTTATAACCCCTACAACACAAACACACCAAAGAACATGAAGGGAAATCATTACTTTGCCTTAGCTTTGTGTTCTGTTTGACTGATGAGGAAGATTGGCTTTCTTTCCCCCTTAATGATTTATTATTTTCCATGAACACTAGAAATACATGTAAATTGGCTTTCATTATTTTTTGATGCCAGGACATATAAAGGACGCACAAGTATGGTATATTACAGTAAACAGAAGCTTAGCATGTCTTGTCAAAGGAAAATTATTGCAATGTTGGTGGTCACAGTGGCTTGTACTTGTTATAAAACTTTTATTAAACAGTGGCTTAATGAAAGTGAGAAGGCGCAGTTATTCTGGAGATTTCTTCTGCGCTAGGAAACATGCCATGATAAAGGAGTGCATTTTGAATGGTCCCTTCTACCCCTTGAAGTGGCAGGTTAGAGTAGACATAGACAAGTTTCATGAACCAAATTCTTGTTGATAACCAGCATGTCAAGGTAAACACTCGGGTGAGGTATAAAAGGTGGGAATGAGGAAACCTGAAGAGTAATAATAATATTTTGGATATCTTCATAAGGACGTGTCTAACAATAAGTTTGATATTAAAGCCCACAGAATCTGAAATCTCTGTGGATCTATTAAAATAAATATTAAGAAGCATGCCAGAAGAATTGCATGTGTAGAATTGAAGTGTTGCCTGGTAGCTAGTCCCTGAGGAATGTATGTTCTATCTGTGATTCAAGACCATTTTTATTGGATGTTGACTGTCATCCATGACTTGCAAGGCTTCTTTCTTCCTTTCCCTTTTTTTTTTCCTTAAAAAAAAAAAAAAGCACGTTTTTCTCACTAGTCCTTGGCATGTGAATAACTCTTGGGTGTCAGGATACTTCTGGAATTCCTAGTGTGGTTTGACCTAGCAACTATGATGCTTTGATTTCATCGTATTACACAGCACAAGGCTTTGTTGTATTGCCACTTCTTATGTGACATTATTTTGAGTTATCAGCAAGGTACAGCATTCAAACAGTAAGCCTCTCCTTATTTTTCAGTGTAAAATAACACCCCACAGTAACTTGTGCTGTTGTTTTCTTAAAACTCTAGGTTTGAAAAGCAATTCCTGTTTTGTGGAACAGATTTGCAGCTGAAATGAACTGTCCTCAGGAGGAATGGCATGTGAGTGCTTTTCTATTTCCAGCTATCTGACTAGGATAGTGGTATTATTATTTTTCTTTGCTGATGGAAGGGTGACAGGTTGTATCAATTTAGAAGTTTAAAAGAAAGAATTGCAGCAAAGCAATTCTGAATCTGGTTCCTGTAACACTGTTTCGGTTACAGAAGCATTTCTGCTAAGTGATGATCTTCATTAAAGGTACAATATGCTTCTAATGTCTTCAGTGGAATGTAAAAATTAATGAAACTTTGGAAGTCCATGAAAATATCTCTATGATGTGATAAAATCTTTCCGTTTACTAGTTAAGGAGAATTGTATCGTAAAGTTACCTTTGTGATGGGCTGAGAAATGAGACTAGACTACAGTGGTGCTGTAGTCTCTAAAAATATGTTTTTACTGCAGGATTAAAATTAGATAATTTGTAATATGATTCTTAGTGATTGCTATACCTTTCTGTATTTACTCATCACGTAACACAGAAGTTTTTACCATACCCAAAGGGAAAATATTTAAATCTGACATGTTAAAATTGACCTTTGCGTACACATTGTGACTTTTACATGGCAGTATTATGATAAACTGACTCTAGCTTCAGATTTATTGCTCAACCCTGACCTTTGGTTCTATTAGAATATTGCTTTGAAGCAGGCTAAATAATAATGTCTCTGTGAATGTTAGGAACTGGCAGATCCGAGATGTCAATTGCCAGCTCAATTTTCCTTTCACCTGGGAGTACAGCATGTCACAGTGCTTTATTGATCTAAGAGCCATTAGAGTCCAGTGTTATAACTCTTCAGTTCTCCACACAGTGCAGTACAGGGCACTGTGAAAGAAGTGAAGGCGAGCAT
The DNA here is from genome assembly GCA_032275445.1 of Crypturellus soui. Taxonomy (NCBI): domain Eukaryota; kingdom Metazoa; phylum Chordata; class Aves; order Tinamiformes; family Tinamidae; genus Crypturellus; species Crypturellus soui. The sequence goes on from JAUBNY010001083.1 coordinate 416,269, forward strand.
GACTTCAGCTAAGATTGGTCAAAATTTCTTTAGATTTACAATTAATTTGAACTTACTTTTCTTCCTAATTTGGCATATGCAGTCAAAATTTCCTGGAACAGATATTAAAATGACATTTCCAAACATGGTATTGTTTAGTATTTTTAGTATAGTCTGGAAACAAACTGCCTTTGAAATTAAAGTGCTTAATTTGATGTGATTGAAATGCTACAAAGTATTGCACTGTTGCAGCTACATTACCATCCTGTTAAGTACAGTATAGCAAAATATTTTGATTTCATGATAGAATGTGGTATTTGAAATGAAGGACTTTATTGGAGAGAATCATCTTGAAATTCTTTTTTTTCTAAATATCAGTGACATTGATCCATTTTGATGATATGTTTTGATTTCATCAAATCAGTATGCTCTGTTTAAGCATTTGGAAAATTTTCCACCTTCCCATCTTACAGCTTCCATCCAGCTGTAAATTACAGGATAATATTGAATAAACTATCTCCTTGTCACTCCTGCTCATGAAACTCCAGAAGAATGACTGTATTTCTGTGCCTTTGAAGTGGTACAGCAGCCTCATATGCATTTGCTTCTCAGATAGTGACTGAAGTTAGTGGGATTTTACTTTAGAAAGGACTAAGATTATACTCCTGCAAAATCTACATTAAAAAAATCTACCAAAAAAATAGAGTTTGGCTTTATTGTTATTGTGCAATTGATGCCAGGATTCATCTGGATATTTAAGCACATATCTACCTTTTAGTCTATAGCCTATCTTTAAGCATGTTTATGAATGTTAGATACTGTGAGTCTGAAGAAACTAAATATGACATATGCTTCAGTCGACTGTGCTGCTGTGTGGATGAGGAGCAGAGCAACTTATTTTTCCTTTTTGAGACTCTAAATTTTCTTTTAATGTTTCAGTGTTTAATGTGAAGATTATGCTATGTTTTCTCTTTCCAAATTATATTTAGTATATTGTAATGTTGAGTGAATGTACAGTTAATTAGTAGGTAGGGCATCCTTTATAGAGAGGTGCTTTACCAAGGTATTTTCTGGAAAACACATTACTGAATTCTTCTATTCTTCCAGTGACATGTAATTAGCAGTGGAAAAAGAAAGGCAAATTACTCAGTGGTTTAGCTCTGTATTATTTTGTGATTTAATATTTTATTCAACCTAAATATATCTTAGTGTTTATTTTTTAACATAGTTAGGCAGCTTTGCATAATTATTTTACACACACATTTTTCCTTCCTTACTCGTGGTGAATAGGAACATGCTTTAGAACCTATCAAAGTAATTTAGTAATGGAGGTGATAAGTGACACAAAAACCATTGCTGTTGTCTTAAAAATGGCAATGACTCTGAAATTTCCATTTATAAAAAGTGGTTTTGTGATTATTATATTTGAGTATTGTAAGTAGTGTTTTAAACTGGTAAACATCATTTAACTCACTTAACTCACTAGTAATCATTCCAGCATCACTAGATGTCTTTAGTCATCTATCATCTATCTTTAAAATCAGGCCTATTTAAAGCAGGTGCAGGATTTCATTAGTTGGCTAGAGGCAGGAATGTTACCTATAAAATGTTTGTGTTAAAGCAGAGATGCTTTCTGGAAAAATAATTCAATATATGGCAGTATGAAATCAGCCATCAGTCAGCAAAATGGTTGTAGAAAAAGATTCCGTCAACTGGTGCTGATTTCATTCCACTGATTGATCTGATGAAGCCAGTGCAGCAAAAATGTGGTCCTCCAAGCACTCAAACTTAATCTCACCCACAGAGACACACACGCACACGTGCACACACAAAAGGAGGGGAGATCCATTGTCATTTTCAGCTTTTTAGAAGACTCAGTGTCTTATTTTAGAAAACAAATACTTGTTCGTATTATGATAGGAGGAAATAAAAATGCAGCTTCTGTCTCGAAATTACTGCTTAGCTTATTGCCACTTTATGAGCCTTTCTTCCCCCTGACTGAGAGCATCGTTTAATTGCTCAATAAACTTCTAAGGATTTAGGGCAAAAAAAAATCTACAATAAAATTAAATGAGATTTTAAAAATGTCGGCTAAACAATGTGTCAGTTCGTGACACCAGTTTTGGCTTTTTGGGTGTGAAGAATTATAGGGACAGATTCATTAAAACTATTGGTGTCGAATGAAGTTGAGGCAGCATTTTGTCCTAAGTTTAAATGGCATTCAAGCTCGGCAAAGCACTGCCAGGAAAGTGTTGTGGACCCCATCGCTCCAGGGGATATCCCATCATCCCAAACGAAAGAGGAGAAGCGGCAGGTCTAGCACCTTCCTGTTGTTTGAGGAGGGGGTGACTGTGGGACTTGCTCTGTGAGCTTCCTGCACCAGCGCTGACAAGGTGGGCAAGCAGAATTCTTTGTACCTGCTCAGCTATTCAAAAATTAATGAAAAAAGACAGTAAAATCTAGATCTTAGAACTCCTGAGGAGGAGGTGTTGGATATGCACCTTGGGGAAGGAAATTTTGCCTGTGACATTCTTGCAGATTCACAGGATTCATGAATAAAGCCCACGCCTGACAGTTCAAGGTGATGGCACTCCCCAGAAACTCCCGGCAGTCATTTCTTTGCCCATGGGATATATTTTTCTATTTCTGTCCCAGAGGAAATGCTCCAGTTTCTTTAACTTTCAGGCTAGGGCTTGCTTTCATACCAACTCTAGCATCCTCTCGAAAGAAGGTGTCGTTTTTTCAGGGACTGATGCCGGAGGAAGGCCAGAGGGGTAGGCCTGGGGCTGGCACCCGGGTGGGATCTGCTCCCTTGTCCTGCTCTCATGGGAAATGGGCACTTGGGAGCTTGAGCAGGGCCCAGGAGGGGCAGGAGGAGCTGCTGCCCTGGGCTTGTGGTGAGGAGCTGCAGGCAGCAGTGGCGCAGGGAGGAAACTGTTAGAAAGAGGAGTGGTATCAGTAGTCAGCTTGATTTCAGCCTGGGAGCTTCAAGCGTGTGGAATTTCAGTACAAAATAAAATCAGAATGGTCTTTTCCATTTCTTTTTATTTGACTCGTATTCAAGGGAAACATAAAGACTTCATTAGAAAGTATGATACTAAATTTAATTTATGATTCATTTTGAGAATCTTGGCTGGGAATATTGACAAGGGAAATGGGACTATTTTTACATTTGCTTTAGGTTCTTAATAAATTTCTTTTTTTTCCTTCTAGAAGTTGAAGAAGGAAGAATTCCTTAGTAATAAGCCTAAAGTGAATAACAAGATAAGCTTGCAATTTCTACCATTATCATTCAAACATTTTTAAATCAAAGCTTGGATCTCCGGAGTGAGGAGGTAGGACTTTTTCCTGCAGGTTGAAGTAGTATGTCAGGATGTACCATAATTTATGATACGTTTAAATCCTCATATGAATGTGCAAAACAAAGTTGTTGCATTTATTGTAATTCTCACAGTTGATTATTAAATTTAGATGTTATTTTGTAGATTTTTTTTATATTTATATTTAATGCTCTTGAGCATTTTATCCTTGGTGAGAGGTCACATCAAAAAAGCACAGAACATGTTTTATCACTGTTGAGAAAAGATGGGACAGATTTTGAGTCCCTGATCATATTAGGGTGAATCACCTTCCAACATGGAACACTGTTCTGGCTTTTGGCTACTCCTTTTGACGCCTGTATCTTTCTGACATGTGGCTATTTCCAGATGCCCTCTGAATATTTAAATTAATGTAAATGCATTAATGAAGACTATGAAAAAAATGTCTTTTTTAGAAATGGAAATTGAAGGAAAGACTCAACTGAAAAAAGCACTGGTCGTATTCCATGACATATATTCCTGTTTCTTTCTAAAAGAGAAAAATTAGATAAAAATTTACTTAGGACAAACCTATAGTATGCAGTTAGAGGTAAGTAAGTTGATGTTCCAATCAATATTCATGGTCCAAGCACTAATACACCTTTTGTACTTGAGAGAAACGAAAGAATATCTATTTTAATTTAAATTCTTGAGAAACAGTGGCTTTGAACAATCCATTAGTGTAGGGCAGGCTCAAGACTTAGAACAAAATAAAGTAAGTAATGGAAATTAATCTCCTAATGTTGCAGCTGCCAGAGCACAGAAATCCTGTTGACCTGAATGGGAGCTCTTAGATTACAGCTGAAAAATAAAGATTTTCGTGTTTGACTGATCTCTGATGCAATTTCTCTTTGTAAATATTTTATGTGTAAAGAAGTTGGTGATATTCATTCATCTAGCTACTTGAGGGTCTTTCTTATTTTGTCCTAGAAGGTGGTACCTCTCATTAAAAAAGGAAGTCCTTACATATATATGCTCAATAACATTATATGGAAGTTAATAAAATATAAACACATTGTTTTCAATTAGATCCAAGGTAAGTTATAAAGTGTGAACACATCCAGTTTCTCAACATTGCTGAGTCCAGGCTAGACTATAATGCACTTTAGAGAGATCCCATAAAAGGTTGTTGCTGTCAACAGTTTGTATGGTCTGACATACATTTTGAATATGCATTTCTTACCCTACCTTTCACCCAACAAGATGTTTATGGCATTAACTATTTACTGATTTTTGCTTGTCCTCTTCTAGCTTTCACATCTGTCAGACAAGTTCTCTCCAACCAGCTTGTGAGTGTTCATCTGAGCAGAACACGGGAAAGAATTCCCAAGCCAAGACACTGAGAGCTTCCTTTTGTCTTCTTTCTCCTCAAGGCTGTCAGTGGTAATTGATTGGCTTCCTGCAGACAGCATGAGATGTTATGAAATGTAATTGCCATCTTTTCATAACATTAGTAAAATTGAATTAGTGTGAAAAGTTCTAATTTGCAATTTGCTGAAATGTGGAGGTATGATCAGGCAATGTAGATTACGCCTAGCAGAATCTGCTATGGGAATGTCTAGGATATGTCTTTAAAATGCTAAATACAAGATATCTTTTAAAATGCTACCTGATGTCTTTAGAAGGCAAAGTCTTGTGGCAGACTTGTAAACCTTGAGTGATGGTTAAGGGCCTGTCTGCCAGTGATGGTGATGAGGTTTTTTGTTTGGAAAAAATGGAGGAGACCTTCACATATACGTATATGAAATCTCTTTCTGTCCAAAACAGTTTGTAGTTGTGTAGTTGGAGGAAGGGATTTTTGGTAGTTCTTGATCATCAGTTGTACAGGAAGACAGGTTATGACGGCCACCAAAACTGCAGCCAGCTGTTTATTCTTCCTTTCTTTTCTAAGTTATTTTTACCATATCTGTGAGGCAAGTGGATTAAGTATTTATTATTTGTTTATTAGTGCAGTCACTTGTGTTTCTGCAGAGTGGGTTACTGTGTAGAGCTGTATGCGTTTCTGCATAGAACTTTTATTCACAAGTAACAGAGCCTTTGTTGAAACGTTTGTCTTGTTTCATTATTTTTCATTTTCCTTTCCTCTGACAGGACATCTGGATCAGTGAATGAAAACACCAAAATCCTGAAGAATAGGTACCTGTGTAATTCTCTGTTCTTGTTTTTTTTTTTCTTTTTCTGATTTCTGTTTTTGCAATATATTTGTCAATCATTCAGGATGCATTCAAGTTGCAGGTGCCTCAGGATACACATGACAAATTATCATTCTGCTACCTTATACTGGAAAGTTTATGACCTGTTAGATATCTTGGTTTGTTAAGGGAAAATAAAACAGCTTAAAAATTGGGCTGAAAGGTACAAAAAGTAGTGCTGCTTCATTTCTCTTATTTGTGAAGCACTGAACTGTAGAGTACCCTAATGATGGCTTTCATTAATTTTAACAAACTTGAAAATTTTGCTGACTAGCTTAACATTTTGGTACTTTTTCATTCTCAGTTTCTCGTTGGCCTTTAGCTTTCTGCTGGAAGCACCACATTTGTTCTGTTAGCGTAAATAACTAATTACAAACAGTGCTAAAATGAAATACTACCACTGATAAAGCTAAGAGGCTTTTGGAAGCTTCATCACACTCAGTAAAGAAAAAAATAATTAATTCAAATTAAAGTATATGGATTGTGAGCATTACTAGACTTATTAACACAAAACTCATTTTTGTGCTGCCTGCTAAATAACTGCAATTTTGTTAGATACTACTTTGCTTCCTAAAACTGGCATTTTCTGCTTCTTGCTTTCTACTTACACATGAGCAGTCAAATTTATCTTCAAGATCTACCTAAGGGATTTGAAAGAAAAAAAGTAGTGCTTTTTCTCATAGATTGGTCTTTAACTAAAGGTTAACCTGTATAACAGTTGAAACACTAGTGATCCTGAGTTGTCTGTTAGAGGTGATCTCTCGCCTTTTGTAAGCAGAGCTTCACCTTGCAAAGGCACAGGGGACATGGTGTAGGGGAGAGGCAGTGTCATGCCTGATACTCTGTGCTGGAGGGTTGAAGAATACTAAAATAGAGTACTAAATAGAATAGAATACTAAAAAGGGAATAATAAGCATTAAGAGAATAGCATGGAGTACAGCAAGGCCCTCCAATTTGATTAAGCTTAGGAAATAGAAAAACAGTGCATTTCAATCTGTAACCCATAGTCAGCATCAGTTGATTCGGCTTCAGCATTTGCTTATTTCTAAAGCAGAATACATGCATCGTATATGTCCTGTGGACACTGCACTTAATGTTTGACCATTCTTCTATATTCTGTTATTTTTGATAAAATCCACCCTGGGAACAGACGATGAGTACAGGATCACAAAAGAAGCCAATGAACTTGTCAAGTTAAAACCTAAATGGGACCTGGGTGTGTTAGACCTCTTCTAAGAATGAATTTTACGTTTTTCTGCATGAATTTCTGACTCTCTTTTGAGAGGGGTGTTCTATTTCCTTTAAGTAGTCCTTGAGCATCGTAGAAATGGATATGTAGTTTAGTCCTTTATTACAGAATGTAACAAGAATACTGACACAGATGTAATGTCTTTTCTCTTATACTCTTTACACCCTGGTGAAATTACTTAGGGAAAAGAGGGGAAAAAAAAGGGTGGGGGGGACACTGCATATAGATTAGTGCTTCATAATGCCTGTTTGTAAATAATATCCTCAAAATCATTTCCCTGTTCCTTTTGCTGTCCTGTTTCAATATCAATGTGTTCCTTAGAGTGACATTACAAAAAATAAAAGAACGAGTAATTACAAATTTTTCATTTTCATCCATGCAAAACAATAATCAATATTACAGCACTGAAGACTTTTGATCTTCTGACTTTTTATTACATGCAAAGACTGCATATTGCATCCACATATAGTCGTCATGGTTTGATTAAAATATCGTGTCTCAAATCTGCAGAAGTTAATGTATTCAGCAATAATGACTTTATAAACCTCAAGTAGTATAGCTTTTTTTTTTTTTAAAAAAAAGTATTTAGCACTGAAGAGTCTGTATTTGTGTCATATAAATTCATTTGCCTTTTTTAGCTAATGTTGTAATTTTTATAGATTTTTGCTTTTACAGAGAAAATTCTAACACATACAGAATTTTCTGCATACTTCATTCATGTCAGTTTTTCAAGAGAAGCATAGAGTTCTGTGGGAACATATCTAAGGGACGGAGGCTTTCCGATGGGAAGAGACTACAAAGAGCTGAACTAAGAAGATAGTGGATACTCCCTGATCTGAAGGAATGTGATCCTGGAAAATCCCTGAACTGCAAGCATGAGAAAGTTGGGCAAGATGGAGCTGTAA
>JAUBNY010001083.1:437067-449908 GCA_032275445.1 Crypturellus soui
CTGTAACTCCTCAGGGACCGCTCAGGGATTTTTCTTTTGAAAATTTTCTGTTGTCCCCAAGATAGGTAATCACAACCTGAGAAAGGAAAACAGTCCTTATTAAAGACATAGATTTAACAGTGCAAAGTCGTTGATACGACTTTACCTCTCATCTATCTTTTCCAGTTAAATTTTCTGTGCTTGCAAGCACTGTCTGCTCATTAACAATGGAAGCAGCCTGACAATTGCTTCGCAACACTTAACAACAGACTTAAAAAGCTGTTAGAACGGTGTTTATATCTAGCTGCAAAAATATTCAAATTTTCATGTAAATTAATATTTTTCTTTTTTCTTCTGAAACCTGTGTTTGCATAGTTAAGCAGAATAATATTTCATTTGTGATGTTGGAATAATTTTGAGGTCTGCAAAGGTCAAACAGCTCATGGCCTCTACTACTTTTAGAGATTAATTGGCACAAAAATAATCATCGAGCTTGGAAGCTCACAACAGGGAAATCCCTAGACCGTGAAGAACCTGCCTGTGGGAAGGAACTAGGCAAGGGACAAAGGAGAAATAAATTTCTTGTCCTCAGCCTTTTGTGCATCTCTTAAACATGAAAGAGAGACGGAAAGCATTTCTCAGAATTTAGAAGCTATGTGCCATCTAAACTAGTAGAGCAATCAATAAGAAACATAATGAAAATCCCTAGGGCAAGTGTAGACAGTCAAAGGAACTAAGTTACTGAGAACCAGCAAAGTAGTAGCTGGAAACTGATAGTGAAGACCTTTACCTCTTTCCATTGTGAAATGCCCTGGTTTAATCTAGTTTTATTTTTAAAAATCCATGTTTTAGTTTTTAAAATTCTCGATTTTTGTCATCTCAGTCTGAAACTGGTGGGAGAAATGCATATTTATTTACAAAGGAGCATGAGTTTAAGCTATCATGAAGCGCCTCTGTGTGGGAGAGGAAGAGCTGTTAAGGCTTTTGAGTACTGGTGCCTGTGCGACTCTTAGCGGGCTGAATAACGATGGGATTAGCCACGTGCTTGCCAGATTTTTAGACATATCGCATGCCAGTTACCGTGCTCATGAAAATGCAAGAGCAGAGCAGTAACAGTTGATGGAACCAGTCCTTGGCATGGACTTCTTGATGATCATCAGCAAACTTTATTGATTGTCCACCAGGGAGAGCAGCTCTAGGGATAACAGAACACTGGTTCTATTGTGAATTTTGGCTCCAAGATCTAATTCTTCCTTCACCTTCAGGAATAGGTGAAATATAGGCAGAATATTCAGGAAAGGGTTAGAAATGTAAAGCTTGTGCTTGAGAAGCCTGGGTGCTGAAGTACAAGATCAATCTTAATGCATACAGTATGCCTTTTATAACCATGTGTCATGCTTTTACCCTTTTTATAAACAGATTTAAATCCTAGGGTTCATGAGAAAAGCTAATGTGCAAGGCTCTGTGCCAGTCTGAGGGCATGGTTATTAAGATGCAATATTAATGGAAATGACCTCTGTCAGTAAGATGGACTGAGCTTGCTGCTACAGCCAATCTGGTCCTTACCAGTTTTATACTTTGGACGCTCCCTTAGGCACATCAGTGCACTGGCACATTAAGTTACAGAATTAAAGTAATGTAAATTCCAGCACTAAAAGTATCCCTATAAATAAAGTAAAAAGTTCAAGCTTTAAAATTCCTTGAACAAGTGACTTTGGAATAATAAGTACTTCCTTTTCCAAATGCTAGCATGATTGGAGTGTGTAGAAGTGGCTTGGTTTTCCAGTATTGGACTAACTCAATCTCTTATCTTCTTGGAATGGTACATTTCTTCTATTTTTACTTCTTCCAAAATGCTCAGAAAAAAAAAATCAGGTTATAGATAAATGTTATTACATTTAGTTATAATTACATCTTGCTCATAGGAATAATCCTGTCAGTCCGGAATATTAGGTATGTGTATAATCGTGTCTTATAACTACATACCTTCACCAACCGTTCCTCAAATCATTATTCTTAACATCAAATTCTACAGAAATTTAGGACAAGTCTGAAGTTTATACAATACATACAAATACCTTTCTGATTCTTGGGATTATTTTTCAAAATATCTGTTTCCAAACAGATATTAAGAATTAGTGGAGGAGGGGGGTTGTTTTGCCTTTTATTCATTGGGTGAAACAAACTGTGATTAAAGTTGTTTAAGAGAAATTTTTACTTCATAATTAGTGAACTGAGTAGAGGGCAGACAGGAGTGTCCCTTAGAAAATATGCCTCTTCCTGTGTTTTAAATGTTTAAATACATGAAAGAAGAAGCGAGTAAGTGGGTGTATTAGAGAGAATCTAGTTTAACTCTGTAAAGTAACACCCTCACAAATACAATTGCCAATCTTTACAGTGCACTGAGAAAAGACAAAAAAAAAACACTTGGAGAGAGACACTGTAATAGCCAGATATTATATGATTTCTTTGCTAGACTGTGGAAGTAGTTGCAACTTTATTTTTTTCTAAGGTTATATAAAACAGTAATATAGCTTAAGTGATCAGATGCCTCCTTATTTAGAGAAAATAAATACTTTTGCAAGCAATTGCTGAATCTGATCGGTCATTCTCCGTATTCTCCTCCTAAGTCTAGGGGTGTATTTTTAGCAAAGGTCTTCTATATCATCTGGACAGTAGCTGGATTAAATGCAATTTCTTGAGACTAAGTTTTGGGCAGATTTTGGAGCTGACTTGCCAGTTGCATCTTTTTGAAAAGCTACAGGTAGCTGCAGTGTGGGATGCATTTGCAGCTTTCAGTAAGCGTAAATCTAAATGATGAGCAGCATGCCTGAGGCTGCGGTGAAAACTAGGGCAGATTCACTGCCTTAGAGCCCAATAAAGGCAAGTTTGCTCCATGCTGGAGCTGCTGGCAGAGGGAACATGCATTCAGCACCCGCTGTGGCCCAGGCTCTGCTGAGCTTCGTCTGGCCGGCTCACCTGATAGCCCTGAAGGAGAGTTTGTATTTGAATGAGGTCCAGAGAAAAACAAATGTTTTCAGCCTTTAAGCATTAGAAAATAGTTTTATGTGTTGCATAAAGTAGTAACTAATCTGCATTTGTGTATGTTGTACAGAATTTTGCAGACTAGTCTTGTGTTTAACTCAGAAGGGAATGTCAGTTAGCTGGAGACGGCAGCAGGCTTTAAAGTAGAAAGCAGCACTTTGGGTACATTTTTGTCATGCTTTCTGCGAGTATCCTTTATATTCCAACCTCATGGGAGCCCCTATCACTTCTGGTACCATTGCTGGTAACATATCCACTTATAATAGGGGAGGGATAAGAAAGGTTAAAAATATTTGTATTATTGTTGTAATTTTTGCTTTAATTCCACTGTACCTTTATTCATTGTGTTTAAGTTATTAGTACAGGGCAGCTTTCACATTTACAAAGAGCATTAAAGCATGTGTCTCAGTTCAAAGTATAGATGGGAGATTGTTCGATGCTGCTTCAGGCTTTTTACCAAGAATTATACTTTAATTTAATTTTGCTACTGTCAGCTCATGGAACTGTGCTTTTGCAGAAAGAAATTTCATGTTTTAAACACGAACTGTGATTTTTTAGTATTATTTGGTTTCCTGCTTTTTTTTCTGTTTTCAAGAGTATACTCAGGACTTAATAAAAGTGAATAAAAACATTTTTTTTTCACATTGCCTGCACAAACTAGAGTGACTGCTGGACTACTTAGTGGGAGGAAGGAAAAGGAAATTTCATTTTTTCAATAACTTATTTTTCATAGAGATGACTTTTTTTAAAAAGTGATTAGAGCTGAGGGAAGAAACAATTGCAAGGAACTAAAATTTTTGCAAAAAAGATGCTATGTAGGTGTTTAGCTGAGGTATTAAGGCCTAAAGAAAAAAGGGAACATTCTGACACCAAAAGCATTTGGTCGATATAAGGGAAATTGCAAATAGATTAATGACATGGAACAGCCCCAGTGATTTCACTCCTCGAGTAGGCAGAACAGAAGAGGCTACTGCGATAGGATTCAAACTTTCACAGAATGAAGGTATTGCTGGCTTGTTTAGCCGGTCATGTATGGTCATGACAGGTCACTGTTTCACCAAGATACCCTGTACGGAATCCATGAATATTCCCAAGTAAAGCATATCTTCCAGATAAGCATATGGTGAGTCTCTCCTATTAATAGTATATTGTGCAACAGCCAATCATATTGTTGAAAACAGATGTATTTTATTATTTGAATTTGCTACTTTTAACTTTTAGTGCCTGTTTCTTAATCCCTCCTTTTCTAGATGACAAACATGGCATTTTTTTCCCTGTCAAAGTACTCAGACACTACTTGAAAGACCACAGTTTCTTAGATATGGGCTTTTTTATTTATTACAGTGATCCACATACATTAATGTTCTGAGTCACCAGCACTTGATTTAGTTACAGATTCGTCTAGTATAGACTGACTCCCTTACATTTTTTTAACCTTTTCTATCTTTGTAAGCAGCTTATTGGTGACTTTTAACATTACAATAATCTGACTTGTTCTGACAGGTTTCAGGCAATGCCTGTGCTCTTTCATGAGTCATAACAATTCTCCTCCTTAACAGAGTAGCTGCCATGGGTTATATAAGCAGTACAGTGGAACTGTTCCTCATTCCTTGTCAACTCAGCTGAACTTGTTTGCAATATGCTGAGTGGGAGCTCGTGTGACAGTTGTCATCTCGGCACCCTGTCTCCCCGTTGCTAATGCAACAACCTTCTCGATGACCAGCTAGTGGGTGAGATCATTAGCTCGTTACCATCATCGCTGGAGACGCAGCCTGCTCTGCTCCTCTAGCCTCCTCGGCTGCGGCAACGTCGGGCGCTGCTTTGCAAAAACAAAGCTTTCCCTTTGCACCAGCTATTCAGATAGCTGGATGTCTGCAGCATTTTCACAAACAGGGAGGAACTCCAAAACATTGTTCCAATATCCTGAAATCCTCTATTACTGGATTAGGTCTCTGTGACCTTTATCAGTGACGGTGATGTGTGAATTAAAGGCACCTCAGAATTTTATAATTCTATTCAATTTACAGTGGCATCTTTTCTCCAGGCAGTTAGCACAGTATCTTGTACTTAGTACTGAGAGCCTTCACTCTCACCTGGCTTGTAGTATACTTCCAGCTCTTTTTCTTCAGTCTCTGAATAACTGTGTAAGAAGATACGTCTCAGCTGAAATTAGAAGGTATATTTTAGTTCAAACAGTACTTCTTAGGATTGGCTCTTACTTCAGAGCTTACTTAACCTCTAACACTAAGAGAAGTGGAAATTTGATGCTAGCTCTCAAAGTACATTTCAATAGCTGGTTTTCCTTCTTCCTTAAATGACTGGAGATTCAATATCTATGTATGAAAATTTACTTTGTTAATATTATATGTCTATCTCTGAATAGGGAGTAGCCCGTCAAAAGTGAGTACACCATGTGCATGCCACTTGCAGATACAATCTAAAATTTGCTAAACCCCTAATTGCTAATGTGGTGAATGACTCTCATACATACAAATGAACGTTTAGCACATTTTGTAGCTCATTTGCCTTTATAAGTATCTTTTCAGGGCACAGCCCAGAAAATTATACTTGCAGAAATTTGCAGAAGTGACATCCTGCTGCTGCTTTTAAATGAGGAAGAAATTTGTTCCTAGTTTGTTAGTTATTAGTGAAGACACTTTGGAACTTGGGAGGATGCTGTTAATTCTTTACATCAGCCATGCAGAACTCGACCGACATCCAAAGAGTCTTCTCCAGCTGTAACTGGGAATTGAAACCTGGACTCCTCACCTCAGAGCACCCTTTGCTCCCTTTGGGAGAAAAAAATAAATAAAAGAAAAAACGAAGATAAAAAAAAAACTCACCTTAATTAGGGCTTAGCTAGATCTTTTGATTATATGATTTCTTAGAAGATTTTCAAAATGAAGCTTCATGAAACCCATAAAAGGGTTCAGCCAGAAGCTGAACATGCAACAGAACAAGCCCTCTCCCTCATATCTATTAACTGGCTTGGGCGAGTGTCATCCTCATCCTGAGCAGGAGCTGAGCGGCCTGGAGCAGGCTGGCTGTGTCGCTCCTGCAGAGCTTCGCACAGAGCAGAGCCTTGGCACTGACCTCGCCTCTGTGCTCTGGAATCCATAAGCAAAGTAGGGAGATGTTACGGTTTCCTGTGGATCGTTCCACCACGACAAGCGAGGCATTAGGAAGCACTGATTCTCCTTCTGAGACTACCCTACCCTGACAGGGTGTGAGGAGCATTGAGCTTCACACAGAACCTCAGCCTTATACTTCTTTTCTTAATGGAAGAGAATACATAACTACCACACAATATCCTAGAATTGTTCTTAATCTGCATCATTATTTCTAGTCATGTTATTTTCATGTATTCTGAGCATTATCATTTATAATCCTTATACTAAATGTATTCTGTAAGAGGAGAATAGCTTTAGAATATGGAAATGAATGTAAGGCTTCACTAAAAACTGATGTATGTAGTGCTTTATGTATTAAAATATAACTGTGAATAAAGAATAGTATTCCTTGCCTCATAAAGCTAATCCTAGCGATCCTTTATAAAAGGATAATTTATATAGTCTAAATCATTATATATCACATCAATATAAAAAAAATCTATATGCCATTGCATTTTCTCTAAGACCTCGGTTAGGATGTTTATATTGAGCCATATTTTTCACTGCTGTATAAAGGTATTTCTCTAAAATCAAAGATGCTGGTTGTCCCCAGCACACTTGATTGCAGTCTAAAATCCTTCTGGAATGGCTGGTATGGTTTTCTTTCTGGAAAAAGAATTCCCTTGCTGTGGTACACCTGTGATGCAGTCTCCAGTCCGCAGCAATGACGCTTAATGGCTGGCGCTCTACATAAACAACCAGCTATTTCAGTTAATGGAACAGATTTTTTGAAGCACTTCTTTGAATTGCATATAGGTCTAAGAAATTGCTGTTAGGTAGGATATGCCAGAACAAAGTGTTCCTGTAGGAAGCTGGATCCTCTCACAGTTACACAGAGGTTTCTGATCATCTCACAGCAGCAAATGTAAAGCTCATGCTTTTGGCTCCACCGTGGAGCTACCAAGTGTAACTGCAAGTGCACAGTTGCCACTTACCACGTAACACGACCCCTGTTTAGAACTTAAACCTCTTCATATTGCTATTTGTCATATAACTATCGACACTTGCAAGACATTTTCAAAATCGTGTTGTGTCCAGAGACAAATAGGAATGAGAGGAAGATGGCTAAGTTATTGAGAATAATAATTTTTATGTACAAGTTCCAGGTATCTTTTAAATCCTCA
The DNA here is from genome assembly GCA_032275445.1 of Crypturellus soui. Lineage (NCBI taxonomy): Eukaryota > Metazoa > Chordata > Aves > Tinamiformes > Tinamidae > Crypturellus > Crypturellus soui. The sequence continues at coordinate 444,386 of JAUBNY010001083.1, forward strand.
TTTAAGGAGCTCTTTTGTTATCAAATTCTTGCTCTTTAACTTTCTGACATTTTTTAGCATCTTCTTTTTTCTCTATTTTTAAACTGTGGATGGTCATAAAACTGTACTTCCTTTTTGGAAGTGTCTTCATGCTTATCTCAAAACTGCAGTGTTTTGATCTGATTTGGTCAAGCTTTTGGATGTCATTCCTAATCTTGAGAAATATTAGATAGCATATATTTCATGTTAAGTCTCCTGCTGTTTCCACATTAATCTCTGCTTTTAACTTCTCTTGCCCTTTTCCACAAGGGGGATAAGTTCTTTCCTTGCTTTCCTGCTCAGTGCAGTTTAAAATGTAACAAAATTATCCCACATACTGCTGTGCCTACATAATACTCATATTCCATCAAATGGGAACTTAGCACAGTTCACATCATTGTTAGATTTATTGTGTTTTGGACATAAGTAGTTGCTGTAACAGTTTATCTAGGTTTAGGGCATGTTGTGTGTGTTGGGAAAATTCATCCACTCTTCTATCTGATATAGATCTTTGCATATGGAATAATCAGGAAGAATATCTAACCAAGCCTGCCCAGGGTCACCGCGTTTTGATAGAGGTTCTTATATTCCAAAATACTGGCAACTTATTTCTGAGTCACTTTACAAATTTCATTTTTCAGAATTAAAGTCTTCTGTGATTATAGTTCCCACGTTAATAAGTAAAATACATGTGTGTAGAGTCTAATTTCACCCTATTCAGGAACCATAGTAAGATTTATGATGCCTATTTTTCTGAAACTTACTGGCATGTAAGATTCTGCTGAACATGTTTGCAGATTGTGCAGAATAGCTGACCTCCCAGTCAGGCAGCACCCAACATCTTGTTAGGGCAGGAACTTGTTGAGAGGGTTTGCCCCCAGCTTATAATTTTCATATATTTGAATTTATCATGATACACACCAAGAATCTGTAACATTTGTCAGCCTACCATCAGTGTGCTTTCTGCAGTTGCACTGAGCAAAACAGTGCTCAGGCATGTAAATAATACTGGAAATTATCTTCTGCACAGCTTGCTCCATACAAAAACACACAAACAAAATCTTTAGACGTCTCATGTCTTCCTTTTTCAGACTTTTGCTCCGAGTCAGCTGAAGAGGATATGGTGTGACTGGATACACGGTGTGTGTGACCCGGCACCTAGAGGCAGCTGCATTGTGGCCCTCAGAAGGAACCCTGAGCCAGCTGCAGCTTTCAGTGAGGTTTCAGTCAGGCAGAAGCACTGTTTCTCTTTCTGTATTTTGCCTGCTTCATCCTCTGTTCTTTTCCTGCAGGAGCTGACTTGTCAAACAAGCCAAGCCATCAGCAGTTTGAATTATAAGCATTTTCAAAAGATACAGTTTTGGAATTAGTAATTCTTGACAGCACTAGACAATTGGAAAACTAGGTAAGACACTGCTTCCGATCCTTGAGGGAAATGCACAATTTAGAGGGCTTTGGACTTCCTTCTAGTGCTCGTTAAGCAAACAGGGAGGAGCAGCATTAATCAAAGAGATTAATCAAAAGCATTAATCAAATCAGTCAAGCCACTCAGCCTTGAAAGGACCCCTGGATCTCTCAAGTCAAGGCCTCTGCTACCGAAGATAACAACAATGCATTTTCCTAATCATAAACTTATCAAGATGCTTCCAAAACTAATTAAGTAGCTTTCTCCCAATAGTTAAAGTGATTTTAACTTACAATTTCAAATTTCACTCCCAATTTTTTGTATCTTTTTTTTTCTAGACATTTTTTACATGAGTTCACGTGAACTGTACTAAACTCAATTTTACGTCTTTTATGCTATCCCTCAAGGTCATCTAACTCTTCCTATATAGCATTCTAATCTTCTTATTTATAGCTGATGGCTTTCAAAATGCTATTAGTCTGCCCTTACTTTTGACAGGATTGCTAACATAATATTCAGTAACTCTTTTATTCCCAACACCAGCCCTGAGCACCTCTACAGGAGATCAGTCTTTATAGAGTAAAGATAGACTTACAAGATAATTTTAGAAGGTGCATCTAGATAATAACCTGTAATAGTGCATATCCATAAAGCATAAAGTATATTTCTCAGTCAATTGACTGTATGCGTTTGACTGTGTACAGTCAGAAATTCAAGAATGTAGCTGAAGGAAAAGGAGTAAACAAAAAATAACTCATACCAATAACGAAAAATGGTTTCAAGTACAGGTCTACATTGTAAATCTCATCTCTTTAATAATAATATTTTTTATGGGATAGTGGTTTACTTTTCTTCTCTTTGTACAAGACCTCAAGAAATGAGAAGAATTTTGTAGACTTTGCAAAAAAATTGAATTAGTTTGTACTAGGCATTACACTTTCAGTGACATGAGGCTGGCCAAAGACTAACATAGATCTGTGTTATTAATCACTGAAACTTGCCAAGCCCGGATGAGGCCCTTTCTTTTTTTGAGAATTTATTTCCAGAGTCTTTTCCACTGATAAAATATTTTTTTTTACCAAATAGGTTGCTGCAGTCTTTCTGGAAAGCAAGTAGTATAGAAGAACCTTTATATCTATGCAATTATGTTTGCTAAACCTTCCATGAGAAGCACTCACAGCACACACAACATATTTCCCTGCTACGATTTATAGAATAGTTGTCCAGAAAGTGTTCAAACAAATATGCTTAAGAAGCTTTGCAAATGAGGGTACATAATTGGTTTGGGTATTGTATCTGTTGGAACCCCAACTAAACAAGAATATTGTAAAAATATTGGGTGGTATCAAAATTATTTTATCTTTGTTGGTACCAAAATAGGCTTGGGTTCATAGAGAAGAGGGGACCGTAGTTACAGCAGCCTAAGTCAGCAGCGACATTAGGAGTGATGTAAGCAGACGGGTTGACTCTTGCACAATGGCAGTTCCATCTTCACTCAACACCAGATATAAGCAGCGCTTAGAAAACTACTTAAACACTGTGGGGTTTTCCCTTTTTCATCAATAAAATTTGCACCTTTTTTGTGAGATAGAAGAGTATGTGTCATTGTTATTCATGGAAACTGTCAGGCTTTTTACCTCCTTTAAGAAACATGAAGGGTGAATGACAGATGGGCACTGCTATCTCGGCAAGGAAGTTCTCTGCTGGCAGAGTCATTGTATAAGACCCAAAAGAAGAAGAGGTAATATTTTAGCTTGTTCTTATGCCTGAAAGGTACCTAAAAAAATGCATTTCATTGCAGAGTAGCCTGAGATGCCTTGGTATTTTAACTCCTTCCTATCTTGTATCTGCAGCCTTGTCCTTAGATTCCAAAGTCTTGAAAATTGTAAAATATGTAAATTAGGCCTAGTATCACCAATTCCAACTACTCTAATGACTTACCAAAGGTTTGAAATCATTTGAGTCAAACATGATAACTTGATCATGTGACTTTTAAGATTTTATAAGAAACTTTTAAATCTCTGTCCACTCAAATTGTAGTGACTCTTCATCTCAAGAGGAGCTTGTATGATTTGTTTTCGTGTGCCTGTTGTGGGTCAGGGACCTGTACCAGTTTTGTATGGTATTTAGTTAGTGGCAGAGTATATATACATTGTTGATGGTGGTAACAGAGTTAACATTTTCCCTACAGATTTTTGAAGAGTAGATGAAAGAAGGGATGTTGCAATAAGACACTGTCTAGTCATCTGAAAGACCGTAATCTTCTTACAGTTGTCACTGAGAGCAGGGTTAAGTTCTGAGTTTTTAGAAAACATACTTAGCTCTAATATTAGGAAGGACATAATTGAAAAACATTGTTCAACTAAATGCGTTTGTGTTGACACACAGGTGAACAGGGGAGGGAAGTGGATGGAGGCTGCGATTTCTAATGGGCCTAAAGGGAAGAATGAAAATTCACTTTGGGTTAAACAAAAGCCCTTCTTGAAATGGGGCATGTGTTTGAATATTGTTTAAAAATTACTTTTTTATTTCAAATATTAAGATGTTTATTTTCTCCTTCATGTTCAAAATTCAAATTTTTAAGCAATTTCTTTTCCTCCGTATCAGTTCCTTGTCTGTTTTGTTTGGTTGACCAGAATCTGTAATTACAGCATAGTTACCTGCTATCACATATATAAATTTGCAGGTGCTTGTATCTCAAAACAATTCTAGAGAATTTGGGATCTACTACTTGACAGAGCAGTTCATTTTCATCACTTCCTAAAGAGCTCTTAACATCAGCTATTAAATTTACCATTTACTTCAGTGCTAAAAGTTTTTGGAAAACACATTTGGCTCTATTCTTAGTTATTTTTATCCTTGAATATGAAACATTCCTTCTGATGTTGCACTAATTGATTAAAATTATCTCCTTGAAGTGTGGAGTGTCCTCCATATCCTCATTAAAAAAAAAAAATGTTTCCTTTAAATAATGAGGCAGAAAATGTCTAAACTACGTTTCTTAAGACTAGACATTACCGTGGTGCAACAAATCTGCTGCAGAATGCTAACTATTTTTTTAAAAAGTTTGTCAAACCACACAGAAAAAGTCTCTTCTAATGAATTTAGTCTGATTCACCTCACATTTATACCAATTTGCTATAGCTAAAATGAAGCTGTTCTTCTTCCCACTCTAAGGAAAATCTTCAAGCCAGATAGTCTGCTCAAAAGGTCCAACTCTGCACTGCAAGGGGAGGCCGGAGTGCTTGTTGATTCGCGTTGCAGAGGTGCAGGATGTTATGGCTTTGCGCACGTACCTTTCAGCGCTGTCTAGGGACAGTCAGCTCTCAAGTGGAAGAACAGCAGCTCCAGTGCCATTTCCAGCTATTCGGAGGCAAATCAAAATATACAATATGCAGTAATCTGAGTATTTCAAACAATTGGATTTGTGGATAGCTTAATACCAGAGATTACCAGCCCTCATGAAGATTCATGAAAGCAGTGAGCATGTGCTCGTGAAAATACTGTCTGATTTGTTCAAATTGTCCCTGCGCCCAGTTTCTTTATAGCTACCATCTTGTCTCTTATTCAGGGTATGAGGAGAAAAACATTTTAAACTGCATGTAGTGTCATTCACACTGATGTAACTTTTTTTTTTTTACAAACTTTCTAGTCTCTCACCTTAGTCCAATAAGTAATTTTGACATCAGTGTTTTTAATTAAAAATTTTGAATAAGGTTTTAATCAAACTCTTCATTATTTCCTTCGTAATGGTCAGTGATGTGGGTATTTCTTATGTTTGATCCTTTAACATCTGACTTCTTCTACTGCTGAAGGTTTTGTGAGCCTGACTGAAGTTTGAGATTGGAAAGACAGCTTGTGGTGTCTGACTTTTAATAGTCAAGAAAATCTTCCAGTTCTCTTAATAGCTGTTTGCAAATGTGCAAAATAACCCCTGTGCAGCATACTACGTGACTGGCTAGTAAAATCAATCTGACAGTAACTACTGTTTATGAGTAGCATTCAAGTCCTCTCTGTTTTATCTTCACTTGGCTTATCTCTGGTCTTTCACCTTTTTCAGTAAAATGTTAAGCATGTTAGTATAAAAAAGTGGGAAAAAA
>JAUBNY010001083.1:473479-486307 GCA_032275445.1 Crypturellus soui
TGTCTGAATACATGATTTATTTTTCTTCCCAGAAAATGAATTATAAACAATTAAGATGTTGGTTGTAACTGTAATAGAGCAATGTGTGTGAATGTGCAAGACTGGAAGTTTTTCACATGCATGAGAAGAACTTGTCGTCATTACAGACTTAGCTGCTGTAGGTCATCTATGCAAGTGCATCTTGTCAGTATTGGGGCTGTTGCTTTTAGCTATTCCCAACCACATTTCCATCATTTTATCCCTTATTTTTAGCCTGGTACCTGGTCTGTTACAAACTGCATTCTTGTTTCAGCAAAGGCAACCGATTTCAAACGCTTTTTTAGGACGCTGTAATGAATTATACATGCAGTCAGCAGGGAGTTGTCATAGAAAGACAAGACCATTACCAAATAATGGGGAATAGGATCTAAAGTAAATGAAGTTTGCAATTAAAGAAGGTTCTTTATCGGGTCTGGTGCACCTCTGCTGATAGTACCTCATCTGACTGCGCTTCCTCAGATAGCTTCATTATGTGCCTCTGTCCTAAAATTCACCTGAAGCAGAAGCTTCCCAAGCTTTAGAGAAAGAGAGTTTAAAAATCCAGGCATTATTAGGAGTAAGGCAAAAATTCTCACTACCTCGTACTTACCTTTTTTAACATAGTTTACCTTTTGTTTTTAAAACAGTAACCATTCATGAATTTTTGCTTTACCCACAAGAAATATCACTCTATGTTAACAATATGTGAGGTTGATTAAATCAGTTTTAATATTAATTGGTATTTCATTGCCTCTTCTCCACTTTGGGCTAATAAGATGTGTTCTATAGGCACTTAAAAAAAAAAAAATGTTCCCGTGATGAGTGACTATGGAATAGCATAATCGCATGACTAGGGGAAAATGATTTATTGCAAATCTTTGTTCATTAGTGGTTGGTTTATGTCCTGTAGTCTGAAAACTTAGATCCCATACACTTTACAGCTAAGTTCATGCAGCGCTTTGTTTTAGCTGACTTCAAACTTTGTTCATTACTGACTCCCAGCTTGGGAATATTATTATTCCTTATTGTTCTGCACTTCGACAAATCAGTCAAGAGGCCATCATTCTAACAGAAAGCTGTGACCGATTGCTTTAAAAATAAATGATACTTGCACTGACACAAGAGAAAAAAGGTTCATTAAAACTCATGTTGGAGAACTCTCATCACTCTTTTTCCATTGCATTTGACATTGCCTGAGAGACTGTTATATATTATGTTTATTTTTAGAGACTATTGTTCTCTTTAAACCTGCTCGGCAACTAGAAGAGAGCAGTAATGCTTTCAAACAGGACTTAAATTTATAGAAGCGAGACATTGCATCTTTCTGTTATAATTAGGGGTTATCTCATGAAAGGCTTCTTAAAAAGTAAGTCAGACTTTGGCTGGCAAGAAAACACATAATGAGAATCCCAGGCTGCTTTAGGGCACACGGGTTGAAAATCTGTGCATTTTTTATTAAGCGTGCAATGACATTTATGAGCCAGACCTACTGCACTACTCGATCTGATTTTAATAATTTGTTTTGTAGCGCTGAGGAAGTGAACTGGTTTCATTTAGTTTACTCCCCCATCAAGATTCACCTCTTCTGCTACTCAAAGTGATTATCGTGTACAGAGCTCTGAGGGAAACAATGTGTTGCCTATGTAAGCTTGAAAAGGTAAAGTCTCCTTTCAGAGCTAAATGTTTGAAATGAATTAATGAGTATGTTTCAATGCCTTTTTAACAAAGTCCTAGAAACCAACAAGAAAATGGCAATTTTTTGTTTTTAATGTAGATCAAAGCTGAAATATAACTAATGTCATTTAGAGCTTATTTAAATGCACAGGAAGGAGGAGATGGTTTATTAAGACAATTCAGAAAAAGGAACAGATTTCGTATTCTTATATTTTTTCCTATATTGTGGAAATCAATATGATTTATTTGGAGAACTAAAATATGACCATTTGATTCCAGAATTCATAATTCTGCAACCGTGTGTTTGTAGTGGTGGCGCTTGGTTGTGTGCTGAGGGAGATCTCTTAGGTACAGCTGGGAGAGAACGCACACCCAGTCTGTGGCATTAGTCGAAACAGACACAAGATGAGGGCAAAACCTCGCGTGCGCTCCATTTCGGCAGTGCTAAGCTCCTCTGTGTCGGTAATTCAGCATCATCCCACAATTCCCTATCTTGGTCGTGCATTGAGGAAATGAGGGAATCAGAAAGTTAAACCCCACCCTGGCACTTCCAGGCTTCCTGCGGTCCCCAGGCGAGTGCTTGTAATGTAAAATAACCCCAGGACTGTTCCAGATGTAACTGAGAGCCTGGAGGAACCAGGCCGATCGTTGTGGGTCCAGGGCTGTGGTTTCACACTACCCTTGCAAACTGCCCACGTCAACCCAGAAGGCTGAATTCTGGGCAGAAGACCCAGACTACGTTGTCCTATTTGCTTACAAAACATGCCATGCTCTTCTCCCTTTGCATTAATACAGGGAGTATCATGACTTGATTTCACCTGAATTGAATGTTTGTAGGGAGAAAGATTCGTGACTAAATAAAAATTCAGAAAGTAAAGCTGTCATTATATATTCTACATAGCTGAAGCAGCTAACACATTATAACAGCTGCCAAATTACCTGTAATCAGCATCCACACAATAGAAAGCACTCTGCATACTGATCAGCTGGTGATTAACACCTATTAACAACATGGAATTTTTCAATGGAAAAGTAAAGATGATTTAGTGCACTATTCAAAGAACTACTGGCTGTGAAGTTTCCTGACTTTGGACACAGTAATTTTAGATTGTTGTCAGAAATTTGCTAACAGTTTAAAAATATGCTTTGAAAAAATGTTTAATAACTACTAGGAAAAAGAAACAGGTTGTAAAACGAAGGTTTAATGGGTAAAGTCGTGGGTCTGTTCTTCATGCTTTTTATGTTTCTGTAATTCTGGCTATATTAAACCATTTTTTAGGTATATAGGGTTACTTGTTTCCTTGAAATTGTCTTGATTCTCCCCCCACACATGTTTTATTCCGCATATAGGCTTTCTAAAGCTTGATGTAGCAACCTGTGAGGAAGAATACACTGATTACTGTAATACCACCCTTGTTAATCCCCCTGAAATATTATATATGACCAAATGGACTTCTCTGCAGAAAAGTCCTACAAGAAGGACGTCAGGAAAATGTGGCTATGCCATTCTTTTCTAAAGTCCTAAAGACAATCTCCATACGTTAGTGGGGACACTTAGTAGCTGTATAAATTGTTTCTTAAAATTTGAAGTTCTAGATTTGGAATTCCATAAATTCTCAGATTTTGGATATTGAGCCATGAAAGTCAGCGTAGAGCGGGGGTTATCACTTCTGGCCAACTTGGGGCCCTAGAGTAGTGCTTTGGCTCTGGTAAAGCCATGCAAATCCGCCTTGAGAAGTGGTGACCTTGGTGTTGTGCCTTGATGTGGTCGCTTAAGGCTGGCTCTGAAGAGCAGCTGGGGTGTTAGAAATGCTGGGCATTTCAATACCTAATGCTTGGGGTAATGGCAAAATACTCCAGAAACCTGTTTGATGCCGAGAATTAGATGTCTGGATCATATGCTTACTAGGAACCTGCTTAACAGAGAAACAGAGCGAGTGGACCTGCATGGCTGTAGTCAGGAAAAAGTGCTGATGAAAAGTGTGATTATTTTATTTTATTTATTTATTTCCCCCACTGCCATGCTAAAGACAGATGGAGACTTTTGTTGATAGTGACCTTGGAGATGAATTTTACTTTAACATTCCCTCTGTAGAGGAGATGCAGCAGTAATAGTAATTTCTCTCAGACATTAACATAGTGATTAGAGGATGTGTAGACTCAGGTTCAATGCAATTCTTTGCCTGAAGGGAGTTAAGTGGCAGTTTTCATCTCACTGGAGAAAGAAACTACAAATTTTTAGGCTATTCTAAGGAATACTCTCCCTGTTTCTTCCTGGAGCAGCAGCTGCAAAGAATTCAGCATTGACTGGTTACTATCTAGGGAAATAGTGGTATTTAAGTGTTTCTCCCCTAGCTAGTCTAACTTTTGGATGGACTCGGTATCCACGGCCCCTAACCGAACAAAGAAAACAGGGATGCCCAGGAATGTCCTTGGGGTGCCTTGAGGAGAAGGTTCCGCGCGGCTGGGCTAGCTGCCTGGTGGTGGGTTTGCTGCTGAACTGGGGAGCTCCAGGCGAGGTCGGCCTTCGAGACACAGCTTGCTGCTACTCACGAGTTCTGGAGAAAATGGTGTAAAGTCTCCAGCTTTGGCTACAAAATGATCACCTTCCCTGTGGGGCGGGTGTGAAGGGTGTATATCAGCAAAGGGTATCTCATAAAACCCTTACTGCGTTACCGTAGAAAACTATATTGTGCCCAAGTTCCTGATTTGTTTTCTTCCTGCAGTGCATTTTGTCAGACTTTGTTACGCTGATCTGTTAACAAAATACTTTTGTCAAGTCTCCTCATTATGGTTTAGAAAGGGAATATGTTGAGTAATTGTTAAATTACTGGAAAATTAGTTAACTTCTGTGGAAGTACAGCATATTCCACCAACAAAGTACCATCTTCAGTCAAGCTTAAGGTCTGTGTTTACATCTGTGCAATTCCTGCTGATGCAATGGGCGAGACACAGCTGTAACTAGGAGTAACTTCATACGTATGTGGGTATGTCATACGTAGAGAGCTTGCACGATAGCTTTTTCTGTCATCAAAGAGTATGCTGATTTTTAAACAGTTTAGGGATTTTCCGTCAGCTCAGGGACTGGACAGGCAAGATGGAAAATGTTTAACACTGCTGCTTTGCTGGTGATGTGGCAGAACTCACATGCTGCTCTGGTAGTTCTCATTGGGGATGATCAACTTAGGATTTGGGATTTTATTTACTTATTTATTTTAGTACACGGATTGCTCGTGTTGAAGCTCAGGAACTGGAAAGTGGTTTGTTAGATTATAAGCAAAGACAACTGCAAAAGATGGAGAAGAGCTGGGTTCTGGTGTCACGTTATTTGTTAGACATGTTTGCAGTAATATAGGACTTACTGTTTTTTTTAATAGACATTTTGGAGGTGCCAGGAAAAAATATTCCCCAAAGCCAGTAGACACTCATGTTAAAGGCAACAAGCTGAACTATTTGTATGTCCGGAGTAATTCTGTGCCAATGAAAGCTGACATTACTGGGGCTAGAAACCTCTTTAAAACTTGGAGGTCTGTGTTTTCTGTCTGTGTCTTAACCCTCATATGACCGCACAGAGCATGATGCTGCGGGGCGCTCGCCAAGGCTCTAGCTCTGTAACGGGGCTGTTTCCAGTGCTGCTGGGGAATAATGAGGGATTCTCGAGGACAAGGTGTTGTCCAAGCTCTGCACGCTCCTTGCCTGTGCCCTCCCCGTTTTTTGTTAAGAAAAAATAATTCCAAGCCCTAAGTTGCTGAATAATCAATTTTCATGTATATTTTGGGTCAAGAAATATGACTGGTTTAAGAGCATAAAGTCTGCTTCCCTCTCCCCCGCTAAAAAAACTTGGAAACATAGTGATTGAGGGAACTTGCTGCCAAAATTATGTATGTCGCTTCCATATCCAAAGTGAAGAAAGGAGCAGGGAAGGGCCCTTTCATGTGCACGGGGACCTCTGCGGAGCTGCAGGGCTGGGCTGTAGCGAAGGCTGGACACTCTTGTAGTAAGCAAATGAATTTATAGCAGGACACTCTTGTAGGAAGCAAATGAATTTATAGCAGGTGATTCTTCTACATAATTATTTTGGTAGTTACAATGCTTGAAAGAACTACCTTACAGTGTCATCATTTCTATGAATATATACACAAATAGGTAATAAAGTTGGAGACCTAACTTTGAAAAGGTGACTTCTCCTCAAGTTTACTCTTTAATTGTACTATTTTGTGGTTAGTATCTGAATAGCATGCGATAAAGCAGTGCAGTTATTTGGAACACAATGTAAAATAATGAAATAGGAGCATCGTTCAGCAAAGGGAGGTAGGTGTTTGAAGAGACAGTCTGTGTGTTTTTAATGCTTCCAAGGGCTGCCTTCTAGCTGATATTATAGTATTGAAAGTTCTCTGCCTATTTCTCAAGGACTTAATTGCTGAGTTTTTGATATGTGTGTGTGTGTGTGTAGTTTTTTGGTTGTTTTCTGTTTGTTTTCTTTGTTTTTAGCTGCCTTTTAAATATTAGGGAACAATTTCCTGAGAATGCAGTTGTATGCAAGGTTTTGTTTGGGTTTGTTTTTCAAACATTATGCTGTCAGCTTTGTGTTTTTAAAGTGGGAATAAAATGCTGTCAGAACTGTAGTATTTCATGTCTGCTTTGCACTGCTTTCAAGGGTATAAATTCTAACAGAAAGTGAAAATCCTGCACATATTCTTCATGCTTGGACTAGATTTTTTTTTTTTCCCTTTTTAAAGGAAGACAATGGAACTCAGATCCAGTTATGCTTGTTAGTAGCTATAGTCTAAACCTTTCCAAGGCAGGTCTTTATTTTGGTTAGCATAAAGTTTTATACATGTAAATTAAACCAGATGTTATCTAAGCATAGTTTTTTCTTATGTTGATTTTTCCTAAGACAATCAGCATGACCCGAGGTGCACACAATCTGAAATTGCGCTGCATCTATTCTGCCATATTCTGTAGCATAAAAATGATGGAGTCATTACTCTGTATGCTAACAAAGTCAGACCTTTAAAGAGGTAAATACTTTTTGCATAGAAATGAATGTATAGACTAAACACTGCTGGACCTTGCCGAAGAGGCTGATTTGTACAGTTCTAATTTAGGTTCAGATTGCAGTAGTGTTATTTCTATTATTACTTTTTTTTTTTTCCCTATAGGGGTAATTTGAAGGAATTCATTATCATATTCTCTTTTTATCATATCCTGACTCTCTGGATGGACTAACCCTGATCTGTTACTCATGACAAAACCTTTGAGAAGACAGCAGCTGGTATTTTCTCCCTCCCACAGGCTTCGACAGTCTCTTGCCAGATCGGGATATTGTGTCTCCTGCTTTCAGTTGGATTTGGCTAGTTCATGAATTTCCTGTTTTGGTGTCTGTCACCTTTTTGGGGCTGTGATCCATCTATACCCATCTGTGCAGAAGTAAGAGGTTATTCGGGTATTGAAGTAGAAAGGAAGCAAAATAGCAAGTTAGATTAAGTGGAATTCACACAGGAATGATCAATGGTAAAACAAACAAACAAAAATGTCTGATAAAGAGGCCTTTTTGGTGGAAAAGAGCAACAGGGAAATGAAATTATTGAAAGGAGAGGAGGAGAGATGCCTGGTAAGAGTGAGCGTGACTCAAAGGTATATTTTAACTTCTACCACTTCTATCATGCAATGTTGATAGCCAAAAAAGGAAGAGAAAAAAAAAATAAAAAAGGTGGGAAGGGAGGAAGGTGCCATCTCCGGTTCTGCAGTCCGATACATTCTTTGTTGAAGGGCTAGGGAAGTATAATCTGGTATATCTGGTTTTGTCCAGATAATCTCCTTCTGGTCTTATGCAGATCTAAATATGCCAAAATAAATATTCCATTATGCACTGGAGGGCAGCTTCTGAGCTGCATGGACATCCCTGTCTTGCAGAGACAGCACACAAAATCCACGTGTTGCAGCAAGCATAAATGAATTCACCCTGTAGTTATTGCCAGAATAGTAGGAAGGGTGCGGAAGTCTCATTATTTTAGGCGTTTTGTATCACTGTGCAATACAAGATAATAAATTAATCAAAATAATCCAGAGGAAAGTCCAAGACCTACATTTATTTTTTGGAACACATTTTCTCAAGTCATTCTGCGTTTCCAAAGCAGCTTATTACTCTGCCTTGTCATACAAAAATAAGTCAATGTTTGTTGAGATGGATGTGACATTAAATAACAAACACATCAATTTCACTTATTTTAACTACGTGTTTGGATTTAAAGATGCAATTCACACAACTGGAGTGAGTAACCACTGTTCTGCTTTTCATTACTGACACTTTGTACTTATTTCCTCTTGAATTTCTTTATCAACTATGTTATGGTGCCTTGAAAGAAAGATGCACTGTTATTTGGCATACAGGACTCAAATGTTTTTTGTATGTTTTAAAAAGAAGATCTTAAAATGTATGTTTTTATTATTAGTGGTGGTGTTGCTTTGTAGTACTGAAGGATTTAGTGTCCTTTATCTAGGCAATTATAGGTTAATTTGAGGGACTAAAAATATTTTGCCTTGTGTAGCTTCTGTTGATTTAAAGGATTAATTTTGTCTTACCTTTGAGAGTATTTCAGTGTAATCCGTATGCAAGTAGAACCTGCACTTCCCTCATGCAAGTAGAATAGGAGTGCAAAAATATTTTCTTTCTAATGCAGTGCAGTGTTACCGTACGAGCAGGTGGTCAGCATCGTTGCTTTGTCTTCTAGTCGTTTGACTTTTCTCTAAGAATTATATGCATCAGTTCCCATTGAAAATGGGAACTCAATGAGTTCTGAGTCCGCATAGCTCTGCTTATGGTTAATGTCAGAAGTCTTTTTATACTGTGATTTGCATGGGGGTAAGTTATGATTTTTCAGACGTACTCAAGATACGTAGAGTCCTAAGTCTCACTGAAAGTCAATTCCAACACAATTCTTCAGAGCTACTTTGTTTCCCATTGCCCCTTTTCTTTCTTTCTTTTTTTTTTTGTTTTTAAGGGGCAATTCAAATATTTGGTCTATGAGCGGTCGCACTCTGGGAAAAGGACACATCGGAGGTTGCACACACAGGTACCGACCAAGGACATTTAAATCACCCATGAAATGCCCCTAAACAGCTTGAAAAATCCATGAGGTTATGGATTGCCTTTCTGCAGCCACTTGGCAATACATAAAATCCACTTCAAGTAAGGCAGAGTCTTTCTAAAATGCAGGAGCTTGACTTGGTCTGTAAGTGCACTTCTGTTGAAGGGTGGTAATTATTTGCATAGAAATATTTCATTAAATATACACTGTATTGAGTGGGTTAACTTTGCATTCATTAACACATTTTACGGGTCTCTCCTATTTTAAGCATGACAGCAAGGAATGTATTTAGGATAGCTATCGACGCTGTCACTGCACATTTACATTTTAAGCAGGACTTCTCTTTCTCTGAAATTACTCAGGTAGTGGACTACATCTTTAGCTCTGCTCTATTGCTTAAAATCATCCTGGCGCTGCAAGGTAATTCTTAAATAGGCCTAACTGGGCCCTTGAGACTTTGCTTTGCGCCTGCATCCCTGTGTCATCCCGGAGGTGGCAGCCGGGAGCGAGGGAGGGGAGGAGGGAGGTGGATCCCGACGGCGGAGCGCGAAGTGGCTCCGCTCCTCAGGAAGCACCGCCGGCTGGTGCTGATGCACCTCGAGTGAGAGTTTGCCCCAAAGCCCCATGAATGAACTCATTTTCCTCCTGTGACTCAGAAATATGTTTTTTTTTTTTTTCTTATTGCAGTGTAAAGGGTGAGGAGTGTTAAACAGAGTTCAATTAAGTTGTCTAAATTCGGTCATCTGACCGAATAAGTGTTGCTCTTCATTTGGGGAAGCAGCAGAATTGTTACGTTTTCTAATTAAGAACTTAAAGAACATAAAAGCCGCATGCGTGATGTGGTGCTGGGACTGGAAGGGGGCATCTGGGAAGAAGGGGAAAGCCAGCCCAGCAATCTCTGGGAAGTCATTTGGCCAGGGATGCAGTGTGTGCGTTGCTGGTCCTTACCCCAAGACAATAACAAAGAGAATAGCAACCGTGTGTTTATTTAATGCATCCCACAGTGATGCTGTGAGAGGATTTGCACACTTGGCGTTCTACTTCCTTTCAAATTTATTTATCTTGCTCTTCCATCCTCACTCTCGTGGTCTCCTCCCAGCCGCTGCTGTGAGACCAAAGCCATGAGAAGCCTGGCTGTAAGGTTATTCCTTTCAAGGGGGCTCTGATCCATCCACCCTCTGTCTCCAGCCTTAAGTAAAGCTTTTACACTCTAACTGTGACTGCTCCCCTCAGCCGGTCAGCTCGGGCCCTCCTTTCCCAAGCTGGCCCTTACTTAGGGCATAGCTAAGCTGGCCATGGCCATCCTGAGCAGAGGAACCTGCTTCCTCTGGTGACTTCTGTCATCGTTTCTTGCACTAGCCTTTCTGCTGCATCAGGCTAATCTTAATTTGTGCCTATTAGAGGCACTGTTTTTTTGTATCCTTGTTTGCTGTGCAAGAGCTGTCTGACTCTTCTCTTTATGCCTCCCTGATGGTGAGATTTGTCTTATTTACGTGATGTTTGCTGTAGTGAAGGCTGTGTGGAGAATGGATTTGTTTTCCAGTTTTCTAGTAACTGAAAAAGTAGGAATTGAAATGAGCTATAAAAAATACTTAGTGAGTAATCACTCACCCTTCACCTTCTCCGCATTACTAATGATTTTTAGAGATTTTCATACACATATCTTGTTTTCTTCCCAAGCATCGCTTTCCCAGACTGGAGAATCTCAGTGTATTTAATCAAACCTCGCAAGAAAGCAGCACCTGTGGTTGTGCTTCCTGTCTTCGTTTACTGCTAGTGCTACTGAAACTTTTTGAAATTGGAAGGACCAAAATTTCACACAGCCCTCAAAGAGTGGATGCATCTTGTTTTATACAGCAGTATAATGTTGTATTGTGTATGTGTTGTTGTATAATTTATACAGCAGTATAATTTATACAGCAGTAAAATGTTACTCGTGGGTGTGAGTACTTGTTACCTGTCTAAGGACTCTTGGCATCCTCAGGGCTGTTTTGGGTATCTGCTGAGCACTGTTCCTAGTATGTACTTTATTTTAATCTAGCATGTAATGTAGGCACGTAAGTGAAGAGAACATGTCATTGCGCTAGCAGTTGAGGTAGATGAAATGCAGACCATTGAACAGGAGTGAAATAGTGTGGTTAGACTGCTGCACCTGAGCCTAAGTGGGTGCTCAAATATGAGGGAATTGCAGATCCTGTAATGGGAGGCTCAAAAGACTGGTGGATCAGACAAAGCCTAATTTTAAACTTTTCTGTATCAGAAAAGTCATTAATGGCACCTTTCCTAGTTTTATTTTTTACTGATCAGCGTGGCATTCAAAGCTGCCATCCGTAACCCTTGGGTCCTGCATTGTGTGTGGGCACCGAGTGCGGCGGAGCTGATGCTGTCTGTGGGGGAGGATGAGCACAGTAACACGCACCGATCGGGTGAGTCGACACAGCTTGAGGTTTTCCCACCTTCCCATTTGGCTTGTAGGCTTTTCTGCATGGGTCTGGAGAAGTTTTCCCTGTCCCTTGCTGAGTCCTGAGCGGGTGCTTGGCAAAGGAAAAGGCGGACAGGAGCTGGGCGGCTCAAAGCGGTGCCCGGGAGGTCGGGTAGAGATAATCTCCTGCCTGCCCCTACTCTTGGCAGCGAGGATGAAAGCACCTCAGTGGCAGAGCTCACCTTGGGAGTCCTTCAGCTCCTTCAATTTATGGTATTTAGCCGCGTAAGTGAAAAGGGGGATGAAGCTATCACTGTGTCGCTGATCTCAGGATGGTTTTGGCCGTGACTCAGAAGGGCAAAGTGAAGATCGTGCCCCTGACAGATCCTCAGCTGCTGCAGCTTGCTGTAATCTCATAATTTCAAGATAGTGGAGCTATAAAAATTTATGCTGGATGAGACCCCTTATTTTTAAAAGTAGGTCAACACAATTAGGTTCTGTAAATATGACATTTCAGCAGCAAGCAATAAGAACAGCATAAGTATATTTTCTGTACTAATCACAGATGAAAACAAGTGAAATGTTTTTTTCTGTGGAAACCCTAGATATGATGAACACTTTAGAGAGAGCAGAAAAGAGTCTTATGTTTAGGTACTTTTGCTTTAGGCGTCAAATTCAACTATTTTTACCATGTTTTTTAATTAAATATACCGTTTGTGTTTTGAATCTGTTTTTCCTTAGGAAGCAGAAATAGATTTCTCCAAGTAAAGATGAAAAACTTTGTTAGAAATTCTTACTAGAACTAGAATTACTGTACTTGCAGACTATACATATACCCTTGGGAAATGAAGCTTTTAAAAATGGAAGGAAAAATGCAGAGCAGGAAAAAAAGGAAGTGGCAGCAGCTTGTCAACAATACTTAACAAAATACTTAAGATTTACATTTTTTTTGTACAAAAAATGATATTCTTTGGATTCAAAAAATGAGATGAATTGAAAAAAGTGCTTTTAAAGGATCACTTAGTGGTATCTAGTAAGGCTGCCTGACTTGCAAGGAAGGGATTAAAGTTGCTGCAACTTCAGATGACCTGTTTTAAGTTGTTTGGTGATACAAAATCCTGGGATTCAGATCAAAGCAAGACTAAAAAAGTTCCACTATCTACAAAATACACCTGAAAATTTATCTGAGAGAAAAATGCAGTTACTCAGAAATAGTACTTGGAAATATTTCTTTTTTCATTAAAAGAACAATCAACTTTTTTGACTATTTCTGATCCTCTGATTCTGAGATTCAAATAGTGTACTTTTAATAATCTCGTCTTCCTTTCTACTGTTATAAAGTGCTGTGATGGGTTATACAGGCATTTTCCAACTGCATTTCCCACTGTAAAAATGGTATTAAGAGATCTAGATTAGATTTAGAGCTCATCTCTAGCATATTCAGATTTTACTTAGAAATTGGATGTTGCACTCACTGGATTATTGGATGTGCTCTTGTGGGCGGAGTTATTTGACTTTTACATCCATTCTTCTTCCAGTGTTACACATTTTTTTTCCTGTTAGTCACTTAGCACAGACCTGTAGCTATGTAGCATCTGTACATTACAGTAATAAATGTTCACA
>JAUBNY010001083.1:525394-538040 GCA_032275445.1 Crypturellus soui
ACTGCATACTGTCAAAAGAAATTCTTTCTTTTTGCAATGGTGTCCTTATAATATATGTTTTACTTGCATCTTTTCTTAAGGTAATTTTCTTTAACAGAATGTCATTAAAATAAAAGGAGGAAATCTGTGTTCACTTGCACCATTTTGATTCCATTATCTGGCAACAGAATGTGGTCACTGGTGTTTCAAACACATATATCACAATTAAATACTTTGTCTTAGGGCGATGTGCTTCCAGGAAATTGATTTTTGAGTTAAGCACTGAACGTGGTAAATCTGGGAAGCCTTTATATGCTGCTAATGCTATTTATTTTCTGCCAGATGGAGAATACACTTCCATGTTTTGGAATGAAGTCGTCCTTTGCTTCCTGACTTGCAGAAACTTGGGCCCAGTGGTACAAAAGAGAACTGGTAGTAACACTTGGATAAATCTTTCAAACCTGGTCATAGCTAGTGCAGGTATATGACTGAGAAATTCCAGGTGAAGATTGCTTTTGCTGTTTTATTTTAAACTGGCCTTTGATAAGGAAAGGGAACGTGGTGACTGGGATTCTTAAACTTTTTGGCTGGAGTTTTGGATGTTACCGTGTAGAGGAAGGACCTTGGAAGATGCAGATAGCCTAGTGCATGGGAAAGTGAACGTGCACAGGAGCCCATGTCCTGAGCCAAATCCTCTGTAGCAGATATCCAGAAGATTAAAGCTGTAGGTATTAGTTGTCCCTATGTTATTTCAGTTTAAATACTGGTACAGAGAGGAATACCAGCAGAGAAAGTCACCTAGATGAAACCCAATTGCACTTTCAAAGAGTTTAAATCTTACCACTTTTCTGATGTAAGGTTATTGATTGCTTTTTGTGTGTCCGTATGTCTTGTTCCTAATTACAGCCAGCTATTAAGATTAATGCTTACCTCGGGCGAGCAGTGTTTGCCAGGTTTCCCTTCTGTACTGCCCGCCTGATGGATGCGCTGGAAGCAGAAGGCTTACAGCCTTCCCTCTCAGAAACGGGGGGGAAATTGAGCCACTGTCATGATGAGAACAGCAGCATTATTTTGGCTTTACCATGGGGTAAAAGCATACAAAATGATATAGCTGGACAACAGTGAAAATCAATTAGCCAGTGGCTGTTGTTATCCTGTAGGGATTTTGTTAATCTTTTATCACCTGATTAACTTTCTGTTTTAATACTGCTAGAGAAAATGGAAAAATATGTACTTTTTTTTCTCAACTACCAAAGGTATAGTTTTCCTTTAGTGTTAACTATTTAGTTTTTTGCATTAACAGACTGTCAATTGTACTCTCAAAGCTTGGTCCTTTACCCTATTGCCTTGAAGTTTTATGCACAGCAGGAGCTGCTGTCGTGCTGGCACACGTGTGGATAGCCCTGCACCAGCAGTGGTGGGTGAGTGTTTGGGTGCCCATGTGCACAGGTGAGTGTCTGGGTGCGCGCTCAAGAGCTTGTTCTTGCCCAGCAGTTCTCAAGAACTTGTTGGGCAGCTGTTTTCAGCCATGACCCTTATCAGATTTGTATCTGTGTAACAGGCTTCCCATTCTACTAAATCTACTAATTTTAGATGCTTCTGTTGAATTATTTCAGAAGAAACTCTCAGCCATCCAGTATTGTTTTGTGATTCATAATATACTTTGCTATGAATTTTACATACGTACTCAGATGTTGCTCAGTAAATAGCCCTAATAGGGAGAGCAAATATGTGGTAGATCTGTAGAGCAAACAAACACAGTAACTTTTTTAGCTGTTCATTGCATCAGATTGGTGATGCCTTTGGAGAGTACATATGTTTCTAAAATCTATAGTTTCAAGAAAAAATAGTAAGAAAAAAATCTAAGCACTTTAAAAACATTGCATTTGGAGAGCAAATACAACACAGAGTCTTATACTATGAGAAGTTGCTCCTGAAAAGTGCTTTTATCTAATCTGAACATATATATTTTTCCTTGCAATACTAAATATGAAAAGTTTATTTTAATATTGTACTGAGGATGCTCAAGTAACACAGATGTTTGTTGATACCCAGGAAAATCATAAGTCCTTTTTTTGTATAAATTGTTAAATGGCAGCTGTGTGACTGATGATTATCCAAACCCAGAAGCCCATGATTCATGAGCTAAATCCCTTGTTTATAAACATTATAAAATGTATGTATACACATATGTTAAAATGGTAAATGCAGAGACAACAAACTAAAACATAGAATATAGACTTCAGTACAGAATCAGGCTTTTGAGAATTTATTCCAGCTATGTCCTTCCAAAATATGTTTTTAGTAAAAACCTAATCTGCACTGGTCCTTTTTCTCTCCCAAAGATAAATGTGCTAGACTTTGTAATGAATTCATTATACATTGATGTCAGAATTGGCTTTGGCTTTTCACATTTGCTACTAGGTAATGAACTAGAACAACTGGAAATGTATGCGGATTTCTTAGTGTGAAGGCTGTTTCTTTAATGTGGACAGATGACCTGAACACAGGGGCCATTAGCACAATCATAGATGGTATGCAAGGGGAGTTGCTTAGTACTTTTCCTCTTCCTTCTTCGGACAGAATATGGATGGCATTTAATTTTGTAGTTACTATGGACTGAGAATACTTTTGCCAAGGACAATGTTTCATTAACAGAAACACCAAGTATTCTTGATGTCAGACCCGCCCCAGCATTATGAATTTTTCAACTGTTGCTCACTGAATGCAAACCAGGAAAGAGAAATTAGAGACTGTAGGATCAGATCCTGGAGCACGACACTGGCACTGCCTTTCAGATTTAACTCCACAGGCAAATTAGACTAATTCATTTGTATCCTTCTCAGGCATTACTTCCCTCCACCTTCACCTCCAGTAACTTTCTGAATTTTCCCATTCCTTGTGATTGCCATGAAAGTATCAAGATTTTTACCTTGTAATCCTATCTATCTACAGAGTTTTCATTTTATCCTCTTGAGGTTGAATGCAGCTTTATAAACAGCAGTGAAAATGTCTTGAACCATATTTGCACTTGAAGGGATGAAATGGTGTGTGTCTACACATGCCTATTACAATTATTTGTTGAGTGCTGACAACATGATATAAAACAGGGAGACATGTTGTAAAACAGCTTGCAAGGGTTAATTAGTGCCTACCAAGACATCTTGATAAAGGCTGGCTTTTTCCAGACTCGTTTCCCTTAAGGAAAGGCTAGGGAAGATCCAAAGAAGCCTGACATCTTGGCTCGCTATCCACCCGTTTTCTTATGCTAGTACATGATCTATGCCGTCACTTCCATGAATTCTTGCAGAGTGCCTCTCCAGGGGGAGGAATGATCACCCTCTTCAAAAGCAGGTGTATTTGAAGGTGGATGAATTATCTGTGCTAAATTGGAAATGGAAAAAAAATTATGAAGACATAATTTTAAATCCAATGAACAGCTAGCCAAACTACATCTTTTAATTACTCAACTTCTATTAAAATTCTGTTTTGTTATTAAAGCTATTTCTCTTTCTTTGTTTAAAGCAACCTAAAACTATGTGTGCTGTAAGGAATGCCTGGTTTATGTGCTCCACATCATTCAGGCAGGCTGGTTCAGCAGGCTAGAGTATGCAGAGAATTCCCAACTAGAAACAAGTGCTGACTCTCAGCCTGCCAAAACTCTAGACAAACCGAGAACATGTAATAGCTTATAAAGGTGTATATTTCTGTTCTTAACTCTGCCTTCTGGATCCGAACAAATTGAGACTTGAGTAAAACACTGGAACTTCATCAGAGTGTTAATAACCTGTAGGTAAGGGACTGAAGTTTTCTTTACGATTCAGGAAAAAAAATCATTAAGAAAGTAAATATGCTCAAAATTAAGTCCCTAGAAAGCAAGCTTCCTAGGCATTTGACTATTTTGAAAGCTTGGTATCCAGAGTATTTTTTATAGATTTAATCTCTTTTCATTTTATTTCTTCTGATAACTCCTGATTTCTTCTGATATTTCTTCTGAATTTCTTGCATTAGGGACAGGCAGAAAGATTTATTCCTGATATATTAACCACAAGTAAAATAATAAAAGAGATTCTATGATTTTTATTAGGCTCTTGAGTATACAATTTATTACTAACATATTCCGGTAAGTTGCTAATATTTTACAATATATTAATACTACTTATTATGAATAAGCAGGTAGATATACTTTTCTCCATACATCCTTTACAAATATTGTATTACTGCTGTTCAAAAATACTGCACAGGAAGGATGCTCTGTGATCTCTAAAGGTATGATGATAAATGATGCTACTAAATGATTTATTGGATCTACTGTTTCATTTTAAATTGTAAATCCTGGACTAGTCACTTGTTTTTCCTGCAATTTACTTTTATAAGTGTAGAAAAGACTTACGTTGCTAAGTTGTTTTGATACACATGTAGAAAAGCTTCATGGAAGTTCAGCTCTTGCTAGCAAGAGCCTCAAGAATGTAGAATCCCTGGGAAAAAAAAAGAGAAGGGAACTTGAATTTTGTGTCCTTATTTTTTTTTCCTTTTTTTTTTTTTAATGTGCATTAAGAGCTGTAGGAATTGCTTATTCAATCCAGAGTAAAAAATTTAAATCTAGAGTTTACATCCAAATGAAGCAGTTGCACTGCTTTGTGCAGTGCTGGTGGTAGTAGGAATTAGGCTGTCAATAAACTAAGGAGAGATAGCAGTAGTTAAGAGTGAAAGCAAGCTGTCATTTCTCCAGGTCTTTATTCTGTGCATAATCACAGAAGGTCTGTTGTCAGGAGATTATACAACTCTGTAAATGAAGCTAGAGAATATGCCAAAAAAAATGCCATCTCTGTACCAACTACTAAAACAAGTTTAAAGTAGCTTGTCTTGCATAATACTCAAAAATGAAATGCACATTCTTGCTGACAATCATCAGAAAAGATATTAAGGCAATTGGAGCAAGATTTGCTAAAAGTATCTTTGGTTTACTCCCTTTTTTTTTAGCAGATCAATTTGTAAATTGCAACCAATGGAGAAGATTGATCTACTGTAACTGTTTTTAAGAAGTGAACTTCATCATGAAGCATACAAAAGTAATGCTAAGCAACGTAGCAAAACTATGAAAATTGTTTTTGTTTTAAATAATGAGATGACAGAGCAGCCATATTCAAGTCCACTGCATGAACTTGACTCGTGATGGCAATTAATGAGCTTCACAACCAAGTGTGCTGCCATCAGTCATCCTAAAGAGTAAAAGAAAAATCAGTTAACAATTTAATTAAAAGTCATGTGATGACCTCAGTTATTCTGTTTAAATAAGATCATCATTTCACTTCTCAATTTAGAATTTAGACCAATTATTTAAATTAAAATGTCAATGAAACGTTGACCTAGTAGAACCCTTACTCAAGGTATTTTAAATATAGATTATCAAATTATCTTGGTGACTACTTATCCCATGAGATAAGAAGGGCAGTGTTTTTTTAATTTTAGGAAAGACCTTTTTGCTGCTGCTTTCAGCTTCAATTTAGAGGTGTTTTCTGGTGGAAAGGCATTCAAGTTATTTTTATCTGTTTCTCCTCAAGTTTTTGCTGTTACTGGATGGATATTTTTTTCTTCTACTCACCTGCAATGCTTATGCACATTTTGTTTCACTTCCCTCTGAAGGGAAAGCATACAGTTGCCAGATTTTGTTAATTCTTTTCCAAATGTCTTTACTGTTCTAGTTTGTCACCTCTCTCTTTCCTGACTTATGAGAGCTGCCTTAGTCCTTGACTGAGTTCTGTCTCTTGTATGTGGGAATTGCTCCTTCTATGGCAGAGTAATTTGGCTTTGCAAGGTACTGTTAACATTCAGTTCAGTCATCTTGATTTTAGTTTTTTTCTTTAATTGAAATTGGTTAATTGTATTTAGAAAATTGTGCTCTTTGATATACAATAATCAACTGTTTTTTTTTTTAAATAAATAAGATGCATTTAAGAAAGAAAGCTTTTACAGATGTTGGTAAAGCTTTCTCCTGCACTTCCATCTCCCTCATGTTTCTGCCAGTGAAGGTAAAATCTGATTGAAACGGTGAAACCTAATGTTGCTCAACTGCTTTCATGTCTACTGAGTAAAGGAAGCAAAGGAGATAAATATAGAATACGGAATAGGAGATCTTAAACAGTTGATCAACGGGATATCTGGCTGCAGGTGCTATTGTTATAGTTGGGCACCTAATAGGAAGATAGGAATGTCACTCCTTGTTCAGGAGAGGATCTGCATGAACAAAACACTAATAACTTTGCCATTCCTGAGGTACAAGTTTCTGATAAAAGAAGATTGTTGACGTTATTGTCAGTGCTCGTGGATGTGGAAGGAGAGCTCGATCTTAATAATCTCCTCGGTGCCAATGTGACAAACCTAAAGATGTCAAAAAGAGCAGGCTAATGGCAGCTAGTTGATGTGGGGTTTTGCCACAAGAAAATTAGAAACTTTTGAGCAATCAGTAATCTCTTTCTTGAGTAAATATTAAGAAATTTTCTGTCATTTGTGTGTATAAGCATCCATAGGAATCTGTTCATGAGTGTTCATAGTGGGGGAAAAAAGAAGCACCCAGCAAAATAAGGTTTATCTTTTTCTTTTCTGCCAAGGAAACCAGCATGAAGCATCTGCTCTGGTGAGTAACAAGCCCATGAGCTAGATGCATCCATCACAACCGTTCTGCAGTTACCTGGAGACATCATTAAATCACTAACACAAATAAACTATCTCACGTTTGGTGGTTCATCTTTCCTCCCTCCACAGAAGGTAACACAAGGGTGTCCCTTCTTACAGAGCTCTCAGGCACAAAAGATGTCCTTCCCCACACGCCACATAGAGCATTTCTCATTAAGCAGCAGGAATGCAGCTTACCCGCTGTCAGCTGCACAACTCCCCTTGCAGACTGTCACAGGGACCTTCTCAGATCCTTGCTGCAAATCCAGCCCAAGCCATTCTGCAAGGACCACAAGCACCAGCTGCTTGCTGTGGGGACTTGTCCTGGCAAATGCATAATTTCAGCCAATAGGGTTTTTTTTTTTTTATTTGACAGTTATTCCTTAAGCTGACTTTTTAGTTTAGTTTGTCTCTCTACGTGTTGAAGGTCACATTAAATATTTCCTGGGAACAAATTGAAATATTATTGAATGAGTCTTTGCGGGCTATGGACCTCCATCTTTCAACGCTTAAAAGGAAGCTCTCAAAGCTCTTCTCTCTCATGTTGCGTTGTCCCATACAGTACAGGAGACATGAGAATATGCCAGCATAGAGCTAATGTGTTTTTTTGGTTTTTTTGGGTTTTTTTGCAAATATCAACGGAAGCGTGAAGTTCAGTTAAAGAGCTGAGTTATAAACAGTCAGTGTACGTATATACGCAGTGCACTCAGCAGTTATACTTCTGACTATATAGTGCAGTTATGCCGTGGTAGATTTGGTACTCCGGTTCACTTGGTATTAAAATTTGATCTCCTAACTTAATCTTGCCCTGAGTATATGTACTTCATACTATACTAAAAATCACTTAAAATGTGATTAAATTAATTGTCGTGTGATTTGAAACATTTTACATCCTTCTGTCTATCAGTATGTCTTCTGGATATACTCACCCTTTAACACTTTTTAACATCTTGTTTCTCTTTAATTATTTAAGCAATCATAGTCAGCTGTTATATGGCTGTCTTTATTTCATGTGAAGACCTTTATATTGCACCCTGTCATTATGTGCCACTTCACAATTTATTTTATAATGCTCAGCTATAAGACAGGGACTATATCTTGCAGTTCTCTGCCTTAATCCAGAATGATGTACTACATGATTTAATAGACCAGGTCAGGAGCCAGACTTGGTTTAAACTGGAGTTTATACTGCTTTAAAATAAGCATTTGTGCTTTTGTGCTTTTTTTTTTTTTTATTTCCCTCCCCTGCCTCTCAGATGTAAGGATTTTGTGTTTTCACATTTTATCTTGAATGAAATCTTAACTTAAAATCTAGTCATATTGTTAGAGTACAGAATCAGTGTTTCTTTTACTGTTTTAACCTTTAGTCCTATTCTAGTTTTGGTTGATTGAAATACAAATGTTTCTGTCTAAACTCTATCCCTAGATTTCTCAAAAAAAATCTAGCTGTGTAAAGAATCACAAAAAACCATATTCTTCTGGTGCCATATGTGATTTTTATGATGGTGGTATGTGGATTTGTCTTGGTCCTAAATATCTTTGGATCACGTCTTCTCTTTTGATATGCACTATTTCAGATGAATTTTAATATTTGTTTCAGTTAGTTTTACATCGTCTTGCAAATTACATTTGAAAAAAAATTGAAAATTTTCAAAAAAAAATTGAAATCAGACTAGATTCTCCTGGTGAAGATATCAATAACACTAAAAACTATAAATTATTTAGTAGTTCTATCAAGGGCATACATTTTGAATAGTTTCTCTCAAAATACAACGATTTTTCTTAGTAGTAGCTAGTAAATTGGATTATGATACACGTAAGAATACACTTCTGTCATCGAGAAAAATACTGCTGATGCCAGAATATTTTTTTCCAAGTCGCACATTATGTAAGTTTGTTTCTTTAATTTATGGTAACTAAAGATCGATTTGGGCCAGCTAGCCTAATGTAGTCCCTCCAGTGGCTAATGCAGTATCTACATTGCTGTGACACGCAGGTGTGCCTCACTCCATTTCCTGCAGCACCTTCTCCCGCTCTGGGGCAGTTTGTGTGTGTGTGTATGTATGTATATATATATATATATATATATCTGCTCCAAATGTCTTGAAAATGGAATTTTTCTTCTCAACAAGCTTGGTAATCCCAAACAGTTGTATATTTGTATATCCTGTTTGCCTTAATTGCTTCCAGTTCTCTTTTTTTTTTTTTTTTTTTTTTTGTTCATCACATTGTTATTTTTGCTGCTGAACATTTTTTCCTTATTGCTTCCAGAGGTTCTGAAATCAGAGGTTCTGAGCTCACTTTTAAATCAAGCCCACATAAACAGCTGGTTTTAAAAATTTGGAATTTCCATCAGTCACAGTTTTGTGCTTGTTGTTGTGTTTTAAGAACCTATAGAGGCACAGAGCCAACTGAAAATTGAGATTTTCATAAAAACAGGTGGTTCTAGGAGGCAAGGATTTCTGAAGAACATGCCAAAGTTGTGTTGTTAATAAGTGTTAAGACTTCAATAATTTTCTATTCATTTCCAATGGTTAAAATTTTCTATCATTTCTAATAGTGTCTATATGACACTTCTGTTACTCTGAACAGTTTTTATTCTGTTTTAAGATCAAACTAATAGCTATCTATGCATATTCATATTTTTCTCCATCATATTACTGTCTGGCAGAAGGCCTTAATGTGTTTGTTCATGTTCTTCAAATGTATTCTATATGACTTTTACGGGCGCTATAATTTTTGATTTTGTAGGGTATTTTAGCACACGCTTTCTGTGAAAGATATAACATCGCATGAAATATTATTGTCCACTTTAATATTGTGAAAACCTCCTGATAAATGTAGTGAAGTGTTTTAATGTATAATAATGACTATTAAAATACTATAAGAACATAAAGCAGTGGGAACATACACTTATATAGTGGAAAGTTTGGTGATAATTATCTTTCACCCTGGATGATGAATGTTTCAGTGTGTAAGTGGTGACAATTTCACAGTGATAAATCTCCCAGGTATTTTAAAGGCTAAAAGTAAGAATTCTGCATTGGGAGCTGTCAGTCTCTTCTGTTAAAGCTATTTGTAAAGCCAGCCTAGAAAATAAGACATTCTCCGTAATGACTCCTGAAGTTTCACAGCATCATTTCTATCAGTATTTCATTCCCTTAACAGACCATGCTAAAGCTGGTTTAATGCAGCTTCTGCCTTGTGTGGATCTCGTTAGTGTAGTGAAACCATACTAACGTGGCAAAAGCTTTCTTTCAAATCCCTGACTTGTAGTTTATACTTTCAACATATAATGAGAGAGGAGTGACAAAAACTTCAGCTTCTGAATTCTGAACCAAGCGTTCCTCCTTGAAATGCATGTGACTTTTATTAATCCGAAGGTTCATGATAGGTGTTTTTGTATTGTGCTTGATCGAAGTTACTAAACATGTTATTTTGCATAAAAACCTGGTCATGGGCAATGAATGTTTTACATAAAGTAGAACTTTTGGGGAAGAAATAATGACCTTGAAAACTTACAGAACCGGTGCAGCATTGTTACACAGAGGCCGTTGCTTCAGTCATTAATCAGATTGGTCTGTGCCTACAGCTATTGTTGGCTTTTCAAAGTGAATTATTAAAGATACACGAACATGAGAAGTATTTATTGCAGATCATTTTATCAAGCCAAAAGGGCAGAAGTCATTTCCTACAGACTACAGAAAAGGGCTGTTTTTCCCATCTGCATTTACAGGAGGACTTTAAGTTATTGCTGTGAGAATATGTCAGCTTAAAATCGATGTATTGCTTAAAGAATAAGGATTCTATAAAACAACTGCTAAATATTAGCATCTTTATTCACAAAGGTGTCCCACTTCAGAGTCTTTTATTCCAATTCATGCAAGCTAAGGGCATCTGAAATCTCTCTGCAAATTAAGCAGCTTTCTAGTCTTGTATTTTTAGATATTTTTGGAAATATGCAGGATGACATTGCAATCTCCTAAGGGCTATATATTAGATAAAGAAACAAATACTTAACTGCCCGCTTAATCTTAATTAAATCCTCATTGATGAAATGATGTATTGATTTATAGCTCACAGACGTGCCAGAAGTGTGGAATTTCAGCCAAAAATGACAATAGTAAAAGGTATTTTTTAAAACAGGATGAAAAATGAGTAGCAGTATTGCTTTCCAAGAGGAAAAGGCCATCAGTTTGTTTCTGTTGGATTTAATTAGTTGAACTAAGGCCAGAAAAAAAAAAAGTTTAATCAGTAGTCATAAGGAATGACGGCCTCTATAGACTGTCAAGATGGCCCGGTCATAGACGGCCAAGAGCTCCCGAGATAAGCGTGTGCCCTTAAAGAGGAAGCAGATGAACATCAGGCACAGGATGCTCTGCAGGTGGGTCTGAGTTGAGCACGTGTGTGTTCAAGTCAAGTGATCTGCTAGGATGACCTAAGAGGTTTGGCATTTCCAGTGAAGTCAGTTAGAAAATTGCTGGCATCAGTAGGATCATAAAACCTTCTTTTATACTGTTGGTCATCTAGACTTGGCTCATGATGAGTGAGAGTTCTAGGAGCGTGGGTTTGCTGAAAGACAAATATAAATAGAAATTAAAACTTTGTGACTTGTTTAGGAAAGTTAAGGATGAATAAATTATGATCTCTAAAGACATTAGAAAGAGTAGTGAGAGAAGAGCTGTTTAAATAAATGGACATTGTTGATGTAATAACAAATCAGTATTAACTGTTTATGAATATATTTGTGATGGAAAATAGGTAGCTTCTAACCACTAAAGCAGTGAGCAGTTTATGTGCAGGAGAGATGGGAGACAAAAATTAACCTCTTTGAAACAAACTTGGCTCTGGTTGTGAAGATGGGGATAGAATGTAGGAACATCCTCTGAGTGTAGGATCATGCTCTAGCAGTAAACTGCCTGTGACAGAGTTGCACAGTAATGCATGACCGTGAAGGAAGGTGCCCTGCTCTACATGCTTGGCTAACATGGTTTCCTGTGAAATGATGGCTTGTCTCCTCTGGGGTTGATTTGCTTATTCAGTGCCATGGACTTCAAAGTTAGGTTCAGCACAAGAGTATGTTTGAGCAAGGAAAGAGCAGGTTCCTCCAGAAGGCTCCTGAATGGAGTTGTGCTATCCGTATGCGCTGGCTCTCACCAGTGAGCCTAGAGAATTGCTGGAGGCTACCCCAAAAGTTTATAAATTGTTATCTGTGTATTTGAGCTTGGAGAATCAAGAGGTGAGTGAGTGCACGTTACCTACCTCTGTCCTTGGTGCACTTGGTGAATGTGCTTGGGTGGCCTGTGGCTGACTCTGGCGTCAGTCAGTGCTTATTATGAGGCTGCTGATGCAGATGTTCCCCCCAGCATATAGATAATGCACTGTTTGCAAGTGTCAAATCAGGACGTTTTAGACTCATCCCAGGAGCGAAGCACAAGGCACTGCATACCAGCTCACGGGTGGCGTGCCTGCAAGGCGGTGGGCATGACCAGGGCGGACTCCTGTGACAAATGAAGATTAGAGATTGTTGTTTTGTAATTAACCACGTTATTTAATCATCTGAACTCGACTGCTGCTCAGGTCTATACACAGACTTCAGGTGAGAGAGTGTTCTCTTGTTTTTAGACCTATGAAAAATAGTGTTGCAATATGAAGCAGTACAGCATCTGATGATGCACCACTGCACCCTGCTTTCCTTGCAGCGGACCAGAACTCCAATTTCCTGAATTTGTTATGTGCGTTGCTTTATACAAGATCAGTTCCCTTTACTTATACATCACTGTCATATATTTGGCTAACCTAGGAAGTTTCCTTTCGCTCAATCAGCATGAAGCGGAATCTCATTTCTTTGGAATGCTGCTACTAAGGTACTTCAAGGAAATGAGTGTTTTTTGTTGTTGTTCAAATTGAAATCTTAATTTTCTTTTTTCATAATTTTTATATAAGGTGCTATAAACAGATATTTAGGTTGGACTTTTCTTTATCTGAAAAC
>JAUBNY010001083.1:668982-681251 GCA_032275445.1 Crypturellus soui
TTCTATGATTCTATGATTCTTCCTCTGCTGTTCTTCAAATATCACACTGTACTGGTCCCCTTTGAAGAAGAGGAAATCCCAGTTTATAGAAGAGGTTGCTTTGCTCTGAGACTCTTTTTGTAAGACTGTAAATATGCTACTAATCCATGTTGTGTGGCTACTAAAGTACTGAAAATTTCACTGAAATACTAACAGCCGCTTGTTGCATTCAAGTTGCCATCTTCAAGGGAGTTGCCATCTTTCCATGATACTACCAATGCTGTCATCAGCCTAACAGTGTTACTTCTTTGAGGAGAGCTTATATATTTTATCCTACGGTTGTCTAGAAGAAACTATAGTTTTAATAGTGTTTGTGAATAATGATGATAATTTCAATTCTACTAATAATAATTGTAAATGTATATATGATCATAGAACTTTTTGGAAAATAAAATGTTTTACTTTCATGCCCAACTGTGGCTACAAATGGTAAAACTTAAATTATCGCCAAGGCTTTTTGCTGCCTCACATCCACCTAAAAAGTAAAGGGCCAGCCTTCTGCAGAAGCTTTGATATCTTCCTCATCATTTGGTGGTGGGTTTTTTTGGTAGCAAATAGTGCAAACTGTATTAAAGCTTTGTTGCAGATCTAGAAATAGTAATTGGTCACTCTCAGTATGCTAAAAAACATCCCTGAAGGAAGAATCTGCAAGTGTCCAATTTGTACAGTTGAGGAATCTAGGACTTTCAACTGTGATAGTAGTTTTGGGAAAATTATGTTAGTAGTGGTGCTACGGTTACAGCTAAGGAGATGCTAGATGCAAAAAAGCATCGTTGCTGCAGCAGTGAAGAGGGTGGCACTGCAGAAGAGCCTCTTTGGCTTGGAAAGAGGAATAGATGAGAGTATCACTTTGCATTGCAAAAAAAAAATAATAATAATAAAATATCACTTTGCATTGCAGTTGCAATGAGATGAAATCCTCTAACAAACCTATGAAACTGGAAGATCCAGGATGCAAAGAAGGGACATCTCCTTCCTCTTTTCTTTAGTGTCATCCCTACTTTTTATGTTGTTATCCAGATAGAAAAAAGGTAAAGGCATCATGTTAATCAATATCATGAGAGGGCAAGGGGACCCAAAATGTTTTGATCCAACTATCAGTTTCCCTTGAGGAAGAAAAGCTGAAAATCCCGCGCTAGCAAAATAAGAGATAACCATACAAATAATTCTGAAGTTACTAAGCAGGAGGTTCTATGCTTCAATTTTGGATAAACCTTAAAAAATCCAATTACAGCAGTGACATATATTTTGCTTTTCTGAAATGAGAATAAATTAATGAATCTTCATGTCATATTTATCAAATTCTCCTCTTAATATCAGAGGAAGAGAAAGTTGTTGTCAAATTATCGCTTTCTCTGAGGATATAAAAATTGCAGCATAACTTATGGTAAACTAGTAGGAAAATATTAAACAGAAAGTGTTGGTGTTTACTTTCCAAAATTGAGTGGCAATTTAATAAAGAATTTGGATCAAAGTTCTATACTTGATATGACAAACAGTATCTTGAGTTTCAAGTGGTAAAGAGATTATATTCACTTAAGGACATGGAAATTTTGATTACTCTGAAATGTTTTTTATCACTATGGGATTTTCAGTGCTAACTCTGGAGTAATATTAAAACATGAAAACTTATGTGATTCCCACACTTTTCTAGTAAGTGTCTTCATTAGTGGGAATAGCTGTTAAAAATGGGGAGTCTTAAAATATATTGCTTGCTTTTTTTACTTGTTGTTCTTAAAAGTTAATGCCTTACATGACAGCTCTGAGAAATTGGAAAGGTATGCCCATATCGTAACAGATCTGTAGGTGTTGCTTCTTTGTAACTCAAGATTTGATTTGGATATTTCAGTGAGGGAATTACAAATGAATTATTTGCACAAGTTATTTGCACTGTTCACAAGTATTGCGTGAGCAGATTGAGAAATTGATGAAAGACCAACTATGACCTTACTCAAATTTTATCTTAAAATAGGAAACGATATCTGTTGTCATAGATAAGCATCATGCCCCTTAACTGTGGGAAGTTATGGTCAAATGTTGCAAAATGAAACATGATTGATATTTATGAATCATGTTAGTCTTCCTCCAGTATCTTCCAGTCCTGCAGTATGGCACTGAGATCTGACTTCGTACTGTGCCGGGGAGGTATTTAATTTTTAATCAAACATCGCCAGAATCAAAGTTAATGAACCGTTGCAACCTTCCATTCTGAGGGTATGAATCGCATCGTGCACGAAGTCGTTTCCTAAGCAAGGCGTCTTCTGAATTGACAAACATGAATTCTCTTCGCAGGGAATTTAATGCAGCGCTGTCTAAATGTTTATTTTAAAGACGCTCGCATGGTACAAGCTGCTGAAATGGAAATTGATTTTCTGTTTTTCTCCCGTTTGACAGTGATGCTGGTCAGAGGAGTTTCCTGCATTGTTTTGCATGTGCACGCACTCTCTTTGTGGTGGGTTTGTAGAATTTGACAGGGCATTTCGAACCACGGGTGAGCAGCATTACTGGGGAGACCGGCATGCCCAAGAGCAGCAGGGAGGCAGGCACCCAGCACAACCAGTAGCAGTTCATCTGGTGTTTGCACAGGAAAAGGAACAGGATTTTGATCTCTCCCATTCAATTTTTTTTTTTTTTTTTCCTTTTCTAAGGCAATTCTTGCAATAAAAAAAATGCTCTGTACTATTTAGGAAATGTTGTTCTATGTAATCCTCTTATGGCAGATAATTGGATCAAAATCTTTTTTTTCCCAATATTACAAACTCTACTTACAAATAATATATCTTAATGTATTAGAAGAAATAAAAGCATTATCTAAAATAAACTTTAAAAATCTCTGATTTCATATTTTGGCATTAAATTAGACCTTTCATGTCTGTAAGCACAATTTTTAAAATAACTTTTTGCTCTTAGAAATTAAGTTAACCTTTATATATATGTAAATTCAAATGCTACATTCTGTTGATATCAATGAAGTAGGTACATGTTTTTTTCTTGTTTTGCTATTGCTGCTCAGTGCCTGTCAGTGTGCAGCTCTGCCTTGAGGAAACTTTGGAAAATCACATTTAAGAAGTGTCAGGAAACAGTCATGTGTATTGCTTTCTGTAAATGAGTTGGGTTTGGCAGTCAGTTGTCGGATACATGGAAAGTCCCGTTTTTTTTTCAAGTATCGAACTCATAGGCCAGCCCTTTGGAGACTGAGATAAGTCTTTGCCTATAGAATCAGAGAAAAATATTTAGTCAATGTGTCAGCATGTCTTGAAATCTGTCTCCAACGTTCTTAGTGGATTATGTGACCTGTTTTGATTTAATATTGAAGTTCTTGTTTTGTTTTGTTTTCCCCTCATCTGTAAAATAGGAGAGTATTTGCCCTTGGAGGGCAAAGGTTTGCAGAAGATGCTCAAGGCAGTTGAGTTCTTGTTCCTTCCTCATATGTCACCCTAACTCTGATATGTTAAATATTCCTTTACCTGTCTAGAAAATTCACGTTTCACACTTAGAAGATTAATTCAGCTCCCAGCAGAACTTACGATGGCAGATGACTTTAAACATGACAACATGTGAATGTTCGCACATCAGAAATCCTGCCCTTGCTTCTCACATTTCTTAAGCTACATGATAGTTTAGTGGTGAACACTTAGAGCCATCTGTGAAGATGGCGTGTAGCCCGTTTCTGATCGGTGCCAAATAAGCATGGTTTTGATATGGGAATCTTGTGCAATACTGCAATTGCTCTTGCTGCTACAGAAAGGTCTTGTGTTGTGACAGCTCTGCCAAATGTCTCCTTACGCTTCCTGATACTTACTGACACTAACAGGCCCGGGCAAGGACTTTTTGGAACGGTAGGAACAGGCGCCTGTGCCTGTCCACACGGCAAAGAGAAATAGTGCGAGTGACCTTGTGGAACAGAGTTTGTCAAGAAGCTAACACCCCAAGTTCTGTAGCAATCTCCCTATTAATCTAGTTCCCAAGTGCATTAGCAAATTGAATAATGGTACGCAGATTCCAGACTTTTCAAGGAAATTGGTTACCATTTAGAGAAATAAAGTGCTCCCTCAAATTGTCACCTTTGAGTTTTTTAGATGAAGAAGCAAATTGTTGCAGAATTGCCCTAAAGCTTAGTCATCCTTATTGCAACCAATTTAATTAGACACTTAATTCACATCGGAAAAGTTACAACCCTTGGAAAATCTCTCGTTGATAGAGCTTGCCAGCTTTCTGAATTGCATTTTTTTTTTTCACTAAATTTGTGCCTCCCATTATATAAGTATTTCTCTTACTTTACTTGTAAATTATTGTCTGCTCTAATCATCAGCATAGTTCAGTATATTGACTTGGTGATAGAGAGTATTTAAAGTTGTCTTGTGTGATATAACAACCTCTGGGAAATAAAAGTGTGTATCAAAAACAAAAAAAAATCAGCAATACTGCTTCAAAGAAGGATGATGACCAGCAACCAAGGGGATACCTGATGATTTAATGTGGAAGCAGTGTAAAAGTAAAGAACTCAAAAACTCAGTCCTGGTGGGGAATGTCTCTTGCAGCAGAGTTCAGTGTGTGGGAAGGGTAGTTGGTGCAAGCAGCTCTGAGCTTGGGTTTGGGAGTCTTTGGGCAGTCCTGGCCTTTGCCACCGACCGGATACGCATATTTTGGGAAATGAATTTGGTAGCCAAGGTATAAGGATATATTCTCTTGCATATATTTATTCAAAGTGTTTGATGAGATCTTAGTTTAGCAGAGATTGTTTGTTATACTGTTCAACAGCTAGTTTGACACGTCCACAAAATTGATTAGCTCCACTTTATATGCTACCATCATAAAGCAACAAACAAAAGTTTTGCAAGCCTTATTGATTTATTTTTTGTTAGTCAGCTTTGATTATTCTCCACTTGTCATACCACATCATTCAAGAATTTAAATATGGATAATTAATTCTTGTGGAACAGTTTCTTTTCTGTCTGTTCATGCTAATTTTGTGTCTATCTTGGAAATAGGCTTAGTTTTTATTTTTAACTAAATTGTTAGTAAAACTGCTGCTCACATACTGGTCATTCTGTTGCTGTTCATAATATATTTTTTCTTCATTTTAGCACCGATGAGCAGCTGGTAAATGCTTGAAGGTATTGGAATAATCCTCTATTTAGATCAAATCTACAGCTGTAACCTCTTCAGACTTCCTCTTAGTCTAGTTCATGGCAGGACCTACCTGTCTGCATGCCTATACAGCATCAGTACCATTAAGTTTTGATGTCTGTGGAGAGACTAAGTAGCTAAATGCTCTTAGAAATATAATAAATATAATGTGATAGAATTGTCATTATAATTTGATTTTTTTTATATATTTGGATGTATGTTTTTATTACTTTTCTAGTTCTTTGATTATTAGTCTGTGATTTAATCCATATGCTATTTAGTGAAACCTGCTGTCTAGGACTTGGAAGAAAAATAGAAAAATTTGTCCTTCTAAAAGAGGACTTTGGTGAGACGGAGACAAAGACTTGAATAGTCTCTTGTGTGCATGATCGGAATTAAAGCCGAATTTCTTTTACTGTTGCTGCAGTTTGTCTTTACTTCCATTAATTTCACCACTACTCCATCATGGTTAGGAGCTCTGGCTCATAATTTTCTTCAATCTCTAACACATTTTTTTCCCCCCAAGGAGACGCTACATTTAAAAGTTAATTAGTTTCCTCACAAATGAATAAGTCAATAAAATTGAATTATGATTATTAAAATCGTAAAAATGACATCAGTCATACAGATCTGGAATATTTCTGTGCATGTATTCATCACATGCGAGTTTGGCAGGGACACAGATCATCAGCACTTCGTCTTCTGACAAGACAATATGCTTAGCTGGGAGGAGCCCCCCCCACTCCCTCCTCCCCAAAAAGGAAGAAAAAAAAGACAAGGTCATGCTTAAAAAGAATGAAAGAAAGAAGTGTGTCCCTTAGTGTATGGATGCCCTGCACCTCTTGGCTTGTGCTAGTGGGTGCCAGGTGCCAGGGCTGCTGGCCTTTGCTCTGGTTTCCAATGGATTTAGGCATTGAAGGAGAAGGTGCTTTTATCTTACCCATGACATGAATGTTGACACTTTTTTTTTTTTCCTTTTTTCCCCCCATGTGCTACTTTCCAAGTTATGAAGCTGTTTTTGTCTCCCCTTGCTGTTCATGCAAACAGACTTGCCGCTTGGTGTTTGTATTCCCGTAGCTCCTGTATTCCTGCGGCGTTGGGTGCTGGCCGCCGCGGGCCGTGCTGCACGCGGAGCTGGCACGGCGCGAGCGGCCCCCGGCGCAGGCCCCGCTCCGCGGAGCGGGCAGCGCTGCTGGCGAGGGCCGCGGCTTCACGGGCACCGAACCCAAGGGCTTGGTGAGCGGTGATATGGTGGGGCTCTGGGGCTCGTCCTCTTACGTGGTTTAAATTCTTCTTTTCTCAGGAGGAAAAAAAAAATGTTCATAACAGTTCAGTTGCTTAGAAGAAATAACTCTTTTGTGATTTTTTTTTTCCAAAAAATGCTGCTTATTGGATGTTATGGTAGCGCTCAAAGACCCTACTAACATCTGTACTAAAAGCAAAAAAGGTCAAAAAGGAGACATGGAGGACAACGTGGGCCAAGTCTGTAGAGTCAACCTACTTTCCACATGTTTTTTCAGGCTTTTCCAAAAAGCAACCTTGTAACTAGTGACCTGATAGGACTTCTGTGAGTTATTAAAGTACTTTTTCTTTAAAATACAGTGTGTAATTTTGACTTCAGTTTGAAAGAGGTTTCTCATAATGGAAATCTTTTTCATTTAAAGAATTTGCTTTTTATGAACTTTCCATCAGAATGGATCTGAGGAAATTGTGTACTTGGCAGGAGAAGTCATCGCACTTTCCATATACCTCATTAAGCACCCTTTCAAAGGCAAAATGCAGCACACCCTCCAGAAGCTGAAAGCAGTCACAACATCCCCTGGGCTTTCAGTTCTGAGCTGTAGCTGTCCCAGTGTAATGAAAACATCTTCCTTGCAGTGCAACAGATCAGTATACGTGAAAGATTTGCAATTTTTAAAACTGTAACTGCTGAGTACCTCTAGTATAGAATGTAAGTGCAGTTAAACAGTTAATTATCTTGTTGCTCTATATTTTTTAAAAGAGGGGGCAACTGAATGTTGCCTGCCTCCTCTGAAGTACTTTGCTTCCATCCCAGGTCCTCTGATGAGAAATGTCACTCTAAATTCAGTATTATCTCTTTTGGTGGATCTGGCCAGCTTTCTTCAGAGTTTGGGAGGCTACTTGGTACAAACACTGCTTGTGCTTCAAACTGTTTAGTTATAGTGTCACTAATCCTGGAAGTGGTTGGCCTACTGATAATGCTAAAACTTATTTTCTAGACAACAATTCTACCTCAGTAATGAATGCTAAAGAGAAATTAAACTCTCCAGGTATTTAAACAGCTTGTTCACCAAGCTTTTTAAATATTTAACATTATGTGCTTAAATTAGACTGTGATCTCATTTATGTGATAAGTGTTTCTAAATACAAGAAAAATACAGGAAAGAGGAAAAACCTTGGGAAGTTGCACCTTGCTGAGTCATCAGCATGGGGTATCTGTGGGTTCGTGATGTGTTGCCAAAGATGTATTTGGGTTCTAATTTCTCCAAATAAGTTTAGAAGGTGGGTGCTTTTATTTCAAGTAACTAAATCTGAATTTAAAACTGAGATAGGCCTGCCATGCAGGTTGTGGTGAGTAAAACAGGGGTTTTGCACTTGTCTGTTCTGTAGACAACCCCTTGGCAAGAGCATTTGTCAGCAACCTCACATTTCCTTGTTGCTAATGCAGCTGGTTTTCTTCAGGTTTCCTATGTGAGAATAGAAAATATTTCAGTAGGTGGGAACTGAATAAAACTAATGACTATTCTTGCTGGAGTTACTGAATCAATACTGAAATAAATTCTGAAGCAGGAAGACTGAGGGGAGAGGGAACAACAGTCTGTCGCTTTCTGCTCTTCTTTTTGCATGCGGCTGTGTTCGAGAGCCTGTGGAAAACACAATCGTGTAAGTACGTAGTTGTGGTTTAGCATGTAGGTACCCGTTTTTGAAGTATAATTTATTTGTAGGGTGCTTAATTTTCCATCTCATTATGCAAATTTTCAACCGCTTTTAATTATTTGTATTATATAATCTTGCATCTTGACATGATGATGCAGCAGAGGCTCAGGAATAACCTTCTGGGCTTCAGTGAAAATTTAGCTGAATAAAAGTAGGCATGAGGCTATACGGTACATAATAGGACTGTAGTATACCATATATATAATTGTAAATTAACATAGTTAAATTTATGTAGAAGAGGAGAGAAAATAGCAGAAGTTTGTTTAAGTCCATCAAAAGGATAGCAAGTTTTTATTTTGGAGCTCATCTGAAAAACTAATGGTTTTAGGCACCTATCTAGGCCCCTTTTTCTTTTATGTGAGATTCCAAGATATATCTTCACCTTTCCTCTGCTACTTAGTCTTAAAGTGTCCTGAGTCTTAATCAGTACACTAAGTGGTATGGAAAAAAAAAATGATATAGCTGTTATGAAAAAACAGCTTCTAAGTAATACAAATTTGAATTAATTTAAAGAAAAATTTTGATACAAGTTTGATACAAAATTTTGGTGCAAGGCGTGGTATTCTTTTGGACTACTGCATAATGGAGTCATGGTAAGTAGGAAATCTTCTGTAGCAGATGCTAGTGTTTTCACTTATGTATATGCATGTATTTGCATGCAGCACTGTCTAAACACAGACTTGATCCCAAAAATGGCTCACTTCTTGCTAAATCCAGTTTCTAGTAGCGATAGCAATTTCTATGGGACTGTTGCTGGCCAGTCACTTTAATTTGATTTTTATTTGAATCATATAGTTTCAGTTTTACTGAATGTATTCTTATAATGAGCAAAGCTGAAAAGAACATTGAATTTTCTAACTGATTTTTGACTAAATTGTGGATTAGGAAAGCCACTCTGAAACCATGTCTGCTTTCTTGATAATGTGAATAAAATATGAAATAATTTTTTTCCTTTAAGTAAAATACTTCATCTGGTTGTAATGAAAGTGAAATTTTAATCTTAAAATAACAAGAAACAACCCCATATCTAGGTAATTGTTACATTTGGAACACTTCAAATGCAAATTCTCACTTTAATTTTCTTTTGTAATCAGAACAATTTGCTAGATTTAGTGTGCACTTATATAGAGCTAGTTGTCCCCGAAACAGTGGTTCAGCAAATAAACTGTTTTGACAGTTTTGGCCTGATCTGAAGTTGAGTCTGATTAGTTCTGAGTGCTGAAGTGTTAGCAGATAGCGTCTGCTCTATATAAATGGAAAAGAAGGAAATGCAAAGTAAATTATATATAGCTAATCATGTTCTCTTGTCATACCCGAGGCTATGCATTTATTTTTCTAGTCTGTGGTTTGGGTTAAACTGGAGTTTTCCCAAAAATGAAAGTTACAGTTCAGATGTACAAAAGTTGGCCCTACATTTAACTTCCCAGGTTTCGCAGTTCATAAACCATTACTGTCTCCTGATTGCATACGCTCCTCTATTAATAGGATTTGCTTCTCAGAAAATACTGCTAGTTTTAAACCTGTAATTAGAGGATTTACCTGCTCAGCTAATTGATTCTATTTAAATTCTGTTATTTGTACCTTCAGTTGAGGGGGAAGGCAAATAAAACTAGGGGCAAAGACTGTCCCTGATGAATTAGAAACTGAAATTAAGAAGAAAAAAAAAAAGAAACAACCTCTGAAGTATTGGAGGTATCCTTTTTATGTGAAGGCTTGCTATTTCTGTTATAATTTAAGATAATTATAAATCACTTATTTATAAATAATACTATAAAGTAATTTTTTAACATTTTATCTCAGGATGTGCAGGCTGTGGGGCTGACAGGCAGCTGCCAATGCCTAGCTGATGGGGATCTGTATGTGTTAGACTTGCATATGCTCCAGGTGTCAATTTGTGTGTGAATTTACTGAGCACATGAAAGCAAAAACCAAAAATACAAAGACTAATATGCTTGGGATTGCACATCCTATTTTTCTGCATATGTACTTAGATGTAATGTTTTGGCCTTGCAGGATTTATGTAAGTGCAGACTTCTGGAGTCCCACCTTCCCGAGGTGGTCCTGGCAATGGTCTATGCTGTGCTATGATGTGAGTGCCAGAATTGGAATTGCTGAAGTCTGCTCCCCTCCCCTCTCTGTTAGCACATAGACTGCATCTGGGAAACTGTGTCCTCTGGCCACCCATCAGCATGAGACTTTGCAAAGGGAAACGCTAGACACTGATCCTAAAAGCAAACTACACGGTATGGTTTGAAACTGGAGGCCCTTGCGAAGCCCCTTTCAAAATCAGAATCCTATCACTTTGCAAAGAGCAAACATAATTTCATAACTGTGAAGCGAGTTTTAATTTAAAATTTATTTCAGAGCAGAAGAAACATACAGGTTAAATATTTCCATACATTTCTGTTAATATTATCCATGTCATATTACTTAGTTTGATGTTTCTATAGCTTGCCATGGCTATTTAATCATTATTCAGCAGGAGCTTCAGTATGTGCTATGAATTTTCTTTACATTTTGCTAACTGAATGTGAACTTCTCTATAGAAAACCTCATTCTGGTTTTGTTTTTTAAAGCTAATCACTAAATTATAGGAAAAGAAGCTGTGCAGCATCTGTTCTCACTGTAAGTAACGTGGAATGAATGTCTGCATCCTGGGTGCTTCTTTTTACCGCTTCTGAGATAATCAAGTTCTCTCACACTGGCTCGCAGTGGTTGCTATATGCAGCTCTTTTACTGAGACTTTTTTCTTCTTTCCTGTGCTTGCCTATAACTTTTATGTTTTGTGACAAACTTTCTGTGTTGAACCCGGTGGAGCTATTCTGATAGACGCTGGAAGAAAGCTTGCAGAGAGACTGCAGGTTTCTGCAGTGCTTTTTCTTGCTATAAACAAATTCACATAACTTTTTTCTTCTGTAGACCTTTCTCCCCTGCCTTTAAACATGAGCTGAAAACATCACATGGAAATCAGGACTGCCCATCATACCACACAGATGTTTTCTTTGTAGTTGTATTAAATGCTCCGAGTCTTCATGCCACAGGTTTAAGCTTTCCTAAAATAACACTACTCAAATCTCACTTGAACAATTATGGGAACTGTAATTATACCAGTGACTAATGAACAGTCATCATTTATGAAGCATCCCAATCAGGAATGTTGCTAATGCTAAATGAAAAGTAATGAAAGGGTTTCTAGATTTTCAAATTGAAGCCACTCGGTACTTGAATTAGTCAAAATAATTGTCCAATTTGAACAAACGCTTCTTATTTTTGGTGACAGCGCTACTAATAAGTATCTTTACTGGTAGATGAAGGACAGAGATTTCTACCTATTACTTTATTACAAATGTTATTTTGACTTGTCTACTGAACATCAGTGGATTAAGGCTAATTAAATTTTGATTACCTAGCATATTTGTAATAGATTACATAGCAGGATTCATTGACTTATGTTTACAGCTTTTAATATACTTCTTTAAATCTGGCCTTCACATGAACTACTGAATTTAATGATTCTATTTGTCATATTAGTCTTGCAATGAATTGCAAGAATTTGCCTATTATAAACATGCCTATATAGAGCAAGAAAAAATATTTTTCTGTAATTGGGAGTTATCAAAATATCTAACTTAATTAAGAGAGACTGCTCTCCTACTGTTGAATAAGAAATGTCATATTGGGAAAAAAATGGCCAAATGAGAAAGAATTTTTTTTTTGCAAGCATTGCATTGTGTGACTAAACTCCACGATTAAGTGCTCTTCCCTTAGTTTAGATTAAATTTGGATCTCTGTTCGTCTGTTTCAATTCAGCCTTTCAGTTAGCACAAAATTTCATAGTCTTATTGACCTTAGACCAAATAAGCTATGCAAGTGTTGCTGGTTAATCTTCTAGTGGTCGCTTTTCCAGTGGTTAGACACACCAGAAAGGTTTATCCTGGAGAGTTTGCAGAGCATGTGTGTTTGTGCGGAGAGGGTAGGACGGCTACAGCTCCAAAGAGAAAAGGAAGGGAGTTGACAACTGCAACATGAGACCTGGAGAGAGGCTTCCTTATGTAAGACCAATCCCAGGAGGAGGGCAAGAGCAGGAAAGCAGGAAACCTCCCGCCTCGGTAGCCCAAATTCCCTTCTGGACATCTGCCTTC
>JAUBNY010001083.1:681351-691365 GCA_032275445.1 Crypturellus soui
CAGGAGGAGGGCAAGAGCAGGAAAGCAGGAAACCTCCCGCCTCGGTAGCCCAAATTCCCTTCTGGACATCTGCCTTCACTCTTACTTATATACAGACAGTGCTCTTAAGAGTCGACAATGGGAAGTGAAAATACTCAGTCATGATTCCAGGGTCACTTAATTGAGCTTTGAAATAAAATACGAGTCACTGTCAAAGCTGCTGAACAAGATGCAGTCAGCATCATGTGTTGGGCAGAATTCTAGTTTATTTGCCACCTTTCCCATGGTCTAGTTTGACGGAATGTTACAGCACAGTTCACTTTCAGGAGGGAGGAACAAATTCTGTTGCTGTTGATGCATGTTGTATGATTTTGCAACTGCAGAGTAAGTAACTCTCGTTATCTGCTCATTATCTTTGAAACCTAAACTCCTAGCTGGTGCTATAGCTGAGTATGTTCTTTAGAAAAAAAAACTCATGTTTTATAGGAGGAGCTTGAATAACCAATTTTCAGGGACGTTCAAGGATGTTGAGGAATATTGTTGAATATAGATGGCCATAGTAGAAGGCAAACATTGGATCTTCCTAGTTATCTCTCAGAAAACTCTCAAAAAAAAAGTGTTTTCATCATTAGCCTTGGGGAGAGACTTTTTAAAATATAACCTGCTTTAATCTTAAATC
Source organism: Crypturellus soui (assembly GCA_032275445.1). Lineage (NCBI taxonomy): Eukaryota > Metazoa > Chordata > Aves > Tinamiformes > Tinamidae > Crypturellus > Crypturellus soui. Next base: position 682,010 of record JAUBNY010001083.1, read on the forward strand.
TCTTGTCACTCAAATTTCAGTTGCAGCCTGTAGTATCCCGAGTGCTTCTGCTGAGCTTGAGTTGTTATTTGAGGAGTTTATTTTGTTACAGATATTGGGACTTAGGGAGTAAGAAATAGCTGCATGTCTGAAAACATTCCCTGGGAGCAGGGAGAAAGGAGTCTCTAGCTTTATCTCTTGATCCCTTGCCGTGGCATTGGCATTTCTTTCTAATGGGCTGTGGCAGCTTCTTGGAGAGTCCATACATTTTGAGAGAATGGTTAGTGAAGAAGGGGAGGGAATTACTCGCTGAGACTGTCATGGACTTGGGGGTGTCCTCTGCTCGCTGCCTAGGTGGGTTTTGCTTGCCTTATGCTGTTATGGTAGAGAAACGCTTGGACTCTGGGGACGTTGCCCTCTAGATCTAGGCCAGCAAATAAGTCAAATAAGTCAAGTCAAAGGCTGAAAGTGGAGTTAAAAATCTAAGTGTGTGTCTGCATTAGAGATTCTGATGGATCAGGTATGTCTGGGAGAGGAAGCTACAAGAACTGATGGAGTGTGGCTACTGGGGGGAGAAAGGAACACACTGCATAGAGAAAACAGTGTAATAGTTATTCCTGTAGTCAATTTGTGAAGGGGAGCATTTGCTTGACCCTTGCTGTGGCAGCCAACTGTATAATGACTTTCCGAAAAGAAGCCTCAAAGGAAGTTTGGGAAGCCTTAACTATTGCTGCTCTTCTGCTGTTGGAGAAAAATTGCTACTAGCAGCTGTAAAGTTGCCCCTCCGAATGTGCAAGTATGAGACTACCTGACAGCCTCTTGGTGATTCATCAACAGAGAACTGTCAGCCTTGCAAAGCTTGGGCATTTGGCAGGAAGTACTTCCTACAGGGAATATATCTTTAGGGTTTTTGGGGGGGTTGTTTTTTGTTGTTGTTTTTTTTTAAAAGTATCACTTTAAAAAGAAAGCATGTCTTTTTTATCTTGGTTTGCTATAGTTATCTCCTTTGCCAGACTTTGTGAATCAAGCAAGTGGTATAATAATGGTATTTCTTGGACTGGTTATTTACGCTAATTAATATTATAAGAAGGTTTCACTCTGCACAGTTTAGCACCTCATGATCAAATGGAGAAAGGGTTGCGGCAAGTCTCGCTCTATGACCCTGAGAGCGCACTTGTACAGAAGAAGCAACAGGACAAATAGCATGAGTTAAAACACCAAGATTCTTTGAATAGTCTCTGGGTTTTTTTTGTTGTTGTTCTTTTGGGGTGTGTTGTTGTTTTGTTTTGTTTTTTTGTATAGATGAATCAGTTTTAAAGTTTTAATGGATGTCTGAAAATCTAGAATGCCCACACATGTGCCTGCGGTTAACCAGTACTAGCACTATGGAACCAAAAATGGAATTTGGAGATGATGTTTGCAAACTTATCCTTAGCTGATTTATATTGATACTTTTCTAACTGTGATTCTAAAACCAATCAGCAAGTCACACTTCTGTGGAGAATAGCAGTCATGGTCTTCCAAAGCAGTGGGCATTTCTTTATTGTCCTAATAGGATTGTGTACAGGAGTAATTCTTAAATAGTACGTTTTTTGTTTTTCTTCCATGCTAGTAGGTTCTTCATTGGAACAGAAAGCAGCGCTAATTAGAGTGCTTTAATGAATACTCTATTGGATATGCTGTTTGGGCTTTTTTTCCTTCTGTTAATCAGCCGTTCAGACAGCGTATAGGTTTACAGCACTGTCTGCATGTGCTAGCTAAGCACTGTGTTTGCTAAATCATCTTTAATCAGCTGGGTAGCAGAGGACCAGATTTCCACTGCAGTTCTGCAGCATGCTGACCTCCGTGCCCTTGCTTTTGGATACGTGCTTCTCTGTGAGCAAATCATTGGCCCATTTGAATCAAAGTTCCTGCATGCTAAATTCTGACAATTCTTTCTGAGTCATTTACTTGCCCAGGGAATAAAGAAACTGTGGTAGTGGTTCTACTGGGTCTACTGGGTTCTACTGGGTCTTTCCCTCTGTTTCTTACGAATAAGCGAGAGTGACTCGTGTCAAACAGAACTAGAGGTGCAGCAGGCTCGCAGGGCGAGGTCTAGGGCTGGCTAGGGAGTTTTATTCTTCCGTGTGTGCAGGCGAGGGCTCCCTGCCGCCTTACAGAGCCGAGCACTCGGCCCCAGCGCTCGAGCCGAGAGGCTCTTCCTGGCCGAAATTCCTCCCCGGGCCCGTTGGTCTGGGCAGAGCGTGGCAGAGGCCCATGGGGTCCCCGGCACGGTGGGCGAGCAGTTCTGCGGGCGCCTGTGCCGAGAGCCGAGTTTTGCAACTCAATAGGATTTTTTCCCTTTATAATAGGTATTTCTACTCAGAGGTCTGAGGCATTTCCAGAAATCTGTTTGATAGCAACTCAGCGATGAGATATAGTGGCTAATTAGCGCTGCTGTTTGTGAGGATCGGAAAAATCTTGAGTTGTCAACAGTAACTGCAGCTGCGACTGGTGTGCAGAAGAATGTTTTGCGCCAAGCGTGTTAGCAATGTCAGCGTGAAGGAGCAATAGGTACTTTGCTCAATCCTGCATTTATACATTTAATAAATCAAGAAAGATTCTGGTTTTTTTTGTTTTGTTTTGTTTTTTACAGTAATGAAATAGCATAAGAATGACAGATTTCCCAGTGTGCCTGCTCTCTCTGTGAAGCCCTGGGTGATAGGTTGCCAGCGCTTCTCGGTTCAATCCGTTTTCTTCCCATATCTGATCTCAATCACAAACGCTGCGCGCAGCTGGGACGGCCAACTTCCACAAAAGCAAACACTTTGTCAGCTCCGATAGTACTGCAGCAAAGAAATGCTTTCAAAGCATTGTACAGGCAAATGATTTTTCCTCATATTCTAGTACTTTTGCTGACATTTTCATAGATTGTTGTGGGCATGATGTTCTACTTGAAACAATTTAGTACATGCGTATTTTACGTTTAGGTGGAAATGTTCTGTGCTCTTGCCATCTCGTTCCTTACTGCCCCAGGCTTTGTAGGCGCCCAACTAGATAGTGCAATCATGTCTGCAGCACTGCATCCAGCCAAAATAAACTTCAGCTACATACTGAGCTTCTGCCCTATGAAAAATACCGTACAAACAGAAAACATATAGCTATAAATCACTATACCTGTCTTTGGTCTTTTCCAGTGTCTTAAACCGCAAACATGGTCTAAATGTCATTTAAAAGAAAACCAGATTTTAAAAATCAGGATAAAAAATACCAAAAAAAAAAAAAAATCCCAACACCTGGAAATGAAAATGCAAGATTGGTATTATACAAAATCTTGTGACCTATCAAGACTTTGTAGATAAACTTGCTATAATTTTGGTGCCTAAAACCACATGAGAATCTAATGCAAATTGCAATTCATTAAATATATAGCGTCGTTTGTGACGGTGGTTTTGTCAGAATATTTATGAATTTGGCATCCTGTGCAGAACAAGAACAAATTCTGTGCTTGTAAACCAAAGTAGATAAAATGAGAGAATTTTGGGTACTTGTTTGGAAAGTTAAACTATATCAAGTACGGTAGATGAAAAATATGTAAGGATATTTTGATAGGCACAAATCAGTGTTTCCAAAAGATCATTAACATCTAATGGAAAAATACCTTGCAGTTTAGTATTTTTATATTTTAAAAACATCTGCTAATATTTACTGAAATGATGCAATTAGCTGTAGCAAGTAATGTTTTCCAAAAGGAAGGAACATAAATGTACTATGCCCCAACAACATCTTAGCTTTTGGGAACTGTGTCTCTTGACTGATACGGTAGTTTTCATTTAGACATCCTGCTTTCGGAGGAGAAAAAAAATCCCTAGCCAAACAAACAAAAAAAAAGCCCACATCCTGCCGCACTTAAATTGGCAGATGTAGAAGTAAATGTGTAGAAGGACACAGAAATTATGTAAACTCATTGTCAAGATGCATAAGACTAAATTTTAATTTACCACAAACACGAAAAAAAGATGCTCTAGAAATACCATGAAGAATATTTTGCATATATTCTATAAAACATGTGTGCTGCACATATTATATTTAAATATAGTATTATATTCTGTGCATATATAAAAATATATTTTAACATAAAATTCCCTCCTTTGGTGGATTTTTGGCCGCCTATAAATTGCATCCTTTTTACAGTTTGAAGAGATCAATTTCTTTCTATCCTTCTGTCCTCTGTCTTTCACTGCATACTGAAATGGAAGCAAAATAATTTTCTTCTTACTCACACTAACATTATCCTTCTTCCTCCAATGTTTATTCATAAGAGATATGTATAGTTTAGGCTATTTAAAATTATATGGTTTTGACTGGTGTCTGGCAACATATTTGTTTTTTCTACACTGACTTCTGTGCCCTTCCTTTGAAATCCATTTGCTGCAAAGTTGAAGTAGAAGCAGAGACTACGGTATTTGTCCCTGATTTTCCACATTCAAACAATAGCTTAAGAGACTTCAAGAAAATATAAGCCGCTATTTTACATAGTAGCATGCAGTGCTATCTCATTTCTTAGTTGCATTCTTAAGTACATTCATCTTTCATGCACATAACTAAAGCAACATAATTAGGTCAAAGGTAAGATTTTGATAACTTTTAACTGAAGTTATGTCTCATTATTTATTTGAAATTACTAAATCTAACAGTATGTTCGCATGCTGGGGGACAGATACTTTGTGTAGCACAGTTCTGAGAAATGTGAGCAATGTTCTCATTAATTAGAGGATTGGCCCAGGAATAAAGAAGCAGGGTCTGATCCAAGTTTTAATGACTGTCTAAAGAAACAGGTGGCTGTGTAATTGTTAAAGCACATTAAAAGGGTTTGGTTTGGTTTTCGAAGGGGAAGATATTGAAAGAGGATATAAATGAACTTTGCCATCATCCTTCATCTTTTAAGAGATTAACAGTCAAAAAGACTGAAATATAAACTGTTTTTCCAGTTTAAATATATTAGAAGTGATATACCACTAACTCTTTAACTTAAAGTTAATAAATGTAAATGTTAATGAAAGTTTTATGAAGTCAGTTGAAGTATTCAAAATGCTTTTCAAACTAAGTATCACGTTGTAAGAATACAGATTCTGTGCAAGGCAACTTTCAGAGTTCGGAAGATTGTACTTTAACTGCATAAATTTTGCATAATTAAAAGTAAAGAAAGTATACAGTGCTTATTTGGGGGTCAGTGCATACTTACCATGTGAGCTAGCTTTTATTTTATCAGTTCATGATCAGAAACTGAAGAATTATTAGCATCTACTAAAATCTCATGGCCTTTATTCATTGCACTGTTGTTCTTGTCTTGGAACATCACTGAAGGGCGAGTTAATTTTAAAACACAGGTGAATTCCCAAGATGTGTAACTGAACCTGAAAAATGCAGTGTTTCATTTTGCTTGCCCTAGCAGTTCCGTGTCTATCTCAGTCCTGTGCTACCTGGCAGAAACCAGAACCTGCTGGAGGTCGTCGTGTGGCAGCTTCCCTCTGCCCTGCACGCAGTGCCCTGGCCGGGCAGGCTGGGCAGTGCCAAGTGCCGTTCCCAAGCAGGATCTAAGCACTAACTGCAGCAACCCAACAGCTCTGGGACCCGTAGTTCTACTTCAAAAAAGCATAAAGTTTTAGGGGTTTTTTTTTCTGTGTTATCAGTTTCTTCTTTTTCTCTTTAAAAAATGAATTTAATCTTAGATCACACACAAATTAATGTCGTGTTTACTTGCACTCAACTGGATGTTTAAATCCCTGGTGGTATAAAGCTTTGTGGCATTAAGCACTTTCTGTTAGAATCCTCAGTATGTTTTTTCAGTGAAAATAAAGACCTCCAGAAATCCTCAATCCTAGGCTTTCATTAGCCAGAAACATATTTATGTTAATTAAAATAGTATATGAGAAAGAACTGCATACTTTTTTTACTAACAATAACACAAAGTTTGAAATCCTTACTTAGTTCTTTATTTTTTTCTGTTTTCATTATGGAAAAAGCCCTTTCACTCTTACATTTATGAGCATAATTTCCATTGGAGTCATTAGTGCTATTCATGTGCCTGGAATTATACCTGTGCTTACAGGATTTCTGGGTCAGGGAAATGATCAAAGGTATAAAGAGTTGGCTCATTGATATTTGTTTTGTCCTTTTCCCTGCTGTTCCCTAGAACTTTGTGTAAATCATTTTTCTGAAACTAATTATGGAGCTATTAGTATTCAGACCATGGAAGTTATATGTTTCTGCTTTGACAAGGAGCTCAGACTGTAATTAGAAATACTTGTCTGTCTGTAAAAAAAGAGTAGCTTGAGCTTGGAAAGCCTCTTTCTGACAACTCCAGATTACTGACTGTGCAAGAGTTAGCAAAAATAACTTGAGTTTAGACATCCCTCAATTCTGAAATGCGAATGTCAAATTGTCTAAAATGCAGGAGCCCACAGCGTTCCTGGTGTCTGTTCTGGTGTTTCTGCATGTTGCTGCATTACACAAACATCTGGATGGAGAGAGGGGAGGAAGGGGGAACTTACCTGCTGCTACATATGCACATGAAAGAGGATTTGCTATTGAGGAGCATCGTTTTATTAGAAGTCAAAACTGTTGTTCCTGGTGTGAAAATGCTGAAAGTAGAAATGATAGGCCTGTAGGAATGACCTGTTAGTTTCTTATGCAGGTCATAATGCAATTAATAGAAATCAAAGTAATGAGATGTTTGGTTTTAATGCAAACAAGTTTCCAGTTAAATGAGAAGAAAATACTAAATTAATAAGAAGGGCACCCACTTCTTTACATGTCAATGGCAGTTTTGACATCTACAGTTGCTTCAGCAAGAAGCGGTAGTGCTGAGGGGTCTGGCTTCCTCGTGACTCCGCACAGACGGGTGGGAGAGGAGGTGACTTGGGGTTGAGGAGCCAGGGTGGTTCTCCTGGGTCTTGTCCTAGAAGCTGGGGTTGTTGCCTGACATCTCTCTCGCGCTAGAGGGAAACCAAACTTGTTACCTTGCTTGTTTCTAGGACGGAGTGGTCCCTAAGCAGGTTCTTGGTACAAGCGAGTTCTCTTGTGGGGCCTGCAGCGCAATGTGCGTCCCCGCACTCCTGCTCAGTGCAGTGCCAATAGTTGAGCACATAGAAGGCAAGATGGACAGGCTAAAAATTAGGAACTTTCAATGGGGAAATGTACCATAGCAAATGCCTTTTGATGATTGTAGGTTTTTTGTCCATGTGATCTTTAATATATTACAGGGAGAAGATGGGAATTACGTTCAAATAGCTACTGTCTTTTAGCTCATCTTTAAATAGAAGTATTTGAATGTTCTCTATGCATATTTGCAGCAAACTTGAGACCCCCCTGGAGCGGTCTGAGCATGCAGTGCAGTGAAAGGGCCGAGAGCAGAAACTTTTGTTAAGAGGTGCAGCACTGGCGGCACTCTGGTTTCTGTCTTGTATGATTAGTAGTGAAGGTGTCCTCCTGCCTGCACTCTCTCTCACGTTGCTTGCAGAAGGCCAGTGCTCTGAGAATTGAAATCGCGGTACTTGTACATTTGTGTGGGCCAAGGTGGGAGTGAAAAGGGAAAGACAGTGGAAAGGGCCACAGAAATGTTTCTGCAAATTCCCTGCTTCGGACCCTTTCCTCCTCTGTGGGAGCTTCTCTTCTGACCTGGGATATCCTGCTCTCCCTGTGGGGGCTGCTGTGATGTCTTCCCTGGATAACTGAAGCTTGCACGTCTAGTGCATTTGCAGCAGTAGACCAAGTGCCATGTCTTCCTTGCTTATGAAGGAAGCCCAGGCCCTGAACTCTGAATCTTACCTTGGAAAATCTGTGTTTGATCTTGAGTTTCAAAATTTTATCTGTCAGTCTCACGCTCTATTCAGTGTTCTGAAATATCCGTGGGAATCAGGCAAATTTGTGAAGGGAGAACGAAAAACTGAATAGTGTTAGAGGCAAAAATGCAGTTTTAAAATTTAACAAAAAAAAAGTCTGAAAAAAATATTCCTATGAATGAACTTATTAGTGATTTTTCTTTCAGGGTTTAAAATTACTGGCTCATCTGCTTCGAGCTGCCTCAGGAGCTGGAAAGGAAGGTTTCACTCATACGGCTGTATTATCTAAAATGTGCAGCTGCTATTGCTTAAGGAAATATGGCAGCAGGGTAAAGGTGTAGGAAGCATGGGATAAATAGGCACTAGGGCTCCAGCTACTGATACAGAAACCCCCTTTTTTTTTGTAATGGGCACTGTCCTAAAAATAAATGAGGCAATTGGCAAGCAAGCTATCGTGGAACTAACACCTATATATATTTATTTTGCTGAGGAGTACATATGAACACTCGTTGACCATTAATATGCGTCCGTAAATATCCATTTGAGTATATATAATATCCTAAGTAAGGAGATCATCCTTTACAACACTGATTTTCTCTCATTCTGTTTTGCCTGGGCTTGGGGGTGTTAATATTAAATGAATTTACAGGACTGTAACTTTGTTGTTCCAGCTTTCTAGATAGTATTTGAAAATAGTATTCAGGCTGGCATCAAAGTTTTTGCAAATGGATATTTAAGCAGACACTCACATTGATGGTTGAAGACTTTGAATGGTTCAAAACTTGTAAACAACATTGACTCCAATAATGTGTATTTTTTGCTTCATACTTTATCTCTAGTAACTGTTAACAGCCAAATCAAATCTCAGTGAAACAACAGGCAAATATTTGTCATTTCCAAGCCTCTCTAGGAATGCAATCAAAATTTAGTCTGCATAATGCAAGTCTTCACAATAAATTTTATGTTTCTTGTTCACTAGAGTGGATTTGGTATTTCAATTAAAAAAAAATCTACAAGGCAGGAATACTGTGTCTGGATAAACTTTACATGAATCTCCACTCCTTTTGCTTCCTCTTTTATCTTCCCGAGCTTCACCTGTTTCATGCTGATGTGCAGTTTTTCAGCAGTTCGGTTAGTAACAAGGGCAAGCCGAAGTGTGCAGAGATATAGAAGCTTTGGACCTTGTGCCTCAATAGATTTTTTGATTAAACCGTAGGGCTCAAAATCTCCAGATGGCAGCAATATCTGCCAACCTTCTCCTATCAGAGACCTGACTGGAAAGCAGAGACTCACCTTGGAAATTTTGCTCGGTTAGCTACACGGAGTATGAAAAATTCACACAAGGAAACTTAGCGTAGCTGAAGTAAAGCCAGTGGAAGCAATATAGTAGCTAATGCATGTAAGCATGTATATGTGGTGTGGCTAAATAAAAAATATGTTAGATAATAAATATGTGGTTTGGAACATTCCATGTAAATTACTCCAGCAGTCTCATATTTACCTGCTGCAGATGAAAAGAGTATCTAGAATTAATCTGTGCTCTTTTTGATTCAC
>JAUBNY010001083.1:753160-773258 GCA_032275445.1 Crypturellus soui
TAACCTGAGCCTAGTGAATGCTAATATAGTAGAAGAGTAAATTGAGGAGTAAATAAATAGTCTTTCTAGTTTAAATATATATGTATTTAGCTTATTAAGATTCCTCTAGGGAGGGATGCTTTTGGGTGAAAGCTAAGTGTGTGATATGTGGATAAAACCCCGTTTTCAGGCAACAACTGCCTTTGCTCTCCCCGCAAAAGATGAGCCTTTTTGCAGATGGGTTGAACTCTTCGGTACCTTTGAGCTCTCCCTGAACAAGTTTGGTGCTCGTGGCCGCCCCGGGGTGGATGTGGCCGAACATGGGATGCAGGCAGGAGAGCCCAGCGCTGCTGCAAGGAGGGCCCGGATGGGCACTCCGCACTGACAGGCGGTGTGGAAGCCCTAACTAAATATTAGACCAAAGCAAGAAGCTTAACAGAACACGAAACAAGATTAAAATCCTATAACGGTTAAATAAATACGGATTGAAAAACACCAGTCTGCTGAGATATCGTTCTAGCTAAGATAAATCATGTAGGTGCTGTCAGCTCTTTGAGGCTGCTAATGAGTGAAATTAGGAATAAAGTTTCTTCCATGGCAATGTTTTGCCCACATACTTAGATTCTTATACTTTATCCTGAATTGTCTGTACTGGCTGAGCAAAGATTAGGCTATCAGAGTAGATGGTGGTCTGAGCCAATTAGAGCTGAAGGGGAGAACTTTCAAATTTTTTTAAATGTTGACTGGGTCAAATCATTTTGACAAAAAAGATTTCCTATAAACAGTAGGAAGCGCCTTTTTACATTGCTGTGTTTTCTAAGTAAAACATTACATTTTAAATTGCAGAACTGCAGATAATTTGCAAATGTACTTTGGTTAAGTGAAAAAAAAAGCTTTTAAAGAAATTAAATATGCAATGTTTTGCTTTCAGTTGGATGAAAACTTTTTCTGACACAAAATTTTAGGTTTTTTTCCTCACAAACTGCATAATCAGTATGTGCCTACTGCAATAAGTCTAAGTAACATTTGTAGTAAATTTGTGAGATAGGGATACAGCTCGGGACTAATTTTAGGGGCTTCCTGATACTATGATTTTAGGTTGTAGGATTCATTTTTAGAATGTTTGGGCTATTTTAATGGATACTTTTTAATAGCCTTTTCTATGTTGAGTTCAATTTCCTCATGCAGGCAACTAACTGATAAAACAGAATGTAGTGAAAACTGTTAACTCAAAATAATGCAGGGCCAGATTCTCAACGCAGAGCGCACAGGTTTTTAGGCACCCTTTTTGTGCTCCAAGCATTTGGATCTGCTTCTTGCAGCTGTGTGTGTGTGAGAGCGGGGCTAGGAACCCTTTTGGGGTTGCACATCTGCACTGAACCTTTAGGCCCGTTCCAGCTCCACCCTGGGCCATCAGGGCACAAGGACAGCAGGACACATCCTGTACATGGGCTGTGTGAGTTGAAATTTAAATGAAAAAAGGTTAGAACAGGGATAAAAATTGCTCATCCTTCTGCCAGACAGGAGCTTGTTTTAAGCACATGTGTAATTCTCATCTGGAAACATGAAATCTCCTTCAGGTTTCCCCCACCTTGGAACCCCCTCACCATGTTTTTAAGTCAGTCAGTCAGTTTTATAAACTTATTCAAATCCATGCGTTTCTCAAACCTCACTCCCTGAATAAAAACACTTCAGGAGATACTTTTTTCACATTGATACGAATTCATTTAACAGCCTGTGACATCTTTTCTTCTTGGGGTCCTGTACAGGCTGCTGCTTTTCCCTTTAATGAGGTGCACAACAAAGCCTGTACGAGATGAAAATGGACAGGGCATAGCCCAGTTCTGGCAAAGCGAGCAGCTCAGAAGCACAACTTGCCCGAGCTTCGCTTTGATGTATCAGTTTTCCCAGGATTCGCGCTGTCGGCTGACAGTGCTCACAGATCGCGGCGCCAGAGGCGGTAGTTAGAGCAGCCGGCTCTTGAGAAAGGGAAACGGTGTATGAAGCTCTCGGTGAATACACCTGACAGCCCCTTGCAAATCAGAGTAACTTGCAAGGTCTTTTGTCCTACCACTACAGAAATTTGTCAGGTATAGCCACGAAGAGCCACGGAATGGTTGTGAAGCAAAAATATCTGATATTTGGACAACTTGAGGAAATAATTAGTGTTTCTGTATTATATTCTGCTATCACCCAGCTCATCACCTGTGTCTCCTTCACTCCAGAATTGCAGATTATTACAGGAAGCTCAGGCAAATATTTCTGTTTTACCAAAGTGACTTTTCATTAGGAAATCAAGATAACTAGCTGAAATCGAATATCTGCTTGTTACTAAGTTTAAAAAGTGCTGTACTGTAGCAGGAAGAAGGAGGAATTTATTCTACTTGTAGTTGCAAAAACATCATAGACTTGTTTTTATTATTTTAGTCTTTCAGGTCCTATGGATATGAGTTTTGGGGGCTACAGAGAGGGGATAAAATGGAAAATATAAAACTGAAGGTTACTAAGTTTCAGGTATTCATCATGTTTGTATAAGTCATATCGACCCTTTAGTGATGTTTGATTTTGTGTAGAGGTTCCAGATGTTCCTACCCACAGCAGATGTCTTTCCATTGGTTTCCACTTATTTGCCTAGGCTCTACAGTTCATGTCACGGTGTCTGTGCTGTAGTTTTTGGAGGAACTTCCAGAAGCAGTTGCTTCTATAGGACAGTAGTAGCAACTTAAAGCCATTTCCAAGTCTGTACATGGTGGAGAGGAACATGAGAATCAGGAAGTCCAGGGTGTCCTTTGGTTAGTTATTCTTTTTGTTCTTAATTGCCAGCCTTGGGGCAAGGGCACAAAATACTTCCTTGTCTTCAGGGTGCTCCATTATGAACACAAAGAAGGAGCCAAAGTGAATAGGAAGGAACATAAAGCTCTGTGTGAGCCCCGAGCTGACCCAGTGCTCACTGCTGTTTTCGTGCTGCGCTCCTGAGCTGCCGCCTCTCAGTGGTCCCCATGGTGTCTCTCTTGACTTGCAAAGTTGTGAGGAAAGCACCAACTTTACAGTTACAGAAACTGAGAGGGCAGCTAAACAACAAGCAGGAAAGCAGGGAAAAAGATGGGCTTCCCGAAACATCACCTAAGATAAACTATTAATTTGGTTACAATCCAAAGTATGGGAAATCCCACAATAAACACACTTAAACCATATAATACTGGTGTGAAACATGGATTTCATGAAGTGGGAGCTAGTGCTTGCCATAGTTGTTGGAGTTTACTTACAGCATTACACTGTTATTTGTTATGTGACAATGTATTCTAATCAGTGCTCTGTAAGAAAGTTCAGAAAAAAATGTCACTGCGGTCTAAAGCAGGAGTGCAAGAGCAGCTTCTTACCTGTGGTCACATAGCTGATGATTTCACCTACTAACTCCTGCTAGCCTTGGAAAGCAGAGACAGCTGTGAACTGTTTTGCATTCCACTTCAACCGAACTAATTCCCAAAAGTAGGACAGCCCAATGAAGTACTTACTAGAATTACTTAGACTGGGATTTGGAGAGTGTGCTATTAAATACCGTATTTTCCCAAGTGTGAACAAAGATGAAAATACAAGATACAGTTTTGGTGGGAGGGACCCAACACTTGTATTTGCTTGTGGGTGGAGGAGAGAAGGTTGTGTGATTTTGGTTGGTTGGTTGGTTTTTGTGGGTTTTTTTGTTTGTTTTGTTTTGCTTAAGCTTTTAAAGGTACTAATGGTAGAATTTTCTCACCTGAGGGGAAAGCCCTGGAAGAAAGTTGGAAACACAGAGATGCTGCTGACATCTTGTTGCTTGCCTGCAGAGCGCTGCTTCTGCCCTGACTGAGGCATTTAATGCATGTAGTACAGATGTTACGTAGAGCACTGCTAGAGACCACTGCTGCTAAGTGGAATTCAAAAGGACCAGCACACTGCCTGTTGCCTCTGGTGAAGAAAGTTTGATACGAGGGATTTGTGTAACATCCATTCCTTATCTTGAGCTGTGACCTTGGCTACAAGTACTTTTTTGCATGCCTTTGGCAAGAACTGCTCTGATCTGTCTCCTAGAGATAGATCCCTTTCTTCCAAGTAATGGGAAAGGCTGCGACCACTCTTTTCAAGTATGGTAAGTGTGGGAGTGAAGAAAGAGGTGACTTCATGTTTTCTTATATAGTTTAGTGATCAAAGAACATCATGCAAGATGTGTGGGATCCAGGTTCAGTTCCCTCTTCTGTTAACACAGCTATGCGTTTCTATAGATATATGTTTGACTGAGGCACAAAGAACTACATCAGAAACTGAGCAACATCTTTTTTAAATGATGTGTATTTTTACTAAAGGAAGGGAAAATTAGTGAGTTATCAGTATATGTAGCATAATGACTAGGGTGCCCCCCTGAAAAAGGGGAAGTGTTTATTCCAGAAACCATTTAGTATTCTATTCAAAAGATATTTTATATAAAATAGACAGCAAGGTGGGAAATAGCTGTCCTGTTTCAGGCAGTCAGATATTTCAGCACATCTGGATATATGTATGTGTGTGTGCGCGCACATAGGCACAGTCTATCACTTTCAAACAACATTTTGACTCACATTTTAGAAGTTATTTATATCTTCATTAAGTACTTTTTAAGAATGTTTTCTGTGCTATTAAATCATTCCAATATTCAAAACCTATAATAAAAGCCATGCATTAAGACACTTCACATTTTTCCAAAGGCTACTCTTACAACATAAAATGAGTATAGGACAATATTTTCCTCGTTGAAAGCCCTCTTGGCATGGGTCTTGGGAATTTATTGAGCACTGTATGAATAAGAATTACAGCCAAGCGTGGTTTACAGCTTGGAAAGCTAGCTGAATTAGACATACCCGCCTGAAGCTTTGGAGAGGACATTAATTTATAGGCAAAATTAAGTTGTTGCCTGTGTTCCCCACAGTTCATATTTGTATATTTGGTTATTGGAAAGAGATTTCATGTTATGCAAGGTGCCAACCTAGAGCTCATAGCTAGTGTTGATGATGTTGCTGATCTCTCTGCTGGTCAAGAAGTCGGGAGTGCTCAGCAGTCATTTCCCCCTCCCAGTGGGCAACTGAACTTTCTATGACATCAGTTTTCTGAAAAAAAAATTGTTTCTGAAACTTCATTCTAATTCTTAGTACTGGATTCACAACTCAAATACCAACTAAACACTGGCAGATGAATTTTTTGATCTGTTATGAATGAAGCCAACTTTTTATTCTGGCTTGAATCAAAAGAAAGTTATTTGACTAAAAATTTGAAGTTCATGGAGTTTTTTTGTATTTATTCTAGGATACAGTATATTAAGTCTATCCTCTGTTGTTTTATATGTCTTATGAGTTTCAGCCTTAATATTTAGACATATTTAAATTCATGTGTTGTTATTGTTTTTATCAAAATTATCTCTGTGCTCTCAATTCCAAGTAGCAGGCTTCCTCTTTTTCTCTGCGCCGTAGAGTGATGTGCTGTGAAATATGTCTTCAGCTGCTTGGGGGAGTGCCAGGCCTTAGTCCTGAAGAGCAAGTTTGAGAGCAAAATGCAATATGAGCATAAACTGAGGTTAACTCCACCAGTTTCAGATGCCTCTATTTGTGTGGCATAGTTGAATCAAAATTCCATTTTATGTACAAATTTATTTTGGAAGTTAAATTTTAACCTTTCTCAGAACACTTTTATATATCTACAGTTGTACATAAATCAGTAATGATGTTATACCAAATTCTGAACTGGTCTTCTCAGGTTTTCCCTAGCTTGTACTCCAGATTATTTCCTGGTATTGTAGCTTGTGTGACTCATACTACAGAACATCTTGAGGACCCCTGCATCTCCCAGAAGGGGGGTTTTACTGGGAAGGCATCTTGCCTCATTTTCTCCTTTCCATCGCATCTCAAAGAACTAAATTAAAGCTGCTCTGGTGGGTTTTGTTTCAACCTTCATGTATTTTCCACATTGCTTAATTGCGTTTAACAACCCTGAATTGTATTTGATGTCAAAAAGGCTGAACATCATGTGCTCAGCCAGAGCCCAAAACACATTTAACAAGGGTCAAATGTTTAGGAGCGACGCGTATTAGATGGCTGTTAGGAGAATCATCAAAATCAATATGCTGTTTGTTTCTCAGGATGTGACTGCACTGCAGCTCCATTCATTCCTTGTCTAATTATCCCTAATCTGCAGCTCCACATGCTCAACAAGTGGAGCAATTGAGATAATGAAGTTGTGCTAGGCATTACTGCAAGGCTTCCCTGTCAGTAGTGCAAGGCTTGGGGAATAATAGGAGAATTTTGTTGCTTAGTAACAAAAATATTGCAAATACATTTTGTTTAAAAAAAAAATCTGTTTATTTTTTAGTCAGGATACATGTTCTGCATATTTATAGACTGTGATTAATGTTGCCGTGCAGCTTTGACAGCATACCATGTTTAGGTTTTGAGTGTGCAGTAAATCAATAATGGAAAAAGCCAACTGTTTAACTACTTGCCTTGAACTGCTATTTATGTATTCATTCGCTAAGATTGCAGAGTAAGTGGCAAATATTAACTTGTTTCCCCAGAGGGCAAAATCATTCTTTCCCTGCATCCCCATGTGACTTATATACGTACATACATACATATATATATGTATATGCTCGGAGACAGCCCGCTGAGGCTCTGCCGGAGTTCCTGTGAGAAGAGCCCAGCACAGCGTATGGCTGCGTGTGCGTCCGTGACAGAGCAGGGCTCAGGGTAGAGATGCCCTGACCGTAAAAGCAGTCGCACACATAAGCACCAAGTTTCTTGGCTTGGTCTGCCGCTATCCCCTCCTGTACGTGGGCTCACGGCATGTGCTTTCTCACAACGTTGGCCTGAAGAGCTGAGCTCCAGCGCCGCGCTGCGGTCCTGGCCCTCGCGGGTCGAGAGCAGGGCACGGTGCCTCGTGGGAAACTCTGCGGCGCGTGGGGTGGCCGTGAGCACCCCGTAAATACCCCGGGGACGTAAATAGCTTGTCCCCGACGAAGCACTGCAGGGTGCTCTTGCTTGTGGTGATTCCACGTCAGAGGTCCCAGCTGCAAATACTGTTAAAACCTTTGGCTTGGTGAGCGAGGAGTTGTGCTGTTGTCCTTGGTGAGGTGGCTTCCCCTGCGACTGGAGAGTGCCAGGGATTTCCCACACAGAGTCCTGAAGGATTTGTGGTGGCTAAGGAAAAAAAATCCTGAATTAATGTATTGCTTGAAATGACAGAAAAAGTGGTGTTTGTGAGTATTTCCAGTATAAATGACTAGTCTGCAGATCACTTAAAGTATTTACAACTCTCCTGACTTTAACTATGTGTTTCTGTTTCTCATCCCAAAGTAGATTAGATTAAGGTGTTTTCAAACTGTTTCCCTTTCCATAATAATAGCTTATTCTGCTCGTCTGTGTGAGCAGAGTAGAATTGCTGCTGTCAGTAGTTGAACGGTGACAGTGTAAACCACAAGGATCCTAGGAATCTGCACTTCTAATGAGCAAACAGTTCAAGACAAACACTCATTTTTTTCTGAATGGTGTAGACAAATAAGCTTGTGTTGAGATGCACTCAGAAATCTGAATTTAACACTTTTATTTTTATAATTTTCCTTTTTATAACATTTTAAACAATATATATTATTTTTCATTTTATTTCTAATAATCTTTAATCATAATACAAAAATCCAACGGAAAGTTGAGGAAAGACTCTCTATTAATTATGACCACAAGTAGAAGGTAATATTGATTTTGAATTCTAACTGACTTCTAGTAAAAGGCAAGCATTTCAAAGCTGCTGAATTCTTTGAACTCTTCTGGGGATCCCAGCTTGTTTGTGCCTAGAGTAAAAGGTTGGGAATGTTTACTGTTTGCTAAAGGTCAACAAAAAAATGTTTATAAAGCAGCTATTACTATCGAGACAAAGAAAAAACATTTATTTTTGTAGAAAAGGCTTTAGCAGCATTAATCCAGAGCTTCCTGCCTTCACAGAGAGGCCATGGTTGGCCTACGTTCTTATCCTATCATAATTTTATAGAAAAATCTTTAATTGTAAAACTTTATGTTCTTTGGACTGAAGTGCTAAAACTTTATGCTTCATTGGGAGGTTCATTTCTGGAGGATTAATACACAGTTTCACACATGGACAAATTTTAAGGGAAGTGAATCCCAAATGAAATGTGATTATTTGGTTTTGAAATGTATTTGCATTTCAAGTACATTTGATAGAGATCCAATTACCATAAGCTCTGAGGCAGCCTCTTTTAAGCGATCGTTTTAAATTATGCTATTTAGTAGTATTTTGTCTTCTTTAATATGCTATGAGAACTGGGTTCCAATGGTGATTTCAGTAATTTGCAGAAGGTGTGTGAATGTTCACACCAGTTACACGTGGATTGTACTGCATTGCAAGAGGCTTAATTTCTTTTATTTCAGTTGAGAGATGGGAAAACTGACCACACTGTACAAAGGAAACTAAAATGTGCAGTTGCAAAGATCTGGAAACACTTGATAAAAGTAGCTTTTAGCTCCTTGGGAGTGCTCTGCTCTCATTATATTAGAAATTAAATCCAATCTCTGCTTTTTTGAGCAGCGTTACTAGTTCATGACACTATGAGAATGCTACATATTTTAAATTACCAATCTTGTATGGACTTACTGGAGGAGCTTCTCGGAGCTGATTTCTCATGATGTTCAATCAATATCTGACTCAGGTGCCTAACACCCAATTTTCTGTTCACTGGCCTGAGCAGTAAAGTATGAACTTCTACATCTAACCTGAGTAAAGATACTTTAAGGACATCTCTGAAAGTTTTATACTGGAAGTTTGTTTCACCTACCTGTTTTCCTGCTCTTAGCACTGGTTGTGCAAGCTCATAAAAAACTTTTTAACTTTGCCATTAACATTTTAACGTTACCAGATCCTATATTTTGGTGTAGGTCTGTACTTGGACTCATGTAAGATCAGGTCACATTTTCTGAGCATTGTATTTATGGGAAATGTCTTAATACAGCCTTTTTCTGCTCCTCCCCCTGCCTCTCCCTTCCCCCCCACCCGCCTCAGTAATTGACTTCTTTTTTTGTCCCTGATTTGAGTGAGTACTTGTTGCGTGTGGCTTCACATTATTTGTAGTATTCCAGCACAAGTGTATATGCCAATACAAAGAGAGGGCAGGATACAAATAGGATTAAAACTTATGGTGCAGAATGCAAGTATGATGATGTGGCAAAATGTAAAGTTTTTACCTAGAAAGACAAAAATAGCCTCTAGTGTTACTAAAGCCTCTATTTCATGCTATCAGATATTTTGCATATGCCACAGATACTATAAACAAGATACAAGTATTCCCATTACTTGTGTTTATATTGCAGAAAATGTTCTTATTATACAATCTCACTGTTATTTGGATCAGAATAAATAAATAATAATATTAATTATGTTTATAGTGCAAAAAATATTTTTATTGCACAATATTTTTGTTATTTGGATCTCTTTGCAAAGCTGATTTCCAGTTTAAGCAAGGCATGATAAAGGGATGAAAGCAAAAGTTGGAGATAATGACGGTCAGAGTTTGTAATCTTGTCAATATTTATAACTGCTTGCATTCTTCTTTCTGAGTCCCTATGATCTTAGATTCAACCTTTACAGGAAGACAGGGTCAGCTGGGCAGTGAGCAGCCTGGAAAGGGATCTGCCCAGGCAGGGGTCACTGAAGGTGGTTCCAGTGGGGGTGACCAGAATCACGGGCATCCTCCAAACCTCAGAGCCTTGCTCATCTGGACAGCAGTGAGCTGCAGGTGCTTGGGTAGCAGGGAATCGATTAACACAGGACAAAATTGGCCAAAAGACATTTAGCTTTTTGCAAGTCTGATAAGGTCTAGTGAACCAAAAGTGGTTTTGCTGCTTAAATTGCCTTGTACTGCATTAGGTACATCAATAAGAATTTTCTCAGAGATAAAACTGTTGAATGGGAATAGTAATTGGTGCAGTTTGCTATTGAGCCCTCTTTGCTTGCAATGCAGTGACTTCCAGCTAGAGTTTCTTCAGTGTGTACGTGTGATTTTGGTTTAACAGTAGAATCAAAGAAGAAGTAGAAAGTGTAGTCCTGCACTGCAAATGGCAGAGACTCTAAAAACCTGATTTCTGTGAAATCCATTTCATGTGGAATAGCTTTATCTCATTTCGTTCATCTTTGTCTCGAGTGAATAGTTTCTGACCACCATGACTTGGTTATGCCAACTTAGAGAAACAGGAAATACTTCTGCTCCTTTCTCTCCTGTTTTTGACACTGAATAAATGCCACAAAATTCTTTTTAATGATTTCTTAATAATTTGTAAGCATTTCAGCCTTGCTGATAGTGACCATACTAATACATGCAGTCAGCTTTGAAGCTGATGATAAATTCTGAATGTCATGAGTCATGGAGTGGTAATTATCCTTTCTAATGATGAGCATTCTCTAAGAACTTGTTGTAGATGTTCTGATTAACATCGTCTATTTTGAAGAGATTTGTCAAGATCACGGCAATTAGTCTTACTCTGTTTTTTTTTGCTGGTGATACAAATGCTTGCATTTTATGAACAGTTACTGGATTCCATTAGGAAACAACATTTGTAGGCCTGTTTTGAGAAGGCTGGAAAATTTTCTGGAGGTGCTAAAGCGTGTAGCGATGACGCTTCATCACTGTCTCTTCTGCTTGAAGTCATGAGAGTACAAGCAGTATTTCTGTGGCAATCTGCTCTTCTGTCAGGCTGCACTGTGTCCTCCTGAGTACTGTCACCCACACTAGTAGAGGTGCTTCTTTTTTTTTTTTTTTCTAGCATTTAGGCCACTTCAAGTAAGCTAAATCTTTCTGTCTGCCAGTCCTATCAGCACTGCAAACACTTCAGCCTTTGCTGGTCTCTTCTTCAGGCACTTTTTGATCCTTCAGAGGTCTTCAGCAGCACTGCCTGTTGCAAAACAGGTGGAGTGTGGAGGGAACAAGATACTTTTAGTAACTACTGATGAGCAAAAACTTTTTGTTCCAAGGGAAGGTAATTGTAAAGCTTAGATAATGGGTAATGTAATAATCCAATCAGTTATCTTAATAGCAGTACTCAAAATGCTGGTTTTGCTCATCTCATTCTCTTTTGAATTACAGTGCTTGCCTTAGTAAGTGCTTGTGCATTGCTTTTAAGTCATTTTACAATGACAAATACTGCTTATTAACTTTACAAGTTTCCTTTTCCAGGTAGTTCTTATGAATAAACTTGCTAAGTAATCATAGAATAATAGAATCACAGAATGCCTAAGGTTGGAAGGGACCTGGAGAGGTCATCTAGTCCAACCTCCCAGCACACACAGGGTCACCTAGAGCATCTTTACAATCTGCGTAGTGCACAGAGGAAGAAGAACAGAGTTCTAAAGAATGAAGCACATGTTGCAAAGACAGGGATCTTTTCCCCTCTTGAGCAGCACCGCTTAGTTGTAGTGGAAATGTAAACTTGGATTATCATTAAAAGACAGAAAAAGGAGATGGAAGAGGTTGGGAGCAACAGGACAAGTACATGTCTGACTGCTTCGTTGAGCGGTAAGACAAAGATAGTGGGACGAAAAACTGATGAACTGTCACCGGATGACAGAAGAAACCTTTGTTGGACCTAAAGAAAAATAACAGAGTATGAGGTCAGAATGTTTAAAGTATTTAAATATCAAGTTTTATGTCCTAGTAATGAGAGTTTTAAAAGTCTCTAAATCCTCACTTCTCATTCATATGGAAGACTGTTCAGTGCTTAAAAACCTCTGGCATTCTGGCCATTGCGTTGTGACCAGCTTATCGGGCATGGTGGTTGCTTGCCTGTTAAAGGATGTGCTGTTCATTTCCCTTAACTCACAGTTATAGCAAGGTAATGTTTTTAAAAACACTTCAGATGAAATAGCAAAGAGGAGTGATCTTTAGAAGTTAAGAAATGTTACATTTTGTAGGAAAACCTTCCTGCCTAGCATGCAATTCATAGTTGTCTGAAGTTGTTCGTGTGAGGAATTGCTGCTAAACCACACATTCCTACGTTAGCCTTGCAGGGATGAATTGTTGGAAATAAAAAGAATATGAATCTTCAGGAAGGTCTTTTTGAAAGCAGTCTTTGCAGTTTCATTTCAATGAACATTTATAGGGTGTAGATTCACTTGAGGAGAGATTTTCTGTTTTTTAAGACAGTCATGTAATTGCTGCCACAGGATGTATTGTTCCATACTTCCCTTAAGCTCTGATCTGTGATGACACCAGTTGGAGTTTGCAACTCTGTATTATCGAGTGGACAGTTTGGTTTCAAGAGCAAGTGTTAATGTGGCTGTTAAAAGGGAAAATGGAGCAAGCAGGAAAAAGGCAAGTCATTTAGATGACATGAAAAATTAGAAAATGTGGAATGCAATGATTTAGGAAAAAAAAAATCAGCAAAGCCCAAATCCAGGCGTTTCTGATGGTTCAAATGCAGCCTCATTTGAAACTCTGAAAAGTATAATGGAAAAAGAAAGCAAAGACGCCAAGAAGTAAATTGTTGTTTCTCTATGGTTTTCATGAGTGATGGCAGAAAAATCTGAGTGAAATGATACCCAGGATCAGATGACTGTGTACAACTATTTCTGCTTGCTGTAGCCAAGGATTCCATCTGATTTATTCTTAGAAATCTTAACTGATGTTTTCAGTGATTGTGATTGTTCTAAAGGTCACAAAGCTGATAGCAAATTATTTTCATAGTGAATGTAATTCCTTTTTAGTGCTTTATGTCCTGAAGAGTTTGCTGCCTTTATATATCTGTTTCTTCTTTCTTCTACCAGGCTCTTTTTTGGAAACATTTTGGTGCCTGTGTGGTGCCTCATTTGTGGGTATGTACATGGAAAATACACAGTTTTCATGTAGGTTTGCAGTCAGTCATTCCAGGGACGTGGCCTCTCATGCACACACTTACTGCTATTGCTTTCAGCAAATACCTTTGATTCGGCAAACTTTTTGAGAGTCCCGTTGCCTTAAGTTTGCCTGCAATTATCGCTCCTCGGCTCTCGCCAGCTGACTGAGGCAGTAATTCGTTCCCCTTTGATTCCTAAGCACTTGCTGGAGCGAGACAGGAGCTTCACGGGGAGCGCGTTCCCATCTGCTCTCAGCTCCCACCCTGGTGCGTGCCCACAGAGGAAGTGCTTTAGATGATTATGAAGGGACTTGCATTAAATACCTGGTGCTCTCTTCTGCAGTCCGTAGGCTTCCTCGGCTCATTGGAGACCGAAATCTGCCATCTTTCCTGGCAGATGCTAAAGCTCCTCTCAGCAGTGACACTTGAGCCCTTCGCATTGCCCCAGAATGAGGCAGAGAAGATGAAGTGAGGCAGGCACTGAGTTAGGGTCCTGCAGCACTCTAGGGGCTCTGGAAGCAGCAGCTGCAGGAGACGGTACCAAGCTGAGGCTTAGTGAAATTAGGGCATGTCTGAGCAAAGCCAAGTACCAGGGCAGCATCAGAAATCCCACCTCCTGCTCTCCTCTATGTGCTCAGGTCTTCCCAACAGTGTGTGCAAATATTCTGGCTGTGTGAAAGTCTTTTTGGAAGATCTTAATTTAAATCAAAGTACCTTTTCATAAACTCACTAGATATATAGAGCCGTTGCTTATGTTTGCAAACCTCCCTCAGTCTCAGGGCCGATAGTGCCTCATTACACTAACAAGCCCCAAATCCCACAAAAAAACACGGTGTGATGAAAGGGAGGGCTCTGGTGCTGCGAGGCCACGGAGGTCCTCACGAATGAAAACAATGTTGATATTGATGGAATAGATAAAATGCTGCCTCGCTGACTCTGGAGCTTTCATAGTGCTCTGCAGAGTTGTGCTTTAAAGAGAAACACACAGTAGGACTATTGGAATAAGAAATTATGAAAAACCCGTGTAGCCCATGTTCAAAAGATACTGAAATACCTCTGATTTTCTCACATTCAGTGAGGATCTTTTCCCAAAAGATCCTATAAATTCATTATATATACAGTTACATATACAGTTTAGTTATGGGAAACCCAAGAACACAACTCATATGTTAATGCAAGAATTAGAATTTATTGTTACTCTATTAACTGCCTAATCAAAATACCACAATCAATTTAGTACAATTAAGATTATGTTTACGCTCATGCAAATTATCTAATTTCTGCTAGTTATTATTAGTCATACAATTAAAATAGTTCAAAATCATCCTCCCTGGAGGCCTGTGCTGTCACGGCAGGGCACATGTTAGAGCTGGAATGCGCTAGGCAGTAATCAGTAGGGATTTGAGCAAGTTGCAGGCACGGTCAGAGCTTCCGATACGAATTTTACAGACACATCAAAGCAACGTACAATAAACTCAAGAGAAGGCCTAATAAGTCCTAAGGCCTGATGTGTTTAAATTTTTATACAATCTGAGGTCTGTTGTTAGCACTTGGCAATGCCAAGCTGAATGGGCCATAAAAATACAATATAAATGAGTAACTGAGCCCTTGATTCCCTTGAAAGTACAATTTACACTCGCATGAAACTCGTGCCTTAAAGAGTTTCATAGTAAAGTTAATAAAGGGAGCACATTACCCTTGCACTAAGGGAAATTCCCCATTAAGGAACTCTCTTATCCTAAACTTCCTTTGGGAAAAGTGAAGTGTGATTCAGTGAAAGAAACCAGGTGAAGTGCTATTCCTTGGTCTGAACATCTGCAACAGCTTTGGAAAACAGTTTTTGTGTGTGTGTGCATGTGTGTGCGCGTGTGGGTGTGTGTTAAAAGTGTTTTCCCTTTTCACTTCCAGTCCCAAGCAAACCAAATTAAGAGATGTATTGCTAAAATGCAATATACTATCTGCAGCAGAACCAAAAGCCCAACATTTTCTTCAGCAGAGTAAGAGTCTGACATGAATAGAAGTAATATTGTTTCAGTATATTGTAGTTATTTGTACTTCATTTTTCATTTATGTACTATCTACTCTTCTTTGTTTTGGTTTTCTTGTATTTAGGTTTAACTACTCTTTTCATTTATTCACCAGTTATTATTCCATTTCTCCTACTTGCTTTCAGCCTCTTCCAAGAAAACTTGAACACAAAAACATACCTTTAAAAAAAATTAGATTTCCTGTTCTCTGTTAGCTTTAAAATGAAGCTAAATGTTTTCTTTGATCTATAGGCACTCTCTTGGTTTACTTTCCAGAGCTGCTGAACACTTACCACTCCAACTGGCAATAAGTGAGTCTAGAAGTAGCTCAGCATATCAAAACATTGAGTCAATTTTCAATTTTTTGGCAATTTTTTGTTTGCTTCTTGAAGCAAGACCATGAGATGAGAGCAGTTATGGAACTGTAGCAGGTAGGTCACTGGTGGCACGGTTTGCCTGTTCTGGTGTCCCTGCTTTTACCCTCCCTGCTCTGTGCAGCTTCTCCCTGTCCTGCTGGGGCCCAGGCCCTGCCCTTAGAAGAAGAGAGGGATGTACCACATTGGGTATTGGTTATAGAAAAGCACTAAAATGGGGAGGGGTTATTCACTTTTCCACAAAGCACTTGCCAAAATGCAAAAGACAAGGTAAATGGGAAAACACTTGCATTTTTCCAAAAGTTGATCTGTGCTGCGTGGTCTCCACATATCAGCATAAAGCTGGGGAGACGTGTAAGGGATGCACTGTAAATGGACCACAGTCCATTATAGTCTGCAAAGCCTTGAGTCCAGACAATACATGTTGAGGAAAATGCATAGGCAGATGTACCAGTGGGGTTTTGTGGATCAGCCAAAATGTTGTTATAAAATAAGTTTTAAAATAGAAGTGAGGTAATCTTTTGTTTTTACACTCAAGTTCCTATCGTATCTCCTTTAAGTGCAGTTTTGGACAAGGATATTTTTCGTAAGTTAGGAATATCTTTTAAAGAAATGTTACTTGCCTGTCCTTAATCGAATATGTCATTTGTAGTCTTAAAAGGAATAAAGGTAAAAGAATTGTGTTCAAAATCAAAGTACTCGGTCTGTTTCAGAGGATGCAGAAGATATGATAAATCAGATATAACCAGTCCAGTTTTGAAATGTCTTTACACTTTCCAAGAGCAATAAGACAGTTTCATGGCAATGTTTTACTTTTCACTTAAAATCTGGTAATCCATTAACCCAGTATTTAGGGAAGATTTAGTTACTAAGAGGCATCTGGTTTTATTTAAGTGAAGGTCATAGCTGGCAAATACTGTTTTTGTGTGGGCTTGGCCTCATGTGGCCTTCCATGTGGAGATGGAAAAAACTGGGATTCCTAAGGGTCATCTGTCTAAAGCTGAAGAGCATGTCCATATCTTTTTCCTGGCATCCTGAGCTGACCATTTCTGTATAAACCTTTGTGGTATATTAAATATAAGTTACTGGGTTACTTTCTATGTCATATCCTCTGTCTTTAGACATTTCAAGACAGACAGCAGTTTAGGGGTGACACTTGGTGGAAGGGTGCTGTCCATAAGGTAGTCTGAGTTTAATCCTATCATTAACTTCTGAAAGTTGCTAGTAAGAAAATTAGATCTGCTAGTTAATATTCAATATATAATGTCTTCTTTCGACTTTAGATTTTAGCTATTCATCTAATATTTGCTATGTCTTTCTGTTTCTTAAATTCATGTGCTTAATGAGGAAACCTGCCAGACTAAAGGGGATTTGGAGAACATCAATGACACTGCAGAACAGTTGTGACAACTGAGAGAGAGGAAGAGACAGGTTGATTCAATATGTAAAACAAAGGGGAAAAAGAGATAACAAAGAAAAAGAAGAACTTGATGTCTCCTTTTCCAAAGCTCATTTTTCTTGTTGTAAATAAAAAGTGAAAAGCCAATCATCTATCCATGGAAAAAAAAACCCACGGTATTATTGTTTGATTAATAACTCATCGTGATGTTAGGAGTTGCCCAATTATGCATCAGTGTTTGCCTCATTATGTAGAGAAGTATCATCAGAGCAGATTAGACTGTGAACAGAGAATAGTTTCCTTTCTCGATAATTAATTTTCATGCTTCAGAATATGTAACCCAAACAGAAGTCTAGTTCTTTCACTGTAGCACTTCTGTATACCCAATTTCGAAAGTAAACTGTTTGTTGTAAAGGATAAAAAAAAGAAAATTATAATATAGTTTCAGAAACAGTGCTCAAGCACTTGGCTGTCCTCGTCGGTTGTCAGAGAATTCCCATGAACTGCAGCTTTCTGGAAACGTCTCTTCTGTGATCCTAAGCCTGCCGTTCTTTCACTGACGTAGCAACAGCCAGAAGTTTATACTGAGAATGTAGCTAACTTTTCCAAATGAGCAAATGAGTGAAACACACTCCGTTCTGAGAACTACAGTCTAGTCTCACTTAGTAAAGACAGAGGCTTGTTAGGATGATGTGAAAGCCTCAGGAGGAGGAATGTGTGTCTGTACTAGACAAAGTTAAAGGAGAAAAAACTCTTGGAATAGAACTAAGAAGTGTTCGGTTGATGAAATGCAGCAGTCAACAGAAGTAACTAGATACTTTGTTCACCAAATAGAAGAAACAAGAACTTCTTGAACCTACATTCCTGGTGGCCTGCATTCCAGCCCTTAAGATATATTTCTTCTAGTGGTAGGTGTTATATTGTAGGAAATAAGGATTTAAAAGTTTATAGCTACATATATACTTCTAGTATTTGCATAACCAGAAATTTATCGTTAGGGAGCACTCACTGAGTATCCTGGGCTGCATCTTGTTATAACATGTAGAACTTAGGAGAATTCATTATTTCTTAGTAAAGACTTGGTGCTTCAAGTCTGGTTCGTATGTCAGGTTTTTTTTTTTAAACACACACATATTGATATCAAGTTGGAAGAGTCCACACTCTCTTCTGTGTTTTTAAATCTCATTTTCAAAGCATATTTCAAAGACTTTTCTCCTTTGCAAGCACCACCTTATGTGCATGATGCACCATTGCTCCGGTATTTTCCCAGGATAAGTTTTCACCCTGCTCAAGTTGCACCAAGATGATTCGGGTTGTCCCTAGCAGCTGGCCTTAGGGGCGTCTTTGCCAGGAGAACTTCTTTTTGTGACTAGTTGTCATGACCAGTAGAATTACTTCAGGAGGTAAAACAGCGTTTGGTGTAGGAAACTGTACCGGAATGAGATCCAATTTTAGAAGAAAATTACTTGTGCTGCATGACTTCCTAAGGGCTAGTGTCACTGTGCTTTGCAAATGTAAGGTCACTGCAATAGTGTTTCCTCAGTTCTGCCCTATGGCCTGTCCTTGGCATTTGAGAGGTTAAAAAGAGCTGTGCTAGAGTAAACAATTTTCTGAAGACTGCACCTACTGTAGAAGTCAGTGATATATTTTGGAGGAGGAACTAAAAATATGCCAAAGATAGTTTCAGGCAAAACAGAGAAAATGTCAGTGTAATGACAGGTCCCAAAATCTGCAAGTCTGTTTGCAGTGTTATAAATACATTTAAAAAAAAGTCTTCTTTTTGATGGGTTATTGTCAAGTATCGTTTACAATTTTTTGCAATCAGTGTTGCCAGGATGCAGTAGTGTTACCCAGAAAACAAGAGTAATTTATTGATCTCGAGGAAAATTAGGCTTTACTGGATTCACTTCAAAAAAAACATTCTTCTAATTGGCCTTGCAACCTAGAGCAATCTTAGCAATGTGCTTTCCTTGGGGACAAGTTACTGTATAAATACCTATGTAGTAAACAGACCTGTTAAAAATAATCGAAGTTTAATGCAGCAATGTCATCCCCTTGACAGATTTATATCATATAATTATGCTCGAAGAACGATCTTTAAGGCAGCTGTACATTTCTTTGCTGTGATATACTTACAGTTTTCATGATAACTTGCACTGCTCCCCTTATTTTTTTCTGAGCTGTAGCCAAAGCTACATGTGTTGCATACAGTGCTGTTAGGAGGTCCTAAAGCAAGTTCAGCCATCCATGGGAAAATCCTTCTTCTACTGAAAAAAAAAAGTCTGTTTAAAAAAAATAAAAAATAAAAGCTTATGCAACCTCTTCTGCCATCCTGCTTCTGGGCGGAGTGGGAAGAGCATCTCTGAGCAAAAAGAAAGCTACATTTTAGCTCAACAAACATAATGTTATTTTAAGCCCTTCACAGCTCATGTGAATATTTTTAGATTTGGGACTAGGCAAACATGTGGCAGAACTGTATGGGAACAAAGTATTAGAGGTTCAGTTGAACGTTGCTCCATGCGCGGTGCTGCTGACACCGGTGAAGTTACTTTAGGGAGTGCATGTTCTGCCATGTGCCATTCAATGTGGAGGATTTAACAGCCTGTAGCAACTGGGGTTGTAACATTTCCTTTTCACCCTTAATTTTGGGTGAAAGCCCGCATAGTTAAAGGCAAGAGAAGCAGACAGAAATGCAGGTCTCATTTGCTGTCTGGATTCTAAAATCTCTCTTCTCAAATATCATTATTTGAGGTCAGTTTCTTGCCAGCATTTTATTTTCAGAAATTATTATATTTACATTTCACCAAAAAATAATTTTCTCATCTGTTTTTCACATGTCATTTAGAATTGTTTTGCTATGTATTTTTAACCAACTTCCTCATCCTGCTTAAGGTGACTGGATTTTATAATATATCATTGCTCTAGTGAACAATATTATTCCTCTACATATTATAGCTTTAAACCATTTTAGATACAGCCAGAGGAACAGAGCTATAAAAATAGTTTCTTTCCTCACTCTCTTTTTTTTTTTCCCCAAAGTTTTTTTTACGTAGGAAATACAGTACTGGGGAAACATGCAGAAATAGGTACATGCACATGTACAAAGAAGAAGGTCACAGGCTTTCCTCAGGCAGTTTGAAAATCCTTTGCTGGACATAGACACTAAAGGGATGTGAACAGCCATAATATGTGAAAGACAATTGTTTTAAAATTAGATACAAAGAAACAGTACATCTCTTTCTTCTAAATATTTCAGTTAAAAGCAGGTCTTTCTTTTGTGGGATATATTAATTGTTAGTCATGGCTACAAAAGACAGAGACTGCCAATCAGGCCAAAAAGCACAGGTGGATATTAGTTTTAAATACATGTTTGGGGATTTTTTTCTCTTTTGTATTAAGCAGATAACATTTGTTAATAAGGTGCAAGTACTT
>JAUBNY010001083.1:775184-786093 GCA_032275445.1 Crypturellus soui
AAGTAAGGAGGGGAAGCTGAGTCAGGATTGATGCTTAACAAAAGCCTTTTCTTCCTTTGTGTTTGCTTTTGTTTTTCATGGTCCACACTGCTGCCAACCAATTCATGAAGACCATCTCCAGCTTTCATGTAGTCTTTAAATCTCTCTTAATAGTTCCTCAATAACCTTAGGAACTTTGCTAGTCATAGAGCATCCAGCACCCATGTTGCCAGGTGGTGCTGGTGTGATGAACCATTTGCTGTATACACCCAAACAGAAAGAGTTACAATTTTGTTTCTTATTACTACTGTTTCTCCTGGCAAAGGCTGAACCTTGCTATCAAATTTGCTTCTGGGCACCAAATTAAATAATGAGTTAATCTACTTGAGCAGTTTTTCCCTTGCTAGCACCAGGCAACTGTGTCTCTGATCTTCTTTTCATAAAAACTTCTCCAGACATTATATAAAGAGACACACCCCCCTCCCCCAAAAAAAAGGAATTAAAATGGGGAAAAAACAGTTTATAGACTGTCACTATAGGAGCCATAATGTTGCTCTTTATTACCACTTGTCATACCAGTGACAGCCTATAAACTTCCTGCCCCTGCATGACTCTTTATTTGTCACCACCTGTGCCAGCTCTTGCTCTGGCAGATGCTTGTCTTGTATCCAATATATGATTTATAAATTCATTTGGTCAACACTATGAAGAAAATAATGATATATTTTCTTTTTAAATTACAAATTAGACATCTACTCCCCATAACTAGTGACAAGAGCTTTGGCTTCTTTACATCCAAAGTGCACCTTTTATAGCTCACTGTAGAATTTAAATGCTGATTTCTCTTTCATGCCTAACTCTGAAAGTGAAATTTATGTAATATTGCAGCATATAAATGAAACCATCATACCTTCTTGTTTTATTGTCATGGCAAGCTTGCTTGAACTGATTCCTTTGGTAATAAATGGGCTGAATGTGTTGCCTCCCAGAGATTTAAAGGCCCTTTGCTTTGCTTTCTATTTTGCATACCACATTATAATGTCTTTTAGAGAACTTCTTCAGAATTATAGTTTGCTCTGACATTGATTGATCTGTGTTTACTTGAGCATTTGAGTTTACTTGCTTCTGTATGTATAACATAGGTTGTGTTTGTGAGGCACTTGCTCAGGAGATGATATTAGCAACACAGTAATTGGGGATTGTAATAAAATATAATTGAACTCTAGGAAGCAAGAGGTAGATTTGTTTTTCTTCTGTGACGGACATCCATGGAGCTCTGAGTAAAACAGCAGTTCATTTTGGTATTTGGAGAAAAGGCAAGGTTAAGAAATTCCCTGGTGCCTGTCGTCTTTCACATCAAAGAGGGAAACTGCACAAAGCCAACTAATAGGAAATTGTAAAGCAATCGTAGTGGTAGGTAGCCCAAATTCAGAAGTGCATCGTAGGGTCCTCTGGTCATCCACAGAGGCAAGTGAAGCCGGGTTAGGCAAGTAAAGGTTGTTAAGTATTTATTTACGCAGAGAACTGGGTTCAGGATGAGCCTGAGTTCACTGCTCCTGCTGTCCCGTGGGAAGGGAATATCTTGTTAGTAGCTGTCCGTGCTGTGTGCATCAGTGTGGCTTGGCTCTTAGCTGGGCATTGCTTCTGTACAGTGCACACCGGCTTAAGCGTGGAGGGAATCAGATGGGAGAGGGTTAGGTGACCTTTCCACAGAGAATCAGGACGACAGACGCGATGCTGCCAAACGTATATAATTTGTTTTACTTTGGAAATATGTAAATATCCCATCACCTTGAAACTGCTTCACTTTTCATAGCCATAAGAAGGTACAATTTAGAACATAGAGAAAACAAGCAAACAAACAAAAAGAACAGACTGTTTGTCCTAGTAGACTCTTTTTTTTATATTAGCTGCAAAGCATGTTTGTGTGTCTGTTTCTAAGGTCTAATTCCCCTCTCCTACATTCCTGTGCTGTGGGAATAGCCTCAAGTGAGCTCATGAAAACAGAAAAAAAAACACTTCAATAAATATATATTTTAGGTAGCCTTGCATGTGTGTGCAAAGTGATCGAGGGCTGAATTCAGCCTCAGTTCAGTCATGGTAGTGAATTGAAGTCATTCCAGGAGACCCGTTCTCCACACTTTGGTTTACTACTTGTTTTACCAGCTATGACCAGGTGTTGACTCAGGAGCCCTCCAGAGTGTTCAGTTCCTCCCTTCTGAGATGTCAGCCGGCACTGTAATCCTTGCCAGCCGGTGTTCCCAGGTCGCAGGCCTCTCTGCTTCATCCTCAGTGGATTCTTTAGTTCAGGGAGGTGCCCCATAAGGTTGTCTACCAGTAAGTCCACGTGACTTTTTCCTCCCCTGTAAGTTTGCTAACAGCACACGAAAAATTCAATGTTGCTTCTAATTCCTGATCAACAGGTAGATTTGGAAAGTCTTTTGTGTTGATCAGTTAGGAATGAAAAGAGCAGAGATGAGAGAGCATGTGCGGGAATCCCTATTGCAGTGGAGCTTAATTTTATTTTAACACAAAATCCTGTGTTCTCTTTTTGTGCCAAATAAAGGTACCAGATTTTTCGAAAGTAATGAATCTGACAAGGTGATGTTTTGTATTAAAAGATTAGTATTTCTGCTGTAGATGTATTCAGGTGAATTTTTTTTCATTCTTACTGTTTGTTTTTAGTCAGAAAAAAAGTAGTGCCCAAACGTGCTCTTTGGTGATGCACACAGAGCTAGATAATACAGATAAGAGAATCTATCAGCTGCTCCACATTTGCAGTTTAATTTTATTAGGAAGTCAGCTGTCCATTTTCTTCAAGCTGGGATCCAAACTAGTAAGATCTCTCTTCATGTCTATTTCCCTTTCTTTACCTAAAAACAATCTAATCATGCTAGTTTAATGGTTGCCTGTTAAGACTTGTTTTCCAGGCATTTTTCTTCATAATTATTTGATATAGGAAGCCCATTTGGAAAGGACACTGCTTATGATGCCATATGCCAGAATGTTCATCTGGCCTTGGGCTGCGGGAACCAGAGGATGGATGAATATCCTGCAGTTGTTTTGGCATGATTGTAACATGGATGGCTGGTTGCCAGCAACAACTGCAGTGAAATATCTTGAGTGTCAGTGTTTTTCTTTGTGTGTTAAAACAGAGCATTTGCACTTCATGAACCATCTCAGGCAGGATTCGTGGCAGATGCTGGAGGACTTGAAGTGATGGAAGTAGATTAGTTGCTTGCAGGCTGCACACCAACCTGTCCTGATGTTGGCTCCTGCAGCCTTGGCACCACTGACACTTTTTTGCCCTTCTTTCTAGAACATTTGAAAGAGAAGCTGGAGGAATACATGGTCCGCTTTGCGAAAGTGAGGATTGTGCGTACCAAGAAACGAGAAGGGCTCATTCGGACCAGACTGCTAGGAGCCTCGCTGGCTAGAGGAGAAGTCCTGACATTTCTGGATTCCCATTGCGAAGTCAACGTGAATTGGCTGCCTCCCTTGCTTAGTAAGTGTATGAGCATTCATCAGCCATTAAAATTATAGCCTTATAGTACAGTACTATAGCTTCAGCCATCAAAGCTATGTCCTGTAACAAACAGGACACACTGCACACAGTGGGCCTGGAACGGCTTTGCAATCCGAAGCACACAGACCTGCAGATCTTCGTAGACACTGCTGAATATCACAGGCACCATTTTGCTGTTATATATGCTGGTTAGTTAATAGCTGAAAGGTCACTATAGAGAGAACACAAGAGTAATCTGAGCTTAATTTTGTGATTCTTGAGACTTAGGAATTAATAAGTTTTTGAAATAGTGCTTTGGCCTATGTTAGGTTTTCGAGTTAAATTTTATTTTATTACAATATATCACTCAGTCTAGGATTATGCAATGACCCTGCTATACACCTGCAAGTTTTTGTTATGCAGGTGTTATACTCCTTTGTACTCATCTACATTCTGTTAAATCAGCTTTTGCTGTAAATGTAACCTCTGCGTTAAATCCAATAACAACTGCATTCACAATAGGAAGCTCAGAAAGAATAATTTGCTATTGACTGCTTTGCTGTATTCCAGCTACAGCTGGCAAAGTTCCATTAGCCAACAGAATGGAAAGAATCAATTGTTGTAGCCCAAGATCTCAGTGAGGAAACAATATACCCTTTTCTGCACACGTGACTACATGCAAAGTGTTGCAGAGCGAGTGCTATTTTCGGTAGCAATAGCAAAAGTTCCAAAGTTGCTATTAAAGAACTTTGTATTAATTAAAAGAAAATGTTGCAAGTACATGACAGGTGAGAATCCCCCCTCATTAACAGTTGTCATTTCTTTAAATTTGTTGCCAGGGCATTTTCAGCAGCACAATAGGCTGATAAGGCTGTTGCAACCAAAAAAAAATGCTGTTCTTTTTGAACTGCACGCTTTGAGAGGGAAGAACAATCACCACTTTTCCTTCACATTTCCTTCAGATCGGTAACAAGACAATTATAAAATTCCAAACTTACATCCTTCCTAGCTTCCACATCAAATTACACATACAGTCTATTCACTCATTAACATTTTCCCCATAACAGCAGTGTCAGAGTTTTAAAAATAACCTTCCTTCCTGTAAAGCCCAGATTCTTGATGCCATAAAGGAACAGGAGGAATAAGAATTTCAGCAAGATCTGACATGTAGTAGTTAAACATTCTGAATGTACCCTACCCGTACAGCCCGCTTTGCTTTCTGATATTATCCCAAGGTACCTAAGACAACACTCATTCTGTATATCACCACCAGTGTAAAAAGCTCAAGCAACTTCTCAGTTTTGGTCTTCTGCTAAATTACTGCAGATTAGATATAACCTACTCTATTTCCTTCTACTCTTCTATTTTTGCTGACTTAGACATGGTAGGAAAATTACAGGTTGAAAACCAGTTCCTTTTCTTGCCTTCTTTTCTGAACCACAGTTACATCTAGCTGGGTTTGACCTCATAAAGCCTGAGAAATACATGAACAGTCAGATAAGAATATGTAATTGCACTTGGGTTGCATTCGGGTATTAAATTGATGATCACAACCCTCAGCCTCAGGCCACACAACTGGCACGATCAGACAGGCTTAATGAGAGAACAAGACCCAATTCTGCCCAGTTCTCAAGTGCAATGAAATCTTTCTTGTTCTGTATATAGTAGAAATACCCTTAGCTAGCCAGCTAGAGGATCTAGAAATTAATCTGGAGAAACACGGAAGCCTGAGATCAATAGGCTTTATTTTGAAAGAAAAAAATGAAGCATAACATAAGGAAGGACAAACAGAGGATGAACACGCAGCGAATGCCCTATGCCCTCTTTTCCTGAAGGGAAGGCAAAACCTTTTCAGAACCATTAAATGGAAAATATGCACTATAGTGAAATCTGGCTGCTGCTAATAGTGAAATTAATATCTTTTTTAGTGTTTATCTCAAGGTCTAGCTTGTGATTCATTTAGCACTGTGTTTAACTGGATGACACTAGCAGAAACAAAAGCAGAGGCTATACCGCTGTTGCTTTGAGGATGCCCTTCATCTTCACTTTGTCTCTGATTGTATTTTCCAAACATAGCAGAAAATCCTCAACAAGAGTTGAATTCAGCTTCTGGACTGAAGACTGTTGATCTTCACTGAGCACATATTTTTGAGTGTTTCAAAATATTTTTGTCAGAATGCGACCTTACAAGTTAGAGGATGGGAAAAAAGCACCATCAGAACCGATTCTCAGTTACTTGGGCATCTAACTCATTTTCAAAATTTACTATCACTTTCTAGATGAGAGAAAGCCTGTATGACTTCAGCACTTATTAGGTATATAAGTAGCTTTAAGGAGTTTTTTGTAGGGAAAAAAAAGGACTTCTATCAAAGTCCTTTATTTTGTTAAAAACAGGTGCAAAATGGCTTTTCTGTATTTTCTTTAGCCTTCATGTATTTTATTTGTTTAGCTGAAGTGGATTTCTAAACTGAGATGTGCTACCCTTAAACTGACACCTCAGA
Source organism: Crypturellus soui (assembly GCA_032275445.1). Lineage (NCBI taxonomy): Eukaryota > Metazoa > Chordata > Aves > Tinamiformes > Tinamidae > Crypturellus > Crypturellus soui. The sequence goes on from JAUBNY010001083.1 coordinate 781,170, forward strand.
GAACGTTGCCTGATGTTCCCTGAGCAGGCAGCTGTAGCAGAGTAAATACGTTGGCAAACACAGCTGTTTGTTATCACTTCTTAATACTATAAAGTCAGCAGAAGGTGGGAGTGGAATGCAGCTTGAGCTCTGGAAGGTGTGACTGAGAATTCAGCACAGTACAAGTTTATGATCATGGGTCTAAGGTAAGAAAATGAAAAATGAATGAGCTGAAAGATCCAGGTGTGTCTTTCCTTCTGCTGATGTTGCTGCAGGGGCAGTAAGAGGGGAGATGGTTAGTAATGCCTGAGATTGTTTTTCCTGAGCCAGCCTTAAGGTTACATCAGGATTATATTATGCTCAGCAAGTTGTATCAGCTACCTGCTAGCTCTAGCTGCTGCTTTCCACATGAGAATTATTATTGGCATGTTTCTTGCCACTGAGGAAGGCTAAGAGCAGAAACACAAATGCTGATGACAAATCAGATAGCAAAAAATAAGACACTGAACCACTCAAATGTTGTCAGCATCTTTGATCATGTTTTGTGAATAGGGAAATAAGAACATTAGTAAAGTGGCATCATTGCTGTAACCAGACCAAATTGAAACAAGCATCTGAAACTAAAGGGGTGCAACTTTCTCAGGATGTTCTTGAGGCAGTATTGAGGCTTAGGCAATATTAAAACTTCTGTTTATTGTCACATATATGCACACGGCTTAGTTTTAGAAGGGATGAACTCAAAAAAAAAAAATCCAGAAAGAGCAATTAGTAGGGAGGAAATTCTGGAAGCTCTTCATCCAAGGTTTCACTCAATTCTGCAAGTTTTTTCATACATGATGGCACTTGCCTGTCCTTCCCTATAGCTATAGTCTATGGTATACATATCTATATAGGAAAATATTGCATGGAAATCTTCAGATCAATAGGAATTTGCACAAAGATGATGAGAAAAGCTAATGGAAAAGATTTGTAAAGCATTTCAGCTGTGGCTTGCAGTCTTTCCCATTAGAGCAAATGGGATAAAGATTGGTAGGTTGGCAGCTGTATTTTTGCATCTGTGAGGCTGTATCTGTGCTCTTGTGAAATGTAGGCTGGTCATACAGCCCTTTGGTCTGCTTCCTAAATTCATACTGGGGGTTGCATTTAAACCCCAAAAGTATGTGTGCAAAAGTCATTATTTCAAGCATGCTAAAAGAAGCGTTGAGGAGCAGTGCTTTTGGTGTGTACATGTACATAAAGTAATACCCTTTAAAAGTTAAGATCTCCTTATTGTTCCCCGTCAACTGTAAAACATCTTTGAGAATGGGCTTGAGAAGTAAGTTCTCTAGATGCGTGAAAGAACAGACAGGTAAGTACCATCATGCACTTAAAAATCTTGTAGTGATGTGGGAAGGATGCCTGGGATGGAGTTTGGGTGTGTGACTCTCTTTTTCCAATCCTGCCAGCTACTTAAAGAAGGAGGCTTTAAAAGATCCAGAGGGAGGTGCTGACGTACTATGAATCTACTTTGGCCTGCTCCAGCCAAATCAATGCCATTTAGCTTCTCCCCTCCAATCAACTTAAGGTGAAGCATCAGAGCTTATTACAAACCCTATAGCTATTAGGAAGACCATCACAGGAAATAGATTATGTAAAAATGACTTTACGTAAAGATTGCAGATAACACTAGACAGTGTACTAGCAAATGCAATTCTTTTCGGCAATACTAACAGTAACACAGCCATTAAGTCCTGGATGAGGTTCCTTGAATTTTGTGAGAGACTGTGCTTTAAATTTATTTCACTATTAAAGTATTAGAGGTTTAAAACAAATTTAAAAAAAAAAAAAAAAGAGAGAAATCTAATTAGAGAAATCTAATCCTTAAAAAAATTCCATGTTCTCCACCTAGGCCTAAAAAGTGCTAAAATTTGTGAAGAACACAGGCTATTATTTAAATAAAGTTTTATTTTAGTTAAAGTAGTGAAAATTCAAAATATAAAATGATGGCTTTTTAAAAGTTCACAGATAGTTTTTGATGTAGTCCTTTCCTGCTACTTTTGTCAAAGCAGCTACAAATTTCCCTCTACTTTTAAACATTCTTCTACTTAATTCTTGCAGTTGGATTATCTTCTTTACCTCTATTTCCTTTCTGAGGAACTCTGCAAGACTGAGCAATAGTATTTACCAAAGGCAATCATGGGATCACCCTGCTCTTGCACCAGAGATAGATTTCTAATTTTTATAAAAAAGCATAAGGAAAACAAAAAAAAAAAAAAAAGGGGGGGGGGGGGAGAGAGAATAATACAGTAGAAACCTCTTTATAACTCAAAGCAAGGAACAAAAAGGTCATAAAGCCTGTTTTGTTCCTTGCATTAGAGTTCGTTTTCAATTTGTAGCATTTGACCTCAAAGTTGGTGCATCTTAGTGCTACAGGAAGAGGCTCAATAATGCAAATCTCAGATTTTGCAATTTGGGAACACAAATCTCTCCTGTAGGATTTTGCCATGCACACTCCACACTGCTGAAGAAGTATTTTTATATTTTGCTTGCTGAGTTGTTCTGTAGCTGACAGATTGGGGACAGCTCAGAGTAGTAAAGTGACAAAGATATAGATGGCTGGACCCCTGTGGGTCTCGCAGGGATATGCCTCCCTTTAAAGAACTGTAATTGCTTCTAATCATTGCCCAACTGCATTAAGTCCACTTTAGATAAAGGTTTGATACAAATTTGAAAAATGAAATGATTTGGGGACCATGGAGATTGAAGCAAGCAATCTTCAAACTTCAAAAAAACCTGTGGGATTCGCTTTGCAGTAATGTGATAGATGGCTTGACTAGACATGCCGTTTCCTATTTTCTACCTTCATTTTTCAGACCAGATTGCACTAAACCACAAGACCATCGTGTGTCCTATGATCGATGTCATTGACCACAATCACTTTGGCTACGAGGCGCAGGCGGGGGATGCCATGCGAGGAGCTTTTGACTGGGAAATGTACTACAAAAGAATTCCGATTCCTCCGGAGCTCCAGAGAGCTGATCCCAGCGACCCCTTTGAGTAAGTAGCAATAAAGGAGAGAGAGAGAGAGACCAGGAAGCGAAATGTGCAGACAAAACAGCTCTAGCAGAAGAACGCAAGACCAAGAATTTCCTTGTAGGCCAATTAGTGCTAATTGAAGGTAATAGAAGCAAATGGCTGTAAACCTCAAAACCAGCCAAAAGATCAGGGCAGCAAGTTACAGAATTCACAAGCCGCGCTTGGAAATGCAAAGCTTCCTGATCTCTTCTACCCTGGTGCTTATGCATAAAAGCACCACGTACTTGTAGTTCAGAGAAAGTGTGGGCACTGGGCAAGGAATAAATGTGACTACAGTTACTCTCTTTATTCCACAGAGCATTTTCTGAACAGACTTTAGTTTGTGATATCTTTGCTGGAGATTTATGTAATACGTGTGTGAATAGCCAAGTCCACATTCTGCTAGCAAATGCTTTATTTATGACTGGTAATATTGCTACTGTATATGTGTTGCTATAATTTAAACACAGGGGTATCAAGCCCAAATACTATCAAGCTGATTTGGAAATAATATTTTATATGCCAGCCTCTGATCCTTGTACTGTATAGATAGCTCACTCATGGGAATGATCTTCAAGTCTTCACGAAGTTAGATTTTTTTTATTTTCTTTCTTTTCTTTTTTTCCTTCCTTTCACGTAAGGGCTGGGTGAGTTTAATGCTCCTCAGGAGGGAGGGGAGAGACGTGGCTCTATGTGGGGAGGTCTGCAGATCTCTCATGCAGGCTGCATCCCAGCAGGGCTGCACTGAGACCTGCTTTGATACTGTCATTATCCCTGGCTGAAACTCCACACTGCAGACTTTTGAGGCTTAAAAATTCAACAATGTCCCCTTCCCAAGAAAAAACCTGGAAACAGTAGCCTAGAAAAGCAGTTTCTCTGGCACAGACTCTGAAGTATTTGGTGGTAATGGGTCTGATTCATGCAGAATGCTACCTATAGCCAGGGGATGACCAGCAATCTATTTCAGGAGCTGGTGATGGGTACGTGGTATTCTTAGCTTCATTACTCTGCTTGTTCCTCGCTACTTACCCCATCTAGCCACATCAGTCTTCGTCTTGCATAGGTATTAGTGCTGATGAAGTGCTTTTCACCAGCTGCCAGTGTCACCAAGCCACTGCACAGACACAGTTAATGTAATTGCATAACTCTCCAGGGCTGCTAGACCCTCTGCTGCTCTTCCACAAGTCTGCCTGGTCTTCTGAAAAGCAATGTACTTTCCACCTACTGAAAGTCACCTAGTGTATGTTATAATTTTGTTCAGTGTTCATTGCCTAAAATGAGAAGGGTAGAAGTGTCCTTTTAAAACCAGTATGTTTTTTTTTTTTCCAGAGATGAGGGGTTATTTTGTAATTCAAATACAACTGAGAGAAGTCTAGGGCCTTCTCTCTTGACCACTTCCAACTTAAAAGTATCTCAAGCTTTAAGTACCTTGATTGCAACAAATATCGTAAACACTGCGAACATCGCGTTTAGGTATAAGTTAATTGACCAAGGCAGCTTCTATGATAGTAAAGAAACAATTTTCCTTTAGGTGCATATATATGAAAACTAGAAATGACTTCAGCCAGCACCATAATTATTATGTTAGTATTTGTAAGCAGTAGGGATATTTTTTAGTTAAAATATTTTTTCTGTCGGTACTCTAATCATTTACTTCTTACCAGCAGCATCAGATGTGAGCTGATCCTTAATGAGCTGTAAAATTGCCAGTGTTTTTAGTAAGACACCAGCAAATAATGGGCATGTGATCCAAAAATAGTGCTGATGGTGGGTTTTGGTTGTTTTGTTTTTGTTTTTTTTACCCTTACTTAAAATGCCAGCACAGGATGTAACTTAAGCAGAAAAGGTCACATCAGTCTAAGGAATAATGCACATTTAAAAAACAAACAAA
>JAUBNY010001083.1:810612-823179 GCA_032275445.1 Crypturellus soui
TATATATATATAATTCTTTATGTGATTGCATGTGTATCCAAAGCAGTGGGTGGGCTTTTGCATGCTGTGTTGACAGTCTTGTTGTTTTCTGCATGCATAATAAGTATTTTTATTCATTTAATAAGAACTTATATGCCTAATTTTGAAAATCTAGTTTATTATGTTTTAGTATACTTGAGAACTTTACCTGATGGTCTCCACATGCAAAAACTTTCAATTAGTTGTTAGAATTTCAGGAAATAGATGCAGTGAGTCAAATGTATTTTGATAAAGCTTGGATCAGAAATTAGAATTCACATTTAGCTTGAGGATCTTTTCAACCTACTTCTAGACTCCTCCAGTGTCAACCTCAGTAAATAAATTCAGTCTGTCAGCCATGAATAATATTATATATCTAGCCACGGCCGAGTTTCAGCTCTGATTAAAACAATAGATTTGAGACCGTACTGGAGAATGAAACGTACAGCATGACCCTGCACTGGACTGCCTGGCTGGTATTGTGAGAGTTACCAAGTTACCAAGCAAAATAGTTTGTGTTAATTGTGCTACTCTCGTATTTCTTCAAATCATTTCTATATCACAGCAAAATAAAGTTGGAAGGCAGGGGAAACCCAATAGAGAGGCAGCAAGTTTAGAACATACTGATTTACATCCTATGTATTTAGGTTGTCTCTGCCTCTTGAAACGGTCACAGCGGTCCCTGAGAGGTCACCTCAGATGTTATTATCCGAGTTCCCGTATTCCTGTATTTGTCATCACAAGGATATAATGGGAATGCGGTTCAGTCCCCTTTGCGCAGAAACCATGGTAACGGCGCGGGAGGCTGAGGTGTGCCGTCGCCCCAGCCCGCTCGGCCTCAGTGGCAGCTCCTTTTGGAGGCGGCTCTGCCACACCGGGTCTCATAACAGTCATACACCTGATTCATCTCATTAGTGTATATTGCCCTGGGAGTCCCTGTCTTTTCTTATTAGTATTAAAAGGAAAAAAAAAATTAAAGAAGATATTGTATCATTTTCCCACAACTTTCTACTGGAAGAACTTGAACAGCTCTAACTTTTATTAAGAAGGCTGCTATTTTCTTTGGAACGACAAATGGTTGGGAGGAAAAAAAGGTATCAGGGAGTAGCAGAAAGGGCATTTTATTATGTCATAATCACTAATTTCTTAGGAAAGGCTTCTAGTTCAGCAGGTTCTGCATCAAATGATATCATTTCAGTCATCTCAAAATTTATGTTAAATGAGGTCATATGAACCAAACAGGCTAACTTATGGGCTGTATTAAAAAAAAAAAAAAGAAAAAAAAAAGATATTGGTCTTACTGGCTCCCTGTTCATTCACTGAGTCTTTGAAAAACGTAGATGATCAATGTGTGTGAGATGGAGGTTCAGTTTGCTTTGCTGCTTGAGTAAGTCTGAAACTACATCTTACTTTTCCTTGGAGTGTCCACATCTACAACCTATGGGAATGTCATAGGATGAGTGCCCTATGACTATGCCACACGTCTTATTAGTGTTATTTCATTTGGCAAATAATTACATATTATTTGGAATATCTTGCATCAGGAACATTTCTAACCAGCAGCTACTTAGCCATTCTCACTCATTTCTTCTTTGACTCAATTAATTCTTAAGTGTTTTGTAAAAGCAGGACTGGTTTTCATTAACAGGTTGCAAAAGGAAGCTGCTTTGAAATGGCCCATAATTATGGGAATTTGTATTCAGGTGACTGTTTTAGGATAGTCTTTAAAATTCAGGAATAGATACAGTATTCCTTCTATGTTCTTCATATAACATTTTATTTTAACTTGGGGATCCATTTATATGAAAGTAGCTATATGAATGTAAATAAGTAAATTATCTAGCTACTATAAGTGGAGACCATGCTGAAGACATGACCTTCCCAGTATCAGACTCGTGATTGTGGGGCTTAATTCAAATGCAGTGATGTAATTATGAGGGAATGTGTGCCCGAGCGAGAGCTGGCATGTACTCACTGAGATGAGGTAGTGTCTGGTTCGTCGTGAACTGGCTGCAGCGCTCTGCGCGTGGGACTGCGGAGCGCTCACTCGTCCTTTTTGGTCCTCTTCAATCTGTGACAAATTCTGAACTCCGCTTAATGGATCAATATGCTCCTGATCACTGTAGTGGTCCCTCTGCTTAACATGATAACAGTAGGCCCAGATTTCTCTGGAAGAGACAAGCTGTGACATGTGTTTAGTTATTACTGCTGTTTGCCTGACCCTAAAGTTTGAGTGCAAGGATAACCTTGTAGGTATGTTAAAGAAGAACTTTGGCATACATATATGTGAAATATCTTGAATATATATCTAAATTCACCAGTGGCAAGCATAAAATCATGCTAAAGAAACAGCGTAGGTTGTGTTCGATACTTTCTGGACTAATTTTATTTGGAGAATTCCCTTGTTGTTGAAATGAAACTTACCTCCACAGAAATGCTTAGATACCAGAGGAAAAGGATCACTCGCCAGTCAAGATGTTACTAAGAAAGACCATCCTCTCAACTCAAATTCTCTGTAGTCTTATATGAGGGATATCAAGAGTCATCCCCACAACACAAGATTTGCTGTGAAGCAGGCGGAGTGCCACACAGGTCGTGTGGGCTTAGAGAACAAGAGAAATTGGATCTTGTAAAGATGTGTGATGGCTAAACTGTGCTGTTCAGGACTTGATAAAATAGCCTTCCAGGAGTCCTCTGATACCAGTTTCTTCATCATGAACTTGATGCCAAATCTGCTCAATTCTACTTCAGCCTTCCACTACACCCTGTATACCCCAGAAACTGGACACAAGGGGCTCGATGCTGAGACGGAGCCACTACTCAAAGGTCTCACCAAAGCAATACTCCTCTCTGAATTCAAGGTAACATGACAGAGTCCAAGGGCTGATTAAAAAAGTAAGATTAGTGAAGGAGAGAAAGAAGAAAGAAAGGATGCGTCTGACTGATTGAAACAATATGATGGGAACAGAAAGCCTCATGTAGGGGTAGAAGTGCCCTGCTGGACATGCCTAGGTCTTAACCAGGGCTGTCACACACGTGCCACGCTGTTGATCCAAACCGCAGGGCAAGGAGTTGCCCGGGGAGTTGGGCAACAGTTTGCTGACAGGAAGAGTTTGAACTAGATTGAGAAAAGCTGCTCAGGCAATGAAACCCAGAAGGAGAGTGTCGATCTCTGTTTCTCTCTGGCTTTGAGCTAGGAGTGACACACGCAGGGCCTGAACATAGAGCGCTGTCCTTACCAAACATCTTTTTCCATGATCGAGGTGGCATTATCAGGTGGCATGAGAAAAAAAAAAAAAAGTGGCAATGGAGGGCAGTTCTAGGGAAAAAAAAAAAAGATACTTCAGGGAGTGAATCTGCAGTGAAACTAAATTCACTGCAGCCTAATTCAGTAAGTTTCTCCAAAATGGAGTAGATTTCATAGTATTTCTGTGATGTTTGGAATCGTGTCATTGCAGAGCAGGAAAAAAAAAGATTCAGAAGGACCTAGTTATTCATGAAAGTACTCCTCAAACTTAAAAGCCATTTTTTAAAAGTTTGCTTGACCTTTATTTCTTCAGCTGCAAAACCCAACTTTATTTATTTATTTTGTTGTTCATTTCATGCTTGGTAACATTGCTACAAAGGATTTCAGCAAGCCCAGAGGTGGTTGCTGTGTTGATTAAATGCTGTTTCCAAATCAGAGCACTCACACGCACCTTCGTTGAAGGGTGAGGCATCCACACAGCCTGTGTCTCAAATATGCACTCTTCATAAAAGAATTTCTTAGATTCATTTTTACATAAGAAATAATATACAGTATTTTATTTTTCTGGCAACTTAAACCTCAGCATTATTTTTTTCTAATTAAAAAGATCCATGATATCCTACTGATACTGCTGAGCATGCACTAAACTTGTGAAAGCTGACAAACTGCAACTAGTGACTTGATGAATAGCTTCTCTTCTCAATTACTGTGGAAGCTACTGTTTAGAAAGTTCTAAAGATTTGTATTAGAAAGACACTGTTAATGTGGTAAGCTCCAAAAGACAGAGAGGTATAAGATAAGAAATGGGTTTTCTATGTTTGCTGAAGACTATGTTCTTTAGCAGTGTCTTAACATTAAAAATCTTAAATCATATCTTGGCAAAAATGCTAGAGATGGTATCCTCACCTCCTTGACATTAGTCTCCTCTATTTAGGCCTATTTTATCCTTACGTATGTTGACACATCTTCCAGGTTTTCCTCATCCTGCCTTCCAGTTCACACGCCTGAGTCCATTTCTTTAGCCTCGTAGTCATTATTCATTCCCAGCACTGCTGGAAATCTTGGTGGGAGACAGAGAGGAGAGGAATCCCATTAGGAGGGCAGTTCTAATCTATACCACAGTATAGATTCCCTGATGAGCAAGGAATGTGACCACCTTCCTCCGTATTTCACAGGTGCCAGTCAGCGTTGCTATAAAATCCACAGTTACCAGTTTTCAGTTTACACAGTGCTGATATAATATTGCTGTCATGAAATCCACCAGTAAAATGTTTTACTGTTTGTGACCCCACTGACTACAAATTTGTCATTAATCAATTCTATTTTTAGATTTTTTTTTTTTTTTTTTTGCATTTGGCTGAACATTGTCCCTACATGGAAAAATTCAGCGAAATATTTTTCAGCAACTGCCGAATCTGGCCCTTTGGTTTATATTTCAGGAAGTACAACTGAAAAATCTCGTAGTATATTCTTATTTTCTACAGATTTTTCAGCCCCATGACAGTAATAGGCCTCTCCTGTGGACAGCCTTTACTTTTTGCAAAATGCTCCGTGCCCCATGCTGGTGGCTTTGCCTAACATACTTCATATGCCTCTACCCCCAGTTTACTGCCTGTCTTTTTCCATCCATTTTGGCATCTCTTGCTATTGTCTGTCTTGTTCCTGACCCTCGGGAGCAGTATAGTTTTGAAGCCTGGTCCAAGATCCAGTCTGTCCCTCCTCAATCTTTTATGTAGTTTGCTATATGTTTGTATTTCTGTTCCACGACAGCACATCCTGCTGCTCAGAAATTGCAGAAATCAAGTCTCTTACTGCAGCAATCATGATTATGAAGTAGCATATGGATTGCAGTGTCATTCTAGTGTGCAGTGTATTTACATTTTAGAGACAGTGCCAGGGCTGGATTACTCACAAACTAGGTGATGCAGATTTAAAAAAAAAAAGAAAAAAGTAGCATTTGAACAAAGTGAAGTGCAAAGAGGGTGATTTTGTCAAAATCTCAGAAGAGCTCTACAGCAGAGACAGCGAATGCATCTGTGACATCAAAGCTCCAGTCAAGAACAAAACCAGCTTAATCTCTTTGAAAGTTTGCCTTAGTGCTTGCCATTTGCGTTCAGCCATCCCTGTAAATTGTGTCTGCAGCATTCTGCTGGAAGGGGCTCTGTGAGAGTAAATTGTGATACCGCACGGAGTCAGCCCAGAGATGACTCTCTCCTCTGATATTTGCGAACTGGAGGTTTGTTGCTTTGTTTTCGTTGCTGTGTTTTGGGTTGGTTGGCTGGTTCATTTGTTTTATGCCTTGGCTGCAGTGTGGATTCCTTGCGTTTCTAAGAAGGAGACATTAGCAATCTTGAGTTTCATTGCTTGCTTGCTGGATAAACAGAGGCATCAGCGCTGTGATATCGCTTCACCACCTGAATTCCTTTTGTGGTACGCTGGAGATGTGTAATATTTAACAGAGAAGTCATTTTCCGATTTCTTGCATTTAGTGCAGGTGACATAAAAATGCACAGTTTAAAGACGAGGTTGCCAGAATTGATTTTCCCAGAAAAATATAAAAATGCCTCGAAAATCATTCTGAAGCTGAAAGATAAACAGGAACAGCTGCTAAATGTCCTTCAAGGCAGCCCAGGACTCATTTCAATTACCTTGCACCGTGCACCTCAGGTGCAGCACAGCGTTTTCAAGTTTTATATCTATCAAATATAAGCCCAATACAAAGTGTTATTTCCTCCCACATGTTATTGCCTCAATGTGTCTGACAGTTTTTTTCTAACACTTTTTCTCTTTTTACTTTTTTATTCACATCCTACTGCGTTAGAGCAAATGCAATATATGTTTTCTTCAGCACTCATTGTCTGAGTGAAAGTAACACTGGCCTATATATATTTCTCCTTCCTTGTGTTTTAAACGTGTTCTGTGGCTGACCTTCCTCTGAGGCCGCCTGCTCTGCTGTCTGCTCTTCAAGGGCTGAGAAGCCTTGTGTAATTGCTTCAGTATCTCCTCTAGTCTCTGCAATAACACCTTCATCTAAAACATAGTGATGAACACTAAATATATATCTGCAGTTTCATCAGCACACTAGGCTATTTGCAGACAGCAACACATAAGAGATTTCCACTAAAAAGAGGTATAAAAATACATCACAGTGTATTGTCAGAAAGGGGAAATATATGTTTTTAATGGTACCGTTGCTTGCCTTATTTTAATGTTATCATTTTTGTAATTCTTACTGTGTTTATGAGAATGTTTTTTCCAGTGAATTAGTTGATATGAGATTAAACAGGTGAGGAATACAGGTTTTCTTTAAGAAGTACATATTACGAAATATTTTGGGAAAGAGAAATCATGTCTACCTGACAGCAAGTCTGCTGTTGGCTGTAATGAGCCTTTTTTGGCAAAGCGTCAGGGCATTCCCTTGGACCTCCATTTCTAACCTTCTGGTAAATTTGTTCCCTGAGCAGGTTTGTGTTCACTGAATTCCAAGGAGGATATTCACACAACAGCAAAAGTATTAAGATACTTTTGATTCTGTCAGCATATGAGCTTACATTTGGCTGAGCGATGCCCTGCACAGGTACCTTTCACGCCCTGTGCTGCTGGAATACAAAATTTGCCCCCATATCTGACAGGTTAGCGTGAGAAATGTCTGCTAAGAGAGTGGAGGGGTGGACGTTGCCTGTTCTCCAGAGGCTTCCTAGAAAATGTCAAGTATTTGTGATGAACCTTTTGTTGGGGCTCTGGTTTCTGTTGCTTTTATTGGTTGATATTGAACTAATCAGCTTTGGAGTGGACTCCTTTCTGTAACTCATTGGTAAAATTTTCAATAGGTTATATACCGTCCTGCTTTAGCCTCAGTCCCAAACTTATTTTGCCATCACTCATGTATACGGAATGCACCAAATAGAGGAAATCCCTTTGTATAGGAAACGAGTACAACTAAGTTCTCCTTCAAATTAATAGAGATATTTCATTATATGCCTCTCTACCTCTGATGCAATATATATTTATCATATTGCATATACACACATATATCTATATGTATTTATCATCAATATTTATATATACGTATTTATGTTACTATCCCAAGAATACGCACATCTCTTCAGCATCGCAGTACACGATACCGCTGATCTGAGCGGGTGATTAGACGTGTGTTCTAATCACCAAGTTGTGCGGCTTTCCCTCGCCGAAGTCCTGCCCGGAGGTGTTACTGCCCCGATTTCTGTAGTTTCTCTGACACAACATGCAACCTTGCTTTCACATATGCTTGTTAAGATCAGTCACACTAAAAGTTGTGAAGAATTCTTACTTGCTACCCATCATCATTCAGCTTGATTTTTTTTAAGCTTTCAAATCCTTGCAGCTCCCATAAATTCGGGGTAAAATTTTGGTTGTTCAGACCTTAAGCATCAAACAAATATATCTAGGTGATTCCATTTGTTTAAATGCTGAAAACATTAATGATAAAACCTTGTAGCATGCCTTTCTTTTTCTATGTACGTGAATTTGATCATCAGGAAATTGATTTATTTTGTTCCTTTTTCCTTTAGAAAAATGAAAATCTTAGTGCTTGAGTTCCATATTCACTATTCGGTACAATCTATAAGCCAAGTGTTTTAGAATATCTCTGTTTTTATTTCTGATTTTTGCCTCATTTATTTCCAGGAATGATTCTTTCCTTTGTTTTCTGTCTCCTTTTCAGGTGTGGATGTGTGGAGGTGGCATGTTCGACGTCCCGTGTTCTAGAGTCGGGCATATCTACAGGAAGTATGTCCCTTATAAGGTTCCCTCCGGGACCAGCTTAGCACGAGTGAGTAATTGGGTCTTGCTGCTTTGCATTTTCATTCATCATCAGTCTCTTAATTCACTGTGAACTAGTTCCTGCGTCTAAGGGTAAAAACATTAAAAAGTAAAATGAATGTTTCTTCATTTTTTCTGGAGGAGGATGTGCAATTGCTGCCTTCCAGAGATAACATTTCCAAGAATAAAATGACAGCATAAAAATACAGGGTTAGAGATTTCAGCACGGAAATGTATTTTATACTGATTCAGAAGAACATAGCAATAACCTTAGGCTTCTTGAATTGCATGGTATTGTCAGTCATAGTTTTTACAAGCAGCACAAATCTGAATGTTCATTTTCTGATCAGTCAGCAAGAGGCAGACTCTTGCAAAATGAATTTTTTTTGAGGCAAAAGAACTGAGTAACAGTGATTTGAGTGACTGTCTAATTATTGTATAAAACCTAGGGAATACAGCCAGCTTGGTACTGTGTGATTGAGAAATTACGAGACCTCCAGTCCTTTCTCAGAGACTACTGAACACATTCATATCCATGAGGGTTTTTTCTTTTGCTCAAAAGAAAATGTTCTCTAACTTTCTGGAGATGTTCATGGGATGGCAAAAGATAGGAAACAAAGGGCACAGATCTAGCTTCCAGGCAGATACTAGTATTTATTCATTCTTGACTTTAATCTTTTCTGTTTTAGAGATTTTTTTAAAATAAAATGACATTAATATTAAAGTCTGCATATTGCCATAGGGTAATCTTTTATGAATCATATTTTTTCTTAATAACAAAAATGTGGTATGAATAAAAGAATAAGTTTCTTGCTTTAAGGGGGTAGCTATTCTTGGCTTTGTCAGTGTGGGCCAAGGCTTATTGTAATGATTCTGCAGCACAAGAAAGCGGAAAGTGGTGTCTGTGCTGCGAAAGAGGAAAGGTTTTCCTTTAAAAGAACACCTGTGCAGACAGTGGGACATATGACACAGTAATGGGACTGGTGTTGTAAATGCTGGTGGCAGGAAGTGTCCTGACTAAACTGTGAAATCAAAATCTTCACCTAGTATAGTCAGATATGTAGTCTCTTAAAATTTCCCATCCGCATTCCTGCCTTCATTGAAATAACTTGCTTCATTCATGGAATTCCCCCACCAAAAAGTGCATATGTCTTGAAATAAGAAATCCAAACCTCAGTCTCTGCTTTTCCCTGTTTCAGAACAAAGTATCTTATTAGACAATACACTTTCTTGTGCATTACCACGAGGAGCGAGATGCAGACATTTCTTTTGGGGCTGTTAACAGCATCAGGTACAGTTCAGTGCTGAACTACTTCTGAAAGTACTGTGAGAACCACCACTCCACCTCCACATGTTTTATCTGTTTTAGCTTGCTTTCCAAAATGACTTGTGAATTATAACAATAAAAAAAATTCCCAATTATGAGATCTATGTCCATGCACAGTCCGACTGTCCTATAACTTACGGGAAAAGAGCTAGTCTGCTGATCGGGCAGGTCTTATCCTTCTTGTTCTAGTAATGGATTACTTTTCTGTGTTGCTGAGGTCAAAAATGTAGTTGATGGCTAGGGAAATTTCTGTCTAGGTACATGTTTAATATTGTTTGAAAGAGAATTTAAAAGAGAATTGTTTGAAAGAGATTTTTTTGTAGTAAGTTATTCTAAAATAAAGTGTTGTTCTTAAGATGTGCTGCTTCAAAGGTGCCAGAAATACCAGTTTAGATCTTGTCTGTTTTAGCATTTGTGGCTGTCATTAAAATGCCCTGAGCCAAGGAAGAGATCACGGTCATTTAACCATAAAAGTCTATGAGTAACCTTAGGCCTAAAAGCATTCACTTTCTCTGATCCAAGCCATTAAAGAAAAAGGAAGGATTTCAATGAACAGACAATTCCTCAGATAAAAACCACTTCTGGCTCTGAATAAACTGCCCAAATGGACCTGTTAGTCAAAACAGTTGTGTGGCAGTATGGATTTTGCAGTTATATTTGGGCTTTCAGCGTCCCGCAGTGCGCAAAGGATGGCCCCAGCAAGCCCAGCAGTGGCTGTAAAAATTATTACTGTAGCCCCTTTATTAGTCAGGGGTGAATTTCCCTTGGTCACAGGTTTCCTCGTCCTGTCGCTCAAAACATTAGCACGGGGAGTGTGGAGTCTGGAGTTGGGAAGCAGACGGAGCATCTAGACAATTTCAGGCTTAGTCCAACAGAGATCATGGCCTGGATCTCCTTCAAGCTCCTGCCACTACTGATCAATTTTAGGCAATTCATAGGATTGCCGTAACAAGTATCACTTAAAGTGATCATATTACTCTGTCCCCTTGGGTTTTCGCTTCTCTGTGCCTTATCCTGGCAAGGTGGAACACAATTTCAGCTAGCTACTGAATACTTGGCCCATCTAGATAACTTTGAGCTGTGATCAGTGTGAGGCCTGAGGATCATATACACTTTATAAAGCAAAAGACTTAGAGCCTTTTCAGCCTCCCCTGTCACTGCTGCTGCGCTGCACCCATTAACATGTATCGTGCCATTTGTTTTCTGTGTCATTATTGGCAAATTTCTTATCTTCTCATCTGCCACTCACAACCTGCAAGGCCCAGACATATTTTTTGCTACCACTTAGTCCATAAATTGAAAAACATCCATGTATAAATTGCTCTGCCAGTAACAGACCATGTGAAATAAAAGGAGATATAGCAGAAAAAAATTCTGGAGCTGTCTCAGGATGCTGCTGCTTGCCAAATGCATTCGATGCCCAGTGTATAGGTAATTGCAAATAAAGGCAGATCAGTGGGCATGCAGATGTCAACAGTCGTTCTACATTGTAATGTGGGAGGGGGTGCCACACACGTATCCTTCATTCCAACCTGTCAACCTCTGCACAAACCTGCAGCGACTAACAACTATTTTGGTCTGTTTGTTTTTGGTAGAGTGAGTCCCCAGATTTTAAAATCCTACGCTAGAGGCTGCCTCATTAAGAAGTTCTGAATTGTTTTACTGGATTATTTTAGCAGCTTTGGTATTTTTGAGAGGTGCTTCATATTTTAAAATTTTAGCTATGCCATTTTGTCTTAATTAGCTAATAAGATAGACTTTAAAATGTGACTTGCAATTTCTTGCGGGTATGTCCCTGTTTATTATTTATTTAGCTCCTTATTTGGGAGGATTTTTTTTCTATTCGTGATTCTGTAAATGCTATAGGAAGTCTACCAAAGCTCACTGTTCTGTAGGACATGCAGAGATAAAGTCAAAATTTCAATATATGTCCTGAGAAATTTTGTTTATTTACAGGTGTTTTGCACAGACTTTTAGTATTTACTGCAGAGCATTAGAGTGTTAGCCCTTTCTGGAGGCAGGGAAGGGCAAGCACAGTGAAGTTCACATTTGGATGCTAACCCAGCAGCATGGTGAATCCTAGTCCTGCCTTGAATTCCTCCCTGCACTCCAGGACTCGGGATCCCGGAGCACAGTGATCCTCTGACCCAGCAGGCACATCGTGAGGACACGGCCTCATTGCACTGTGTTGCTGAGCTGGAACTTGCTAGAGTTTGGGTTCAGGGATTCAGCTCATAAAGGTGGGTTTAGATTCCCACCTGAACCATTTGCACAGCCTTTTTCTGTGGCTTCAAAAGGGATCTTTAAAAATAAATTTCTGTACTGCACCATGGGGTGCTCTGATCACATTTGCATTTTTGACAGAGCTTCCTTCAATATTAAGACTGTTTTTTTTTTTCCTTCTCTCCAACTGCAAATGGTGTTTGGGTTTTCTTAGAAGCAGCACTTGGATATTTCTATTTTCAGTTTCCATCCATGTTACAGAAACAAAGAGAATCAGTTAGGTAAAGCAAGATCATCAGGCTCTTGTTTTCTAGTGATCACAGTACCAACTGAGAGAGGAGGTGTGCTGTTAAAGGGACAGTGCAGGTACTTTTGCAATCACCCTTTTAGCACGAAAGGCAAAAGCACGAGTTCACTTGGAATTCAGCAGTCAAAATAAGCAACTGAAACATGAGCTTGGAATAAGCAAGTTTATGAATCAAGCAAGAATTACCTTCTTGCAACAACACAATTCTGATGTATTATAATGATTGTAGTTATACAATGTAATTTTAATTTTATGTTCAATGTTTCTTTAACAGATTTATGAATTCATCTTTAAGCTAATTAAATTAGGATTTCAAACAGAGCGCTTAACAAAAAAAAAAGTTTAAAGTAATATCTACTAATCCTTAAATACAAGAAAACAAAGTAACTTTAAAAAATGCTAATTTAATGTATTCTTCCATCTGGGTAAATGTTTTGCTTTTAAGATAATAAATGCAATAGGACAGGCAGTTTAACTATTAGCTATCTGAAAAAAGTTCAGAGAAGACAGATAATCTGAAGTTTCTGGATAACCACAGCATCAAAGTGATGGTAACTACTTCCCAGGCTTCATTCAACGGACTAGCACTGGAACCCAAGTTAAGGAGCTTAATAAATGGATTTGGAATCTGATCCCTCTTCC
>JAUBNY010001083.1:823279-833975 GCA_032275445.1 Crypturellus soui
GATGGAGTGATTTTAGTTCGCAGGGAGCACCTGTGAGCAGTGTGCCCTTCCAAGCAGCGCTGCCCGGAGCAGTCTGCAGGACACGATGCTGCGCTCTCACCCCGCTCCCACCCGGCGCTCCCCTGCAAGCTGCCGGGACGGGGCAGGGAGCATCCTCGTGGCACACCGTGCCGGTCCCAGCAGCCACGCCAGGGACCCACTGCCCACACACCCCAGTGAGCAAAGCAGATGGATCCTTCAGGCAGCAATTTTAACCTTTTTTTTCTTTTTTCCCCAATTTGTAGGTCTTTAAACTTTTGCAGTGGAGATAGGAAACAGAAAATTGTTGTCTTGGCTGTTTTAGGTAACGTCTGTGGAATTTCAGTTCAAGGTATTTGCAGATTACAGGCTGCAAACAAATAGACTCTTTCTTCTCTCCCAGCTGTTCAGTGCTGACTTTCACAAGAGCTATTTATATACACCACCAGCCTCAACACCTAGTTAGCATGCTGTGACAAGCATTTCTTTTATATCTGCAGACATCTCTTTATTTGGTTGCTTTTTCTCACAAATAATAATAACATATATATATGCATATATATATATATATATGTATATATAAAAGTTCTGGAATGAAAACTGGGACGGTTTAATCCTAGTTTAAGTGAAAAGAACCAAGACAAGACGGGGAAAAGACTGGCAAACAGTAGCACTGCCTAATCATAAAGATAAAAGGAAAATGGGCAGGGGGGGAAATCTGCATTTAGACTTACCTCCTGTGGACAGTTTAAGTATTGAGACCTGTGTGTCTATAGTTGGTGTCCAGAAGAGTATGTAAGGAAATAAGAAATGTGTTCTGACACCTAACGAAGGATGTCTGCATGAAATGTAGAGTATTGTCTTTTTCCTGGTTAGCGCTGTGTAGTTTTGTGTGCGTTGCTGCCTCTGTCATAGTAATCCATACTCGTTGGATGGGTTCCCCAGCTAGACCTTGCTGCCCTCCTCTGTGGTGATTTATCGTGACATTGTTACCTGTTTTCCAGCGCAGCATCAAATATACTTGTCTTGGCTCAGTGAATAGCAGTGCACTTCTTAAATACTTTTTACGCAGGGCTGCATATTCTTCATTCCAGCCAAATGAAATACAGCAGCTTCCAGAAGGAAACAGGGCATCCATTTTGTGGTAGTAACAACTCTGTGCTCAGTCAGACCCTCTCTTACATTTCAGAACTGAAATACCTTTGCAAAGACCTGGAAAGCATAACTCAGACGTGCTGATATTTGGTGTCTTGTATTTAATTGATGTGATTGAATGTAATTTTAGATATCTTGGCCAATGAAAAAGAAAAGACCATTGTGAGAAGTAAAATTACACCAGTTTGGTGTGTGTGTCTGCTGGATGATATCCAGCTACCTGGAAAATGTTCAGATTGAATGTCCAGCAACAGGAACTTGTTTCAGGATCCAGATGTTTTTCTGGCTGCTTAATGTTGACAAAATCTGTGTACTGTCAGTGTTTTTTCTGATGCAAAGAGTGGGATATGTACCAAAGAAAAAAAGTTTATGCAGGTGCAGTGGAACATGTAATAAGGCTGTTGTATTGCTATAGTGCCACTGGATTAAAAAAAAACTACTTTATAATACTTGGAGAAACTGAAAATGGACACTACATTTTATGGTAATTTAATTGTTGTGTCTGGAATAACATTAGGAAGTGATAGAAAGGGTGGAATTACGCAGTTTTCCGGTGTGGAATAAGTTCCAATAAAGAATAAGTGTGGAATAAGTGTAGATAAGTGTTGTTCATGTAAATGCTATCATGCCTAGCCAGTGCCCCAGCACATTTCTAAAACATGGAACTACTCTCTACCCGTTACGATACAATCTAGTAAACTTTGTTTAGAGGGAATATTTATGAATCTGACCTTTTATATGTCCCTGTCTTTGTCTGTTTTTCCATTCCCATGGCCACCTTCTCAATGGACTTGTTGGAATAATACCCTGTCTCTTGAAAACGTAGTTAAAAAAGAGAGGCAGTTACTTTATCAAAGAGATGAATCTTCCATACTCACTGAAGAAAGTGAAAGGGACAAAATGGTCCATGAAAAAATAGCAAGTAGAGAAGTCCTCATTTATCTCTCTTTTTCTGCAGTCAAGAAGTCAGGTTGATTTTAAGTCTTTTATTGAAGTCCAGATATTTCTAGGGAAGATATTTGTGTCAGTTTAATTTCCTGTCTTGCTAGGAGCGTTGCTGAAAGAACAAAACAAAGTCACAGCCCTGACTCTGTGAGTTCTTACAAACTTAAAGCAACCTTGTCTAAAAGGATCGTCAAAGATCCTATTAAAGTTGTACGAGTATCACAAAGGTTAATTAAATTGAGAATGATACAGCTGATGAGTCAGTCTCATTGGGGTTGCCATCACTTCTACATGCATCTCACAGCTTCTTGGTGACAGCTGTCACAACCTTCCATATAGAAATATGCGTATACTGAAACATCACTGGGGTTTGTTCTTCCCCATCCAGCAATTTTCAGTGAATATGGCAACTAGAGAACCAATTATCATTGGTCTGTCATGGATACATCCTGAGAAACATCTTGGATGTCCATCTAAAGTCACTGTGTCTTCCTCGCATTGTGTGTCTATTCATGTATACAAGTTTGCTCAACTCATTAATATTGAATTGTTCTTTATTTACTCCCTCCTAGTTAACTTTTCTTTCTAGTTTTTCTATTAAAAATCCAGCTTTATGAATGTGGACACCTGTAACCTTAAGTGAGAATTGATTTGACAACTGAGCCAAGCCCCTGCAGCCCTTCAGCTACAGTCAAAGACACTTACTTCATTTTTACTTTTCATATGCATTTAGATGAGGCTCAGACTGAAGTAAAAGAATCTGAGCCAATGTGATCTACCTCAAATACCCCTCAAAACCGAGTCATATTTTGATAAAAATTTTCAATACCATTTGAGAAAATGGCACTTAGTGGAGTCTTTGAAAGATTAAACGAAGAGCAACGGAGACAGAAATGCAAAAGACTGAAATCCATCGCTTATTTGGTTGTTCTAAATTCTTTGTTGATTAGCTTCAGTGGGAGACGGGAGTGCTTAAGTGATGCTGTGAGGCATTCACAAAATGCTGCCTAATCTGCCAGACTTGCCAAGTCCTTTGATCTCTGCGTTTCTGCAGCAATATTCACACGTAAGTGACAAAGTCCTAACAGAGTCAAACTTCTTAGCACCTATTTTGTTACTTGACCCTGTTAGAATTTGTAACTATTCATTGTCGTGTATATATATCAAGACTTCTGGGAGCTTAATACTCTGACTTGCTCAGATTGTATCCAAGCTTGCATGAGGCTCAGGCACGGAGAAAGTGACAGTCCTCCCATCTCCACAGCACAGAGCATTCACCCAGACTGGGGGAAAGACAAATCCAGGACACGTGTAAAAGAATGGAAATTCACATCCCTTATGCTGTACAATCAGTAGGCCTTCAAGAGTTCAAAGATGAGCTGTCTCATTTATATGTGTTTATATTTTGACAATAAAGTGAGTAGAAGACCAGAATTTCACTACTATAGGTGGTAGAGGGGAGCTGTATTTCTAGGAGGTTCTTCATACAACGCCAAGCTACTTTTCACTATAGGCAGACACAGATCTGCAACTTCCTAGAGCTCATTCGTCTTGGAAAGCCTGTAGTTTTGCACCAGGAACATGCTAAGTAAACATATTCTAAATAGTGATGTATGAGATGTCTGCAGGTGTTTTACTGTGCAAGGTTGCAGCTGATTAGCTTACCGGAACACAACTCTACTTGACTCCATTCAGTCAAGTAGACTGATTTCACTCCAAGTGTGAGAATTAATTGCCATTTGAAGTTTCTTAGTGTTGGTCTGAACACGATAATGCGAAAAGGAAGCTTGGTAATTATTAAGGCAATATACTAGCCTGTGTAGTGATAATAAAGATAATAAAGCCGTGATAACTCAGGTCAACCAACCTCATTTAGCTTGCAACAAGGGGAAGCTGAGTGCTGCCTTGTGTCTGATAGCTTCAGAGAGAGCTTCCTGCCAATCCAGCGTGGAGTTTATTATACTCATATTTTAAGCAGTCCGGAGACTTAGAGCTCACAGATCAAGAGTTTGTGTTTTGAAAAGGAAGACTTAACATTAAAAGGACTGACTGCCTCACATAGGCTCAGCTTATGATGGCAATGTAAAAATATACTAACCACATATAGACTCTTTAGGAGATGTGACAAGGCTTTGGAAGACTTCTAGCATATGAGGGAGAGGATAGTTCTGAAAGAATAGGGTTAGAATAGGGAACAAATTTGGCCATTGAGTTTTGGCTGATACTTGGGGAATGGTGAGGGAGGCCTGTGCTCTATTTATTTATTTTTGTAAATGCAAAGTTTTAATGGGTTTCCACCAGAAAAGCAGCGATACAGGACTCATTGGAAAACAGAGAGCTTTTTATTGGTGAATGAGAATTTTGAGCTAATGACCAGATGTAACAATATGAAGTATTTCCATTGGACTCCTGTTTTACTCAGTTCTAGTCACCTAAGAAGGAAGGATTTTTTTTTTCAGCCAAATAGTTAAGAGGAAAACTCTAGCAGAGTCTATTTTTAATATTGATGAGTAAGTCTCTGCTGGAGTTGCTTAGAATTTTTCTTTCCTAAGGAAATTATTTTACTGTACTTCTACTATATGGTTCTTTGTACTGTCTGACTTCTTAGTATGAAAATAGCACTGTTACCTAAAGTGATTACAAAGTACTTACAGGCTTAGACTGTATTTTCATTATAATAAATGAAGTGTGCATCATATACGAGTGGAATACACTAGGAAGATTATACCTGTGTTCACAATTTTGACTACCTGGTTTAATGCGCCTCAATCATATTTTGGCCCTATCTGCAAAGTCTCATTGCATCATATTTTCACTTGTCAGCATTTTTGCATTATAGGTTTTACGGCAGAAAAGTGAGATTGCCATGTAGAAACTGTTCCTGAATTTGGTCTGGTTGTTTGTCTTACCCTCTTCTTTTATTCTTGTATTCTAATTTCATGTGAAGTAAAATAATTCATGTTTTCATGAAATTGCATCAAAGATCAGCCTTATGTGGGGTGTAAGTAATTTTGGAATGGGGGCATCAGTGTTATGATTTTAATTAAGCTTGCTTTATCCTTGCAGATTTTATGTATTTGCTTCATAGAGACAAATTGTCTAGTAACATAACCTGCAATGTCACCTAACGTACTTCATTTGTTCCGTATTTTGTTGTCTTTGTATTCAGATAAGTCTTATTAGTTCAGAGACATTTAGTTTGTATAGATTAATAAAATTCAGGAAAGGAATTTCAAATTAATCTTGAAAGCACATCAGAACAAGAATCAGACTTACTTATATGCAGGGAATGTTCTAAGAAAAAAACATTACCTTATGTTGCTAATGCTCAGATGTATATTATCCTCTAGCTTATTACAGGGCAAATTGCAACATTTTGTAGTTAGCTTTCTACAAAAAAGAATATTACAGAACTTGATCTTGGTTTTGAAAACAAGGCAATAAGAATCCCCTAGCGTTTCAATGTCATCCGGTGAGGTGTTGCTTTCTTGGTGGGATAAGAGGTTACTGGGCAGCTGGAGAAGTGCAGAATAGACTAAGCCACTACTCAACTCTGGTGTCTGGATATAAATTTGTGTCAAGTTGCAGGAGGAATTTTAAAAGCAAACAAAAATACAGAGAAGTTTGTCTTCCATTTAAACTGCATGGCTAAAAGCAACAATAAATTTTATTTCCTGGATCTCTTCTATGTAGGATTTTTACTTAAAAGTCTTTTTACTTTACAAGTTTGTAAATTGAGCTAATTATGATTTGAGTAAATTCTTACACAGGCAAAGGAATAATTCTATTTCTTGTAAAATAACATCAAAATAAATTGTGAGATATAAGAGAGAATTGGGATTTAAATGAAAAACAGTAGTCTTATATATGTGTTTAGGATGAATAAAGTCATAGGTTGTCATATTGATCCTGTGAAGCGCTCTGCTTCAGGCCAGCCCCACGTCAGGATTGTGCAGCCGTGCTGTGCTTTTGTTGGCACAAACTTGCTGCTCTGCTAAGCTTCCCGTCCAAGGCCCTTATGTCACATATAATCACTTAGCCCCACATTTGGGTTGAATTGTGTGCTGTTAGCACGGCAGAGGTCCAGCCTCAACAACACCCGAGGTCTCTTCTAGAACAAGTATCTCAGATATTCGTAAAGAAAACTGGGGAGGGAACAAGGAAATAACTTGAAGAAGACAAAGTTAACCAAGACTAGAGATGGTTTAGAAATGCAAAAGTTAGGTGAATGAGCAGTGTGATGGCAGCTCAAATTCAGATACCTTTCAAATGCAAAATGAAATACATCAGAAGGAATAATTTGAACTGCTCGCGCACATTAGTAGGTTCTGAAATAGCAGGAAAGGACATAGCTGCTCATAGCTGTGAGCAGCTGAAAGAAAATTTCTGTTCAACATGCAGCATTAGTCAAAAACCCATGTAAAGATGCACAGTGAACAGGAAGGAAAACAAGATGTTCAGCAGTCAGAAGGCCCTATCTTACAGTAGCAAGAGGAAGGGACACTTGATACTCTGTAGTGTCTGCTCCCCACTGTAGTGTGGACCCACCGCTGTTTTGCTATAGTTTACAATTGAAAACATACGGCACAGGCATCAGCAACATTTAATTATACATCTTCTATTTTAGAAGCAATAAGCTATAATACAACAGCACACTCTGTGATTATCTAAAAGTATCTAGATCAACTAATCTCCTGCATTGATACACAGAAAGGTAATAATAAGATG
Organism: Crypturellus soui; assembly: GCA_032275445.1. Taxonomy (NCBI): domain Eukaryota; kingdom Metazoa; phylum Chordata; class Aves; order Tinamiformes; family Tinamidae; genus Crypturellus; species Crypturellus soui. Next base: position 830,126 of record JAUBNY010001083.1, read on the forward strand.
GACCTTCTTGTATTATAAATCTATAAAAATATTAATGGTTTCAAAGAAATCCATACGGGTTGGGGAAAGAGAGCAAGGCTGTAACTCTGAGTCATTTCTGAGGAACCACAAGTAGTGACTTTGAATGCTACAAGTCTATGAACAGTAAAGGTCCTTACTCTAAATTTTGAGAGGTGTATTCTTGTAGAGAAGGCTCAACTGAATATGGCAAACCTAGAAAAGAGAGAGTTTAGGTACAAGGGAGAATAAAATATGCAAGCATCTAGAAAAGGACACAAGACTTTGATTTTAGTCATTTTTATTTTAGCAGAATTCTCGTAAGGTCAGTTTTCATCATTAGAAAACAGGAGGCAAGTTCACCCTCCTCTGACCACTCTCGAGTTTTCTGACTTGACTGCCTTGGGAAGAAACGTTACGGCTTGGTTGCTCAGTTTATAATCCTTAGTTTATCATGCTCTGCAAGCCTTTCACAGTGTTATTAGTTGCAGGCATTTGCAGCATATATGCATGGTGATATGTCAGAATTCCTCTCGTGCTGAATATGTTAATAATGTCTAGTTCGTTGTGGTTAGCTACAGGAGAAATTACAACACTTCTACCAAGGCAGTCTTTGTGGATGCAGCTTAAAAAAGAGCAAGGACATCTTGGGAGCCCAAAAAAATACATATTAAAGGTTAAAAGACAAACCCAAACCTCCATCCTCAAAATGAATCAAAACATGTGGAAAACAGTAGACTAGCAACTAATTAAAAACAAACTCCAAAACAAACCTGGAAACAGCACAGTAATATTCCAGCTGAAATAATTATCCAAAACTTTTTACTGTATCTGATTAATTAAACCTCAAATTACCAACTGCATCAGAGTACTAAAAGCCTCAAACTACACCAAATCATCGCTCTAATTCTGTCACGCTCCTGACTCAACTGCAAAAGGGTTTGCATTTAATTCACACACCAGAGTCCACAATCAGCTAAGCTTGCAAGCTGTGTGGACTATTGAGATTTTTTTTTAATTTCCCATACTAGAAATATCATTCAGTCAAAGCCTGAAAAAATTAATGATTTTTTTTTCTGCTGCACAGAACCTGAAGCGCGTGGCAGAGACGTGGATGGACGAGTTTGCAGAATACATTTACCAGCGGCGGCCCGAGTACAGGCATCTCTCAACTGGAGATATCTCTGCCCAGAAGGAACTTCGCAAGCACCTCAAATGCAAAGATTTCAAGTGGTTCATGGCTGCAGTGGCTTGGGATGTCCCAAAATACTACCCTCCTGTGGAGCCTCCACCTGCTGCCTGGGGGGAGGTGAGGAATTTACAAATTAGATTCAATTTAAATGAGTCTAACATTTTGCATTACAGGAACGTAAAATTATGAAATTAGATTTGGATCGTCTGACAAATAGTGTTATTAGGGGAGTTCACTGATTAGAGCAATCCTAGGCACAGCCATTAAAGTAAGAAACTGCCATGTCTTAGGATTACTGCTGTCCCTTTTATAAATTCTTAGAAGTTTTATGTGTATAGACCATAAAATGAAGGTACAGTGAAGATAAGAACACAGAAAGGAGTATGTTTCAGCAATTATTGTGTGTTGCAAGATTATTTTAAATACTGAGAATCTCAGCAACAGAAAGGAGACCTGAAGTCAACACATCCTTTATGCAGGTCAGCTTATATAACCCCTTCTGTTCCTACAAATGCAACTCTCAAGTGCTGCCAGCTATTGCTTGGGGAGATGGTGTTAGGCTTGATCAGTTTTGCTCAAGCCTGCAAGTAGGACAAGCAGAATCTGGAGACTTTTATTTATTAAATGCTGTTTTGTGTTCGGTAGGTTCAGCTGTCATGGCTGAGTACCAATAGCAGCCAAGTGTAATTTCTCTTAGAGGGACCCAGGGAGGGATGCACAGGGAAAAGGAAGCAAATATCTCATTCAAGAGCATGAGGTCAGCCCACAGGCTACTGGAACAATGCTCAGGTGGTGGGTGATGTGCACCCAGGCCTATCTGAAGAGCAGAACAGTAGCACACCTTATTTGACAGCTTTTGTTTTGTGTAGAAGCAATGAAAACACAAAAGGAATAGAGACACGACATGCTATATAGGTGTGCTGAGAAATCATAGTGGCCTTTAACTCCTAAGAACTATGGTTGTTTGAATCCATCTTAAAGGTGACAAGTAGAGGTCTTTTTCCTCTTGATCTCTTAAGATTTATAAAAAAGTTTTACTTTTTCAGTGTGTATCACTGCTTAAAAAAAAAAAAAAGGAATATCTTTATTGCCAGTTCTGTCTTCCTCTGATTTTGTTGGAGATGTTCTTGGAGCTCTCAGTGAATTAGCTTTCATGCTTGAAACCAAAGAATGAACTTGAAACTTTAACCAAAACTTTTGGTAAGACCCCTCAGATCTCTGCATATCCCTGCAGTTGAGGCTGGTCCACGCAGGGGGTCTCTGGACTCTGTGGGATGCCTTTACTGTCCTCCAGAACTTTGTACAAAAGGCAAATTACCTCATTGCCGTTTTTAAAAGTAACCTCCTGGGGTAGCATTTCTTGATTCCTCTTTGCAAGCTACCAGCCGTACAGGTTCAAAGGAAATTCAGTATATATGTGCCTTGCTGTATGCTACTCCTTGGCAATAATGAATTTCCTTTGTTGGTAATGTGTCTTATATCTTTCATACTGCTGCCTATGCTTTGTGGGAATTAATTTATACTGGGAGGTAGCATACATTTATCAGGAGAAGTCAGGCTGGATGAGGGCTGGGTGACTGCTGCTGAAATCCTCTTTTCATCATCTCCGAGATCACACGCACATACCCATACTTGCAGGGCTCTTACCTTGAGCTATATAACTTCTCTGACCAACTGGACAATTCCATACCCAGGTTTAAGTGACAGAGATTCAGAGAGATTCAGAGATTCAAAATTTGTAGAAGTTTCAATCTTACTACCATATTTTTTTCCTGACACTCCTGGGAAGTTTTAATTAATTTGTTGGCACTTGCAAAGAACTTGAGTAAACTTGAAGGTCAATGACTGTCATAATTAGAAGCAGAGAGAGGAAAACAGGCGGTGTGTTATTGCTTAGTAAGAGCTGAGGAGCCCTAGAAACTGTGCTGACTATACCCAATGAAGTCTGTGCCAAGGCTGGCTATCGTTTAGTACCTCCTCTGCTTGTACTTGGAAAGCCTTTACACCTGCCTGCTCTTGCAGTCTGAAAAAGGATAAGCAGCAAGGGTACTCAGGCAGTGTTGGCTCTGGTATTGGCTCTGGTATTTTGGTATCTAGAGCTAGGAAAAATGTGTGGTGTATCAGCAGGCATCTCAGAAACGGGCTATTCAAAACTCCTTTCTTCTTGCAAACATGTTTACTTGAAACCTGTCCTTTAAATTTCTTGACAAAACTCTATTCCTGGTGGAAAAGAAGGGGAAATTTTCTAGAACAAAACCATATCTTCTTCAGTACAGTAGGCACGACCTTATCTCTTGCGCTTGTTTGTGCCTTTCGTGCTTTGTAGCTGGCAGGCGGTGCGTTTCCTCAGGATTCCGCTCTGCCTTTTAACGTCTGAAATACGCGCAGTGAGACAAGGTAATGGTGAATGCAGGCAGATAAAGGTTACTGCAATTGTAATTTCTGTGTCTAAGCGAGATTACAGTTTCCTCTCTCAGCAAGGGAAAAATGAAAAATCTCAATTAGGTTTTGTTCCTATCCCTACAGAATATTTTGGAAATTATGTTACCAGGTGAAAAAGAATAGCAGCCATCTTTGATTTCAGACACAGTAATTTACTTGTAATGTGTACTTGAAATCCTGCTGCAGGCAGTTAAAACAATAGCTGCACTAGGTGAAATT
>JAUBNY010001083.1:847573-858258 GCA_032275445.1 Crypturellus soui
ACTAATTTATAATCATTAAAAATAGTTTTGCCTTGGACACTTTTTTGAGTGCCTATAGTCTGTGCCTTTTTACAGTATTTTTATTGCAATTGGAGATGTACCACAAGATTTTCCAAAAAATGTAATCCCTTGAAACTGAAGTATTACCTGTAATACAGCTAGAATGTATGGGACAGATATTTATAGGACATAAATTGTTGTGGCTCTGTTGCTGCATATCTGGCTTTATAATGCCATAAAAATACTTTCTTGCTTCAGAACCCTCCAATTTATCTTGGTGCCTACCCAGGCTCCACGAAAGGAACTTTCATAGCTCCGGCACCTCACTGGTGCCTGATGTAACAGGTTCATAAGACCAAGTGCAGATCTGCACTGCCCTCTGCATGGCTCATCGCCTTTGATGGGGACAGGACACAGCAGACAGCCAAAGAAATACTGACATTTGAAAAAAATACACAGTGCAAGTTCTATTCAATTCTCTGCACAGCTTCAGTTTTCATTACCCAAAAGGCTTAGAAGGCTCATACAAAAACTCTCGGTGAAAGGCAGGTGTTTACATCTCAGTAAGAAACCGTCTTTTTTTTCCCCTTTTTCTTTCCTTTTTTTAAAAAAAAAAAAAGATGGAAATACTGACACAGTCCTAACTGTGATTTAAATCTGACAGCAGTCTGATTAGTTTGCATGAGCATTTACCGTTCAGCTATAAAACTTCAACTAAGCAACTGTATTAGAATTAAGATTATGGATGCCTTTTTTTTTCTTTTTTCCTTCAGGCTTAGTTTTAGTTAGGCTACACATAAAGTAGCTTTTGATTGCTTCACATAGTTCATTTCCTCAGATACAGGGCAAGTTCACATTAGAGATTCTTGGTGGCGCAGCTATACCAACAAAATCCCCATGGTGCAATCCTTATCTAATTTTGAGAGCATCTTGCTGGTAGGATTTATGCTGTTTCCCAAACAGAAATAAATTGTATAAACAAAAGGATCCTTTGATGGCTTAACTGCATCTATATGAGAGCTGTTTCTAGCATGGTACACTACTAAAATTATACCCTGAATAAATAAGAATAATAGTCTGCAGTTAAGCAAGAAATGCTTCTTAAAAAAAAAAAAGTAATAATAACCGAGAGCAGGCCAGCAACTGTTCTCTTTTCTGCATTATTTACAGAAGTCATAGCTTTTTAATCGTATACCCATCTCACCCATGATTTTCTCCATGTTTTACAAAAAAACAGCTTTGTCAGTAATCTTGTAAGATGCTTAATATAAAGCAGTTTTTACCATGCTGTCAGACCATTCCTGTAAAACCAGAAGATAAGAGCTTTTCATTCTTTCATGGATCAGTCTCTTTTCATGAACATTCACATTCTTAAGCTACCAGTAAAAATAAGTTAGGTCTATGAACTGATTAGAAAATGTTGCAAATGCAGTTTTAAGTCAGACACTGCTTCGAAGTTCCATATTTTTACAGTATATAAACACTAATATCCTGTATTTGGATGCTGGCAAATAAAAATATTTAAAATATTTTATTGGAAAAGAAAATAAATAATGGGTGAGAAGTGCCTTTCTGAAAAAAAAATCAGCTCATCCCCACTTCCTGCACTGCGTTTCCCATTGAAATGTCATCTCAGAGCAGGTAAGCTGGATTCTTTTCAATTGAACTAAACCAAAAGAATTTCTCCCATCACTAATAAACACGCTGCCTCAGCACGACACTTATTTCCATGATGCTAATCATATATTATGGCTGAGACACAGCTGAATCTTAACCTACATCTGAGTAACTATTTGAAAGTCTAGTAAGTCCATGATATTAATTAACCAGTCCAAAATATCAGTCTATAATAAACCAGCCACATAGAACTTTAAGAAAGTTTTGCAAGGACTGATGAAGTGGAATGAATACAAGTGAATTCGTAAGTGCTGAATTCGTGGGCAGGAAAGAGAAGAAAATTAGTGTAATACTGGGGAAAAATATTGACACCATAAGGATACTTTGATATCAATGATGGGAGCAATGTGAGAGATTATATAGATAATGTAAATAACTGGAAATGAGTAGATATTTGGGAGACTAAGGGCTTCCCAACTTGAAGGCATTTCCTTGACTCTGTGTGATTCCTAAGCCTGCCAGAGCCAAAGATTAACAGTGTCTCCAATTTTCTGTTCCTCCCAGTGCAGGAATATGCTTCTAGTTTTCAATTTAGCATCACTTCGAGCTGATAGGTAATACACCGGTTCTGATAAAGTGTAATTCAATTTATGTGCTCTAGTCCTGTTAGTACTATTGGTAGGACTGCTGCAAGTATCAAGAAAGAGCTGATTTAGTGTGTCTTTAAAAAAAAATGTGCAAAATCAATTTCATTATACTATAATTCTGCCCTGCACATAGTGATTATGATGGATGCTAGGCTGATAACGTCAAAACCTGAAGTTCACTGTGCTCAGAACAGCGCGGCTCCTTCGAGCTCTTCCGACAGCTTCAGGGACACGCTGCGAGAGTAAGTTCACTCTTCACGCAGTAGGTTCATAGATTATTTCCTCAGAAATAATCAGGTTTCCTTCAGAAACCGAAGACATGTCATTGTGATAGCAGCTTTTATCATAGGGACATCTGTCCTGCAGAAGCTGCGCGGGGACAACCAACTAATTTCAGATAAGCAAGTGCAGCCACATCTGATAATGACTTCCAGTTGCTACTGACCTTGGCCATAGTTACAGCAGTGACCCCGGCAAAGCGAAAGGCTCTGCGCCTCATTACCAACCCCCTGAACTGCCGAGGCCTCTTATCTTAGGAGAAGTTTCTCCTTCTACAAATGACATAATGACTTGCCCTCACGTAAAAGAAAAAAGAAATCACTTTGCTGTTTTCAGGTGATACAAAAGTCTCCAAAGGATTCCTTGTGGCTTTTCAATATTGACGTAAAGAGGAATTTCTGTATTTCTCTTGGAAAGATCTTCCCTGGCACGCATACAACTGTTACAGGCTCAAAGTCCTTCCACTGAATTCTGTGAGAACAGCAGGCTTTGACCTTAGGGCAGTGTAAGCTTGAGATGATAAATTAATATGCCTTTATATATAGCTAAGTCATCCAGAAGTTCTTCCGGAGTGGCAACTCTGACCCTCTTCTAAAAAGACTCCTGTGTCTCCCAAAAGCCAGGCTTTCCGAGAGAAAGCTGCAACACTGCCTCATTCAGAAATCACATCCCCTGGATGTTCCTGGGAGAACAAAGAGCCCCGGCTTTCCTTGGGAAGGCTGGAGTGTTTCTGTTAACACACTTTCTGAACTGAAGCCGTTTCCTCTTGTACCAGCCACCCCACTAAAGCGTCTCCTGTTGCAGCTTCCAAACAGCACAAATACCTAAGCGCGCCCGAGCCTCAGCCCCACAGAAAGGTCCCGTCGGAGCACGTGCTGGTAAGGACACGGCAGCGCCGTGCGCGAGGTGCAGCCAGCCCGTCCGTGCACATGTAATCCTCCTGTGGGCTCGCCTTGTAGAACAAGGGGGCAGAATTCAGAGCCTGTGCCCTCCTGATCCAAACAAAGCCCCTAGGTTTGGTGTAGCCCTCCGTGATGGCAACCCTCAGGCTTACTGCTTTGTGCCTTGGGCTGCTGATCTGGGGGAGAAGAGCTGTTGGAACCAGGGTTTGCGAAAGACTGTCACCCATGGCCAGAATGCAAGGTTATGTTTTAGATTTTGCTCGCTGTTGCATATGCTAAAACTGTGTTTTTAAATTGCTACAGTTTGTTGTTGGTTTATGCTGTTATATTTGGGTTTGCCTTCATACTTCTTTTGTGAATGTGGGTATTTTTAGCTAGAGAGGAGTTCCTGTACATTGTTTCTTGGAGTTTATAATTAATCATGGTTTGACAGGTAGCGTTCTTTCTTCTCTCACAAACTGTGATTGGGCACGTCCCAGATTAGTATTAAAATACTGGCAGGGCACATTTGGCACAGAGGAGAAAAGCCTGGGTGTGCTTACTGGAAGTAATCTGAAATGTTATTTCAGCAGATATAATAAATGCATTTCATAGTCCCTGGAAACTTTCAAACCACCTAATCACTCCCACATCTGTCTCCCTCAGCCACTTGCCTACGTGAACTAAATACGCTGAAACCATCAAATCCGCAAATACCCGTCGTCCATCTGGGTTGTTTCTGCTCCACCAGTGATTCACAGTCCGAATATTTACAAGACATTCCAATTTTGTGATATATGATTAGTAAATAATAATAATAATAATAGCATTTCATAAAACAGCTTAATAAATACTGATTTTCACAGTGTTATGATTTACTACTTATGAGAGGGATAGAGCATTTCAGCAGTTTCTCATATCAAGGTCATAGAAAAAGTCTGCATTTTATGAGGTGGGAACTGAGATCACCAGTCCTATGTCTGACCATTCATCATAGCACATCAGTTAATATTCCTACAGAAGCACTGTAGGAAATGTCAGAAAACAAATCCAAACAAAAAGCTTTGCAGTGGTTTTAAACAGGGAGTTAACATGACATGCAAAGGTTTTTAAAAGACATCTTCTATTTTCCTCATTACATTCTGTGGTTGTTAGATAAAGACCAAAGGCTGTCTTCTCACTTGCTTGAATCCCTAATTTTCTGAGGGGATAATAATCCAAGAATGCTCATTCCATTCTCTGCAGCTCCCATATAATATCTGTTTATTACACAAGGTTAGCACACAGACAATACAAAATCACCTCAGCTAGTGCTGTGTTAATCCATGTTCTGTCAGATGAGAACACTCCCAATTACTTGGCATTTACTTCCTAATTCTATCTTTCTTTTCTCATTCCTGTAGGACAAAACTTTGTTCCATCCGGTAAGCAACAGCTGCATAGATTGCAACCCAGCTGAGAAGAAGATTTTCATGAACAGATGTGATCCTTTATCTGAAACTCAACAGTGGATGTTCGAACATATTAATATGACTGTTTTAGAAAAATTTAACAACAAAGCCAGTTCCTAGGAAAAAAAAAAAAAAGAAAAAGCCAACTACGTACAGACTGCAGACTACATTTTTGCCAGCATCTGGGTCAAAGGAGTCAGGAATTAAATTTCCTAGATCCAGGAAATCTGTTCTGAGGATTAAGAAAATGCCACGGCAAGAGCCAACAGGCTGTCCTTGTGGATGTACAGTATCTGAAGAACTTGGCTAAGAGCCTCACCGGATGCTGCTGAGAACTTCAGGCTGAAAATTCCCTTGCTGGTCGAGGGAAAACTTTGTTTAAAAACTGTTTAAAAATACTCCAAGTCAATAAAGTAAAACAAAACTCTAGAGTTTCTCAGGTCAAATCCTGCTGTAGTGAGTAGCTCAGAACAGATGTTATAATTTGGGATGGGTATATTGTGTGCATTACTGCTACGGGAACCTGACGAAATCCCAGGTTTTAGAACTAAACATGCTGGTGGAAGAATAACGATGTCTCAGCACTCCCCAGACAAGATATATGCTCTGTTGACATTCTCCAAATAAAAGGTTGGGTTAAGCGGGTTTAACCCTCAGAACTGCTGCAATTAATTTTAAATACCTCCCTTTTACATTCCATTCATTACCAAAATAGGAATGGTAGAAATCCTAGGGTCTAGAATTACACTGTAGTGAAGCATGACAGAAACTGTAAAGCCTTGACCTCCCATTTCTCCTCCTCAGTCAAAAAAAAAAAAAAAAAGGCAATCAAATTGCTGTATATGGTGCAAAAAGTGACCAAAAGTGATTCAAATCCTACCATCACACCAAGTGAGATTTTCATTGGTAAATGCAACATCAGCGACTTCAGCATAATGAAAGGTTTGTGGACTAGCTATCTTAAGGTAGGATCGTCACCAAAATTTAAATTGAATTGAACATAGTCTGACAAAAAAAAATGAGGATAAGAAAATAATCCTATACTGCATGATGAACTAGGTTAGTCAAACTAACATTGGTACACTGTCATCAGCTAAAAACATGTTGACTCCTTGCAATGCAATTCAAAAGATCTTACAGAGATCTTATCATATTTTGACAACCAGGAATGAAGGGAAACTTTACATGAAACTAGCTGAGGGTTCTCAGAGCTGTTAATGAAATCCATGATAGAAATCACACAAATGTCCAGAATTATCAAGTTAATGGTATTGTAAATTCCATGGTGCAAGAAAAGAGAAGTGCAAGCAAGTTAAATGTTATGCCATTTGGGGGCCTTTACACACAATACACAACACAAGGCACATGCACAATTCAGGTGCAGAGAGAGCTTGGTCATACTGTTATGGCACGTGGTGCCCCTCAGATCCATCATGTTATTGGCATGAGAAGGAGGAAGGTGGTGTGTGCTCTAAAACTTACTGGAGAGCCCTGTGGTTCTCATCAGAAATTTTTAAATACTGATGTGTGAAACATAATTGACAGGTTTGGGATTTCTCAAGTTCAGAGCACATATAAATTTATATCTTATAAGTACATGGGCTGTTTTTACTTGAAACATGAACTTAAAGGAAAAGTACCATGAATGTGGATAGATCACATCCTGTAATAGATGGCTATAATAGTGTCTCCAGGTTTCAAAAACATCGTAGGTAATTAAGTCGTTTATTCTGATTCCTGCTTTTGCTGATGAATCAAAACACTGATGTGTAAGCTACCCTATTTTGAGACAGCAGGGTGACTGTTTTGTTTATTGCTCGATCACCTCCAGAGGATGGTTCTAGTACCAATAACCACGTGCTATTTTATGGCAGCATCTTGTAAGTGCAGGTTAAGACCCTAAATTTTATGTCTTAGGAACTTTTTAGGTGATGAATGAGATCTTGAAGGATGCAGGATGAACTTGGAGAACAGTGAAATGCATCCATACATTGAGCAGTTGCTGTGAGTTAGTGAAGAGATATTTCAAATAATCAAAAAGAAATACGTTGATAGCGTAAGACTGTTCATTTTATGAATTCAAAATAGATCAGTTTTTTTAGGTATTGTTTAAACTTAAGTAAAGATATAGTGCACTGAAGAATGGAAGCGGCAAGCCTTTCCTATAGGGATATTTCAGATTTATTTAGCTATCAAAGAAGCAGACTGGGAATTGCAAACTGTCAGTCTTCCCAGGTGCAGCGCTTGTAGCATCTTTTATGTGCAGCCTGAATATGAGCAAAGAGTGTCTGGAAGAGGAAGAAAATGGGTGCCTGAAATGTAAATGAAAGCAGCAGATTGAAACTGGCCCCAAACTGTCAAAGTCCTGGGAGCAACACTATCAGCCTGAAATTTGCTGAGAGGCAAGGAGAACCACTAAACCAGCTACGTAATTCATATCATGCACGGACTAAGTGCACGGAAAAGTAATATCACTCAGTGTCTGACTTCATCTCAGTGGTCTGATTCTGAATTGTCTAATGGAAATTAGATGCTGTTGGGGCAAAGATATTCGAAGCCTTTCACACCCCTTGCTGAGTAATTTTGCACAAAATCTTGCACTGCCTAAGGAAACCTTCCCATTACTCATAGTTGGACACTAATTGTAAGCTCTAGCAGTCTTTAGAAAGTTTGTAATTTATCACTAAGTAGTCCACATTACTGATATTCAGGTCTTTTGAAAATGTGTTCTGAATAATGTTGTTTTCGGTTTTTATGGGCAAAATATAGGGTAAATATTTTAAAGCCTGTCGTGTGTCAATTATGAACAACTTCTGATCAATCTGGAAATACAAAGATTGAATGAAGGGCTAGATGTTGAGAAAGATTTAATAAGAACTTGCCACAATAGAAATGCACACGCATACATACATACGTATATATCATCTTCCACTGTTATATGTTATGTATGTATACATATATATAAAATGTGTGTGTATCAGTGGAAGAAGATAGATGCAGGAGAGGGGCTTGTTTCCTCTTAGTGGGCTGATATTCCAGGTATTCATTATCACTAGAACTACACAGGAAAAAACAGCATTATCTAGATAGGACTAATTAGTCTAAAAGTGAAGACCATTATCTCACTATTTTCAGCTTAAGTAGATTTCTTTTTTAAAAGAACAAAGTGAGACAGAAATTCTAGTGTGGAGCTTCATTGCAGACAGCCATAATCCTCCTGCTCTAGGTAGGTTGTAGCCTGGGGACAAAGATCTCAGAATGGTTATGACTTGCTAAGCACAGGACTCTTTCAACAGAAAGTTTTATTAATAATATATGATCATCCCTACCTCTAAATTAAATTCTGTCTTGGGTATTCTCCAAAGCTTTCCACTGATAACAGTATTTCATGACTCCTTTAACATGCAGAATTTCTGCAAGGCTTTCTACACTCCTACCCTTCCCACCCAAAAAACATCTGCATGACTCAAACGGTACGATAGACAGGTAGTTTTACTCTCATATTTAACCAGGAGAATTTAGCTTCAACAGGCATTTTTCTAAAGGGATAGACTATATCTTTATAGAAACTTTTCAAAATAACAGATAGTTCTGAATATGTGTTGAATCAATCCTCAGGTAGTGTAAACTGATGAAAACTGTAGTTTCAGTGTAGCTATAACAGCCAGTCTCAGCTAACTGACCTTTTCCTCTGTCTTTCAATAAATTATTTTACAGCTGACAGGGCTTTAATCCACGTGCCTGTAAATAAGATTTTTATATCTTAATTAAGGGTTCATCAGCACCTACCCTTAACTATTTTCGATTTAAGGTTATCATCTCACTATTTTTGTGGTCTGAAAACTAACACCGTGGGAGACAACAGCTGCAAATATATAACAAAAACACCAAGTACAGCTAAAACTCTAAACTCGTATGTATATTCCCTTGCAAGTATTGCAAAAACTAAATCAAAGAGAAGCTTTAGGGCCAGGGAGTTGTAGGAGAGAAGGATGGGTAGGGGAAGAAGCATTTCACAGAGACAAGCGGGAGAGCAGTCATGTTGCAGTCGTGACACTAATTTTGCTTTTCATTAGCCATGATCTCATTTCAGAAAAAAGATGAGATTATTTTAGAGCAAAGGTTTCTGTAACATCATGAATGTCCTAGTGATATAATGCCTACTTCTTATTTGAGTACTATCAGTTTATGGATGTGTGGTCTGTAGCTGCTGAACTGACCTTCATGATGAAGACGGGCAAAGCTTGCAGGGAAGCTGACAAGCACTTAACAACCTTTGATTACTGTCAGTTCACCAGGCATCAATGTCTCAAGTGACCTCAGTAAAATCAGATGCCACAGAGGACCGCAAAAGAAAGGTGCACAAATAGCTTGACCAAATTTATTTGATGTGTTGGGCCTCTTTAGGAGCACACAGCTGTCACCTCTGTAAAAAAAAAAAAAAAAAGAAAAGAAAAAAGGGAGAGGGGAGGAGAAAAAGGAAAAAAACAAGTCCCCATAGTCAGGGTTACTGTGCGTTTTTCCTGGTAGCTTCTGGAAGGGGCTGGCAGAGTGATGCACTTTAAGCCTGCCCAAGGCAATCTGGAAGGCGGCACTTCAGGAAGGCAGCCAGCCCTTGCGGCAGCCACATCCCGCGTTTCCCCGCGCTGTTTTTTGTGTGTAAGGCGTCAGTCTTTAATGCCATGGTAAGGGAGGACATGCACGAAAAAAAGAATATGAAGATGGAAATAGTTATTGAATGCCCCAAGGTGGTTAGGCAAACCATTTCAAAACCCTGCCAGATCAGAAATAACCTTTTTGTAGCTGTTGTTAGTCATATAAAGTGCGTGAATGTGTTTAACCCCCCTCCAAGTCTCTTGCATATATCCTTTTACAAAGAGCACGAGGATCCCAGAATTATTTTTCATAACTTCCTGAGGATCTTATCCTATCTTGAAAGGAGGTTTTGAAATAACTTTTAATGATTATATTAGGTAGAAGCCAAAAAGTACCTAAGCAGAATCAGAAAGATACCAGGTTATTACCTTCTGTGCGCTAACAGATTTTGCTAGACTTCTTGTTCAAAAATAGTAACCATAGCCTGGAAAAATGCAGTGATTGAATAATATACCTTGGACAATCTATAGTCCATAGTGGTTTCTATTCCTATTTCTAGTCAAAAACAAATTCAGATTTCACTGAAGGTGTTGCTGACTGGCTTTTTAACCATATATTATATATGTAAAGAGTCTACTGTAATCTGGTATTTCCTTGTTATAATTCTGAGTGCACTGGAAGACATTCTAAACAGAGAAGAATCTCTTAGAGCTATCTAGCAATGCATGTAAAAACAGACAAACAAAGCCAAAGTTTAGCTAGAAATGAATTGAAAAACATTACACATTCCCGAACTGTTCAGGAGACTACATTTGCTCTTTGTGATGGCCCTGTTTCCTTTCAGCCTGTCATTAATCTCAGTGATATTATCCACTAAAGCAGGACATCTGAGAATAACATGCCGCTGTTTGGCATAGCAATTGGTGGGCAGTGTGTTGCTGGAGAAAATAATGCCCTGTGGGAACTCTTGCTCAGGAGGTCACGTTCCAGCGTGGCGGATTCTTGGATATTGATGAGGTTCCCATCTCCGCAGTCTTTCTGCCTATTTCAGGGGACCTGATAGGATAGTAGGACCTGACAGGAGGCCCTGATAGTACGTGCTTCATTGCTCTTTATGAAAACAGAGCAGGCAGATGGTGTGGGTTAAAACAATAAGAATATATGGTTACTTACTGATGCTAGGTCCCCAGCATTGCCAGGCAGGTTAATTGTGC
>JAUBNY010001083.1:866640-878381 GCA_032275445.1 Crypturellus soui
CCTGTCTTTTCTCAATCTATAAACAGGGGCCTGCATTAGGACTTAACCCTGGGGACCTCTGTAGTCCAAACAGCTACCAGTATCTGCAGATAAGCTACATGAGACTCAGCAACAGGGATATTTTCTCTCAACCAAACAACCCCAACCTTGCAGTTGGAGGAAGGCAGCAAGGCCTAGCAGAAAGCCCCAGTGAAGCTCAGGTTAATGGACAACTACCTTTTGAACCCCGAAACTGCAAGGTCTTATAGGCCTGTATGGCCTGTATGTATGGGAAAGCAGGTCATTCGGGGTGGTTGCCCGCTTTGGGCACGCGGCTAGCGTGGACCCCACAAGTTCTCGTGTGCAGACGAGTTGGAACAAGATGTTTCTCCAGCACCAGCGAAAAGGGAGCAAGGGCCATGGAGGACAACAGCTTCCCTGCGTGCAGCAGGAGCCTGGTGATTCCCTGGCTCTCAACCAGGCCCGGCCTCATCCTCACTCCAGGCTCCTTGCAGCACCCGGCCACAGAGCTCCTGGGCTTGCTTTGCTGTTCCCTTGCTCTCCTCTGGTGGTGGAGGGCTCCTCTGCTTCTCTGCAAAGCTTGGATTTCTGGATGGCTTCCCTTGCGTTTGTTTTGGAGCCACCACAGTTCAGGGAAGAATAACTTCCTTGGTAAACATAACGTTTGGGAGAGGCAGAAGCCTCCCTGGTGCTCAGGCGCTTTCTGAGGGAACGTCTGCTGGAGGTGATCCCAGCTGTGGCCCGGGTGTGGTATAAACACGGCTCTGTGCAGCACCTTGGCTGCGCAAGAGGAGCAACCCAAGAGCAGAGCCAGACGTGCCGCAAGGAAGGACCAGCACCGAGAGGGCCCCGTGCAGCTGCGCGCAGTCTGAAGTCTGTTGTGAGCTCTGAAGGCTCCCGCCACAAGCTCTCTTTATTGCCATAAAGCAGAGGCAAAGTGAGTAAGCTGTAAAACTTTATTGCTAGCGAACAAATTACTTACTCGACTTTCTATATCAAAGGAAATTAAAGCGCAAATAAATACCATCATAGCATACATTGATTTTTCTTTTAAAATGCATTGCTTTTTATTGGCAATCGGGAGACAGAAATCAGATTTTTTCCAACTACGTTAGAAAAATGAAGACCTAAAAGCCTAATCCCCTAAGACCGAAACATCCTACTTCTTCAGTGGTGTTTTCCTTCCCTCAGTTCTTGGGCGCAAATGATGGATATCAGTCTCCTGGTGGTACAGGGATCAAGCACAGGCTGTTTCTTTTCTCCCTGAGTTAAATGGCGATTTCCTGCTTGCTTCTGGCCAGCTACAGGCATGCACTGAAGGGGGGCACTGCCGTAGCCGTGTACACTGGCCACGTGGGGTTGGAAACGCTGCCAGTAAGAAGTAGGTGGCAGAAGCAGGGAGTGAATGAGGGAGAGGAGCCTCCCCCTTGGCTGCCAGTTGGGTCACAAAGATTAGCATTGGGTACCTTGGTGCTCAAGGTTAGGTTTGTGCTCTGCAGCAGGTTTGTTCGTTGAGATCTATTGGTGAAGTGCAGCCTCGCTCTGAGGGAGGGCGCTGGGGACGCGCGCGCCGTAGCAGAGCGCGGCCGTTCTGCTGGTCACTGGGCAAAGCGCCGAGGAGAAATGGAGGTTCCACCGCTGTTGTGAGGTGAACTTTGTAATCGTCTTCATTTTATTTGGGTTTAAACAGTTCTGAAGTGGTTGCTAGTTTGTTCTGTATCTCACTGGATTGGGTACGCTGAAAATTTTAAAGAACAGATTCTTTGCTTAATGCGGGCTGTTCTTGAAACAGGTTGACGCGTTTCTAGGGATGCATCTTATAAAACTCCTGTTCCCAGAAAACAGAAAAAAAAAGTGCTTTTTGAAGTAAAATTTCAGATATGCCCTGCTGTGCTTGATGTTTCGAGCAGTTCTCTTACTGAGCTAGCGAGCAGGAGAGCTGCCCACACGCTTGAATATCTGCACACAACGTGGTGAACGAAGGGAGCAGTGTGGTAATACGCTGTGTTTGGGCGCCGAGTGCCTTAGCGCAGGCTTTGCCCGGCTCTGAAAGGACATCGGCAGGAGCCGGGTGTGACTGAGCCGTGCCGCGAGCGCTGGCGAGGAGGAGGAAGGCCTGCTCCGACCGGCATCACGGCTGCCGGCGCGGAAATCCACCTGGGACGCCCCAAGAGAG
This sequence comes from Crypturellus soui, assembly GCA_032275445.1. Taxonomy (NCBI): domain Eukaryota; kingdom Metazoa; phylum Chordata; class Aves; order Tinamiformes; family Tinamidae; genus Crypturellus; species Crypturellus soui. The sequence goes on from JAUBNY010001083.1 coordinate 868,817, forward strand.
CCCGAGTCGCGCTGCGTCAGCCGGGCAGCAGCGAACGTGGGGCTGCCCCGCTCGCCGTGAGGTCGGGAGTGCCCGGTACGTGCAGCAGAGGCGAGTTGGACCACCCCAGCGAGCACCTTGGGCCTGCTAGGCAGAAGGTGCCCCAAGTTAACCGGTTACCGCGAAGGGAGCGCGTTCCCGAGCACGTTCCCGAGCTCGGAGCGGAGCTGCCAGGCTCCCACCACGGCCGCGCTCCGAGCGGGGTGTTTACAAGGGCGCCACAAAGCAGCCCGTTCCTTAAAAATCTCTTAGCTCTAGAAAGAGTAAATCTTCAAAGCGGCGCAGGGGAGTCATGCACACAAATCTCATTATTCTGAAAGCTGCTTAGAAACTCTAGCCCTCCGAGTCAACATACCACGGTGCGTTCAGAAGTACAGTTTCAAAGAGCTACAAATGCTCCCAACAATTAGCTAATTTAAAAAAAAAAATGAAGAAGAAAAAAATAAGATTTAAAAGGATTTAAAAGGGAAGAATTACTGAGGGGTTATATGTTAAGAAGGAGGTAATTGAAAGGGATTGAGGGGGGTACAGTAGGAAGTGGATGTGGTTGAGGCATTTGCAGGATTAGTTGAAGAAAAGTCTGGTAAAACTGGAAGTAAAAAGCCAAATCCTGGGACAGATGAATACAGTTTCTTTGATGTATTCAGAACTGCATAATTTATACATATTCTGCATCTGGCCTGCGGTTCTTAAGAATGATTGGATAAAAATTGTGATGAAAGCTAATTAAAATGTAACCAGAAAAGAAAAAAAAAAGTACTGTATGTAGTGTTTGATGCATATAAGTTACTTATTTTCAGAGATGAAATTCCTGCTCAATGGTATTGAACAGGTATTTTCAGCCCTAGGGGTCTTAGAATTAAGCAACTTAGCAGCAGTGGAAGCCCTAAGTGTTTTGCAGAGAAAGCTGCCTTACTGCGATCCAAAATTGTTGCAAGAGGTGTGAACCCCATAGAGACGGATGGTGGGTTTGAAACTCACATTCGAATGTGTTCTCAAGAAACAGGCGGATACCCTGATGCTAAAAGGCGGTCGGGGCAGGAGATGGGAGGCAGCGAGGAGCGCGCAGGAGGCACCACCAGCTCCGGTTGGGGCACAGGCACCTTTTGAAGCTGCTGCTGGGTTTGTGGACGTGCAGGAAGCCGTGCAGGAGCGGGCGAACAGCGTGTGAGCCTCCCTCTTCCCTGCTTCAGTGACCAGCGCCACGTTCGGTGACTGGCACCGCTGCGGAGAGGCCCTCAGGGCTTCGTGGTCAAAGGAGCAAATGCAGTCGGCAGGACACATAAAGGAACATCTTGAATTTGAAACATGATCCCACGGGAGAAAGAAGAAAACCAGGTGTTTTGCTAACTAATTTTGGACATGCTCATTTATATAACGCTATTTTTGGCTACGTAACTCTGCCTGTTGATAGGATAGGACAGCACTGCCGACCTGAGATTACGGACAATGAGAGAGCAGGTCGTTATCGTATCAAAACAAACCAGAAAGCAGCATCTCCCACCTGGGTGCAGAGCTTGTGGGGAGCATCAGCAGCAGGTTGGCGGTTCACATGCAGCTCTGTCATCGGGTGGGTGGCTCCATATGACCACTGGTAACCTTGCCAGCTTGGTATTTGGAGCACAGGTGTGGGAACCTTTAATATCAGGACTGCTACAATAAAGGGAGGGAGATGTATGATGCCAAAATCTTTTAAAAGCTCTGGATTTTATCTCTGCAAACAACTTTGCACAGGCAGTATAGACGTTATTGCTACTCCACAGCACGGTGTAGGGAATAACCATTTGCCTTCATAACGAAGACTATTGTGGATACTTTAAAAGAGAGAATTGTTTAATTGTGTCCAAATAATTGACTAGAAAACTGAAAGGGAGATGGAAAATCCTGATATCAATGTTGGAGCCTGATGAGGAACTTAAATTGTGTAAAACAATTATTTTTTGAGCAAGCAAAAGGAATAACAGACTATTAAAAGAGTAGGAGAGGAAGCACGTGGTAGAAGTGCTGCGTGACCACAGAGAACACCGTTACCAGATGAAGCAATTTCTGGGAGGCGCACAAGGAAGTATTTTAATATTTCAAGTTGTGCAGCAACGCATAAGACAAATGCAAAAGTTCATGCAAAGTTAATTGCATACATTTTGCATACTGTAAAATACTGCATACTTTGGCTTTCAGAGATCTCAGTCACTCGCATGCCTAAATGGCACATCTCTGTAAGGATTGTACAGCAATAATAACACGTTTAATTAAATTCCGCAGGTACCACAGTGAAAATGATGCCTCAGATTCAGGAACCTATAGATTTTTTTTCAGTGACCTTTTACGAGTATACTTCTGAAAAAACAAATTTGAGTTGTTTTGCTGTGTACAGACTAAACAGTAGTAACTTTCGCTAATAGCTACTGGATGCTGCTGGATTTGAGAAGCTGATCAAAGTGTGGAGAAATTAAGACATTAATTCGTGTGATGGGATGGCCAGGTTGTCCCAGGGTGAGGTCCTGGATCGCAGCAGGGGCCGTCGGAGGAGTGCTGTGAACCGTGACTGCTCACAGTCCCTTGGAATATCATTAATATCCCATCGCCAGCTCGTGTGCCTTTCTTGCCTGGAAAAAAAAATCGCATTATTATGTGGCTTATGTATCTATGGGGTCATCCTAAAACAGAAAGTTCAGGCCACTGGGGGGGCACCTGGCACTTCCACAACCTTTGCTGTGAAATGTGATACATCCATTTGCTGTAGGTAAATTCATCCTACATTTAAGAAAACCTGCTTTCATGTTTTTTAATGATGTGAGCTAAAACATAAGATGACTTGTAAAATATAGTGTGCGGAGTGTGTGGGTGTGGAGCATATTAATGCCGGTATCAGCTGACCCACCAGCACACGTTTGAAGGGCAGACAGATATTCACTCCGGCAAAAACTCATAATTGGCACTGATTAGACTATTTCAAAAAAAAAAGAAAAAGATCTCAACATGGATTATTTTAATGTGTAGAATTTTTCCATGTGGTGGAGAAAAACAAGTATGTGAAAATCTGCATTTTATTTACATCTGTAATATTATGTCATTCTGAAGGTATCAGTAGAAGTGGTTACACGTGGATTTTGACAGCAGTGTTGTATAAAATACAATAAAAACTTCTTGTTGCTTAAAAAAGGAAGACTGTAAGGACATAATTCAAAAAGAGCTGAGGGTGAGGTTAGAAAAGAAACATACCTCACCCATTACAAAAATGTCTGTGCTGTTGTTTTTGGCCTATATTTTAAGGGTATAGTGATTGCTATTCAGTAATAGGCATTTCTTCTCCTGCAATTAATAAGGTGTCTTGTCTTTTAGTAATTCTTCATAAATACAAAAAAAAACCCGACCTGACTGTGTACACATTAGATATGTTTACAGAGCACTGATTTAAAAAGTCACAATCCGCTGTCCTCGGGGTGCGCTCTAAATATAGACGTGCTGGGTGCGGATGTGCTACTGCTTAAGACAGCACCTCGCATAATTGCTTATAAATTATGCATTGCTCATTAACGCCTGTTTTTACCAGGAGGGTTTCATGGACGGAGAGCCGGGATGCGGAACCGCGCGCACTGGCCTCAGGTGGGGCCCCGCAGGGTTATTTTTCACCTAGCAGCCTTTGCGCATCCCCCACCATGCAGTGACAGCCCGTCTTGATTTAAGCACCTCGCTAAGCTGACTAGCATATTTCCAAACCGCTTACGTAATGCCAGGAAAGAGGAGGGAGGACTCGGGAGCACAACTAATGTGCACAAACACAGCCCGGCCTCTCGATTTCTCCTGATCCGCACTAGGTTTTGTGGTGACGTTTTGATTTCTTTTGTCATTTTCCTTGGCAAATCTCGCGGATTTCCTGGTCTTAGTGTGTTAAACACTTGTATGTGCATTTGGCCTAGAAAGAGAAAAAAATAACAGAATCAAATTTAGAATTGAGAAGACCACAATTCATAGGGTTTTTTATCCTATACACAACTGATGTAAAATCTTGGCTCTCCTAAAATCATCAACGGAAGATATTTACCCCAGCTAAATTCTTCATATCCTAAGGGCTCTGTAAACAGTTGCATAAGCACCACATAGGCTATAAAAGCTCTTCCATTTCCCTTTAGAGAAGGGGAAGCTCCTCACCTGCGGTAAAAACAACATGTTTCTGCCAGGCTTTTGTAGGTGAAGCTGTGGGAATCATCCTGTGGGGACTGAGTATCTGGGATGGGGTCAGCTTCCATATGTCTGCGACTCTGCCCTGAAGAGCAGCTCAGGAAAGGTTCAATCGATTACACTGACGCTGTGCGCGGTTTTTAGATATATCCCAATGAATCAGAGTTGTTGATAGACAATAACGAATAGGATCAACTTTAACCTGAGTTTTACAAGAGCTGTTTTAATTACTCGGAGGGTCAGTGAATGGTAATGAGAATAAATCATTAATTGCTACAATCTAATGTGAAATAATGCTAACTTCAGTAACCTTCCTCTACATGAGCACTCTTTCCGAGTTGCAACCAGTTGTGTAAACTGCATGTGTTAAAGAGCAAAACTCCTGAGTAGAAAGTGGGAAAAGATTCATTAAGTTCTGCTTAACTTCTAAACTCCTTGGTCAAACAACTCAAAGCAAAGGCAATGTTAAAATATAAGCACAAAAGACAGATCTGCTTCTATCTATCTGCATGCATCTGAGCATTTTAGGAAATTTTAGGCTTTGATGGACTACCTGCATTAATAGTTCAAGTCACTGCAGTTATATGTTAGAAAAAAAGGGGTTATATAGCAGCAAATTAAAAGATCTGGTAATCTTTTTTTTTTTTTCTGGGAAAAAAAGATGGATACAATCCTGTCATTGTCACTGTTATTTTCCATAGGTGACTAAGGAGCAATGGAGTTAAGCCTGCCCAAAGGATGGCTTCATTACCATTTTCCACATTTGTTTCAAAGTCTTTTAGAAAAACTTAGGAATTTTTCCATGTAAGGTTTTTAGTTTTAGCCTTCAGTTGTGGGAAAAGGCCTGAAAGCACACTTAAAAAAAAATGAACTGAGGCAAGTATGTATGTGCAGATGTAGCTGTACCGGTACCTTAGCTAAGACTGTAGCAGCTGGAAAATGTTTAATGCATATCAGCTGAGAAAATCTTTATGTAGCTTTGGAACTGATAAAAAGGGGAAACTTCCACAAGATTATGCATGTGCATACCCTACTAAAAGTCTTATAAAGTCTGATTCATTAGGGTTACATTTAGTAAAAGTCTTGAATGTGAAGAGTGTTACGACCCAACAGCTGCTACTGTCTGCGTTTTCAAATAATATGCCTTTTATAACAAAATAGTTTCACTGAATTACTAATCAATGCAACTGGATGCCAGATGATACACACAAGAAGAAAAACTTTTAAGAATTCTCTTCAAACAGCAACTCAGTAGGAACAGAGGCTGCTCAGCCCCCTAGCATTGGTTCTCAACCACTTGTAATATCAAACTTAGTTTATAAAATCTGCAAAGAAGTAATAAAGCTGGGAGCTGTCTAGCAATGTTCTTATGATTAATCACTGCTAAAACTCTCAGCCTCCAATAACAGATTTGCAAAGGAGGCCCAGAGCTCTGCACTGCAAGTGCTGCAGTTTCCCAGCTTCAGGCTTTCCTTCGCTTTGCTGCAGCAGGCAGCTCTCAACAGGCCACGCAAGACCCCAGCTGGAAAACCATAGTCCAACTTATCCCTGTGCTGTCACTCAGCTTTATTACTTCAGGGTTAGTTTCTAAACTAGGTTTACAATGACTTGGGTAGATTTTTACAGCAGTGCTTTGCATTAGAATATTTTCAGTATTTCCACTTGGTTATGCTTTGTTTAATTTCCAGCAATGTAATAGAATGTATTTTAAAGAAGTCAAGCTGTTATTGGAGATCTATAGCCAATATAGCAGTAGTGATACTAAACTAATAACATTCAAGCTTTAGATATTTGTTAGAATATCAACAGTCTGATAATACTTAAATCTGGCTCCAAATATAGGAGAGAGTTTCTAAAAAGATGTCATTTGAAATATATATATTGCTTTTGCTTTTACAATGGCTAATTCATGCTTAGAATCATTCTAGCTCTTCTCTGATTTAAATGAAATGCCAGGTAAGAGACCATCCAATCTCCCAGCTTAATGAGATCTACCTCTTTCAAGGACTGTCAGTGATCCTCATAGCATGGATTTTTCTGAGGACTTGCAAATCTGCAAAACATTAAATTTCTTTAGGAGCGGTAGTAATAATACAACACCACTCACATGTACCGTCATTAGCGGCTCTGCGCGGCAGAAAGTGCACCGGGAAGAAGCGGAAGGATTTTATGTGCGCCAGGGAGAGCACAGAGCAGCGCGAAATCACGAGGTCCCTGCTGTGGGGTGGCAAAACCAGGCGAGGACGAGCGAGCAGTGACACTGCAGGACACTGAGTGGACGTGACAGCAGTACAGGGGCTATATGTAATGACAGGAACACCGTGACACGCTCCTCATAAAAGTGACAGAAAAAGCACAAGAGGCGGGCTGCGCTCTGCCCAAAGCATCCCTTCAGACACAGAAGCATCACTTCTGGTAGGACGTGCGGTGCTAAACCTCCGCCCTGGAAAAGGACATACAGGAATAAATAGCAAGAACCTTACCAAAGTCTATGCAAAAGGAGGAAAAAAAAAACAGTAAAATTGAAGCCTGAGTGCAAGCTGCAGAAGCATGTATTAGGTATCACTGAGAGCCACTTATTTGAATAAAGCACATCTAAAACAATCACAGAAATTAAGAACTTAAAAACCTACAATTCAGTTCCTTCTTATCAACCCTAAGTTAAATATATGTAAATCTTAAATCCTTAAAGATATGTATCTTCATCTCCATCATCATGTAGGCCAAACTCTGTCTTTCTGAATGATTCCAGCTGCAAAAGCCTCATTAACCCTGAGTCTCCCCAAAGCTCTCGATACCTGTGACAGTGTCATGTGCAGATCCGGCTGCACCTCTCCAAACGCGCAGCCAAAAAACCCTTGCGTTACCCAGAAAAGCCCTTGGATTTGGGCAGGAGAAGCAGTGATGACCTGCTGCAGTGCTAATGCTCCATGCAAATATTCTGTAAGTTTCAGTGGCCACTTTGCCTCAGATCCAAACCAGCAGTATGTGAATTTGTCAGGTTTGGTCACAGACGGCAATTCAAATGCCAAAAGCTGGCTGACCAGAGCACAGGGCTACTGTAATGTCCTATGTTGTTGAGAGATTTCCACGTGGACGGATTATAGAGAAGCTTGGGATCCTGTGATGCAACCCAAGGGTTCGCTTTAAGGGATATATCATAATGCCAATAAATGTATTGTCATAATTTAGAATATATAATTGACAAGAATAACATACCAGTACCCTTTACAAGGTGTGTTAAAATGAAACCAGATGAACTGCCCACTTCTATCCAGGATATGCCATTTGTAAGAACAAGTTATTGTCTATTTGGCATTTTTCAGCACTGTTTTTTTATTGTTATTATTAAAGCATGACTAGGTTTGCTGTTCCATACAAAATGGAGAGTATGTTGTATAATGAAATAGTGCCCTAGCTGAAATAGTAGGGATTAATTCAAGAAAATTCTAAGAAAAGTGAAGTTGTTTGAGGTCTGCAATTCACTGCTAATTTCAAAGAAGCATGAGCACAGGAAGAAGAAAGTTCATGAGAAAAACAATATATTTGTATACATATACATACATATGTGTGTTTTGTGCTCATGGAGTTGCAGACGTTACAAAGTAGAACTATGAACTCTCTGAAAAACAAAACGCAGTTAGCAAAATGCCTTTGCAGCAGCTTGCGGCGCTGCGACACTTTGCACTAGACCACGTTTGTTCCGACGGCTGCTGAAGCCTACGGGACCTTCCTTTCCGAGAGGGCACTCGTGCACGCCTGGGGCCGACCTTGCCCCGCACCCCGGGCACGTGCTCAGGGCGGCAGCGAGGGGCACAGCCGAATGCCCCCTGCACGGGCAGGCGGCTCCGCGAGGCCTTGCTGCTCGCCATGCCCCTGCTGCAGGCTCCATCCCCCAAATCCTTGGCAATAAGGCAACCGAATGGCTTAGGGGATTGGTAATCGGATACCTCACCCCCCGGTCACCGCAGGTCACTAGTTCAAGAGCAGCGGTGCTCAGTAATTGCTTAAACACCATCTGATACTCGTTTGGAGACACACGCGGGAGCGAACGCAGGATTTGAGTGCAGCAAGCAGTGGGAATGTCCACATTCGGATGCAAACATTTTGACAGTCGCCCGTCTGCCAGCGGCATTTGAATGACAGAACATCAGCCTGGCAGAAGGTGATTAATTCCCTAATAACACTCCGAATTGTTTCTTGTTTTGGTGGTGTCTGGGGAGCTAAGGCACTATGGTTTATACAGTATTTTGCAATTAAGAGACGGAGAGGGAAAGTTTCCAATTTAGTTCTTTTTTATCCAGGCCGTAAAAGATGTTAGAAAACTGTTTTTGAATGTCATTGGCACCAAACCAAAGCCCACTTAATTTGATTTTTTTTTCCTTAGCCAGTGCGAATTCAGTGAGAGTGAAAATATGTTCTGCACATATTTTTAGACACTTTACTGCGTAGGAGAAACCAAGAGTTGCAGTTTGAAACCGCAGCCAGTCCTTAATGAGGATAAACACCTCCACTAGGACAGAACCGTAAGCAAATGGGGGAAAAAAATTGCTTCCAAGGTCAATATTAGTCTCTTACTTCCGGAGCAAGCCTGCAGCGCCCGCGTGTAGGACCGAAGCGGGTGATGCTGCCGCCCACCTTGGAGTGTCCACGGTGGCACCTCCGGGGACACCTTCCCGCTGGCCTGCACTGCCTCCCAGCAGGGCCACCTCTCCAGCCCTTCCTTTGGGGGGAAAGGCAGGTTTAGGCTGCAGGGGAGGCTCGGTGATGTCTCCTTGGGTCTCGGTGGCGCGGGGCCCGCGTGGCCGCACAGCCCGTGTGTGCCCAGGTGTGCGGCGGCAAAGGCCGCGCGGTCCGCGGTGCTTCCCGGCCCATCCTGCCCGCAGGGCCACGTCCTGCTGCATCCCCGCAGTGCCGGCCCTGCCGCGCTCACGGTCAGCATCGCTGGGGCTGAGTGCGTCGTGGGGACAGGACTGGAAAAGGCCCAAGCGAGCAGGTGCCGCGCTCCGGGAGGGCGGGATGGCTGCGCTGCATGTGCCACTTTTACATGGATGTGTTGCGGGGATTTCACATGATCTTTGGGCTTTATTTTTTTTCTGGGCTGCATCCAATGCAGATACAGGCTTTTACTGCAGAAAAGTAGTAACAAAACGCATGCAAAGCACAGCAAACACCGCCGCAATCCCCGCCTCGATCTGCTGCCCTTGGGAAGGCAACAGCGCAAACCCCCGACCTGGGGGCGGCTGCACCCCCGCGGGCCGCCAGGGCTGCGCAGGACCCGCCGCAGGACCCCGGCGCCAAAACCCCCCTTTTTGCACCCAAACCCCCTCGGGGAGCGGCGGGG
>JAUBNY010001083.1:878481-891823 GCA_032275445.1 Crypturellus soui
CGCGGCGCTCGGAGCGGGCCCGCTGCCCCCCGCCCGCCGCCGCGCCCGCGTCCCGGGGCGCCGGCAGAGCTGCGCCCGCGGCAGCGCTCGGGGAGGCGGCGGGGCCCGGGCCTGGGCGGCGGGAAGCGCCGTCCCGCCCAAGCGGGGCCCCCGTTCCGCGGAGGCCGAGGGGGTCCCCGCAAGTGGGGCGGCCAGAGGTTAGAGTAGTCATGGGGAGGAGAAGTCACGACGTTCCGTGGCCGCTGTCGGAGGAGCGCTCGGCTCTGGTGCGGGTCCTCTGCGGAGGCGCCCTGTCCCCATGGAGCCGAGCGCGGCTCCCCCAGGAGACGCTCCGTGTTCTGGGGCCGCCCCGGCTTGGTGGCCGCTGCAGGAGCGTGGCTGTAGCGGCCCCTCCGGAGACCTGCCCTTTGGGAAGTCCTAGGGTCCCCAGCATCTCGGCAGGAGGTGCTCCGTGCGGGTACAGAGGGTTCACCACGAGTTTGGCTTGCTTTGCCGCTTCATTTTTCCCTCCTGAGAAATGTCAGGAAGTAAACCTTTGTCGTCCAAAACAGTTTAATATTTTTTTTCCGCACTTAGGCAGAATAGCAGGCCCAGAAGCCGACATGCTCTGACAGAAGCCGAGCTAAGGGGCCGTTGCTCTGCAGCGCCGTGCCTGTGGTCAGGTAGCAGCGCGGGGGCCCCACGGCAGTGAGCAGTGCTGCAGGCCTGCGGTGCGCGCTTGCTGTAACCCTTTAATGCATTAAGGGCCCTAATGAATCGCGCTGCCCTTCCTCGCAAGCCCTGAGGTTATCGCGCCGGTACGTTGGGGCTGAAACCTTATATTGACATCCGTCTGTGCCCAAGTCCTAATTTGGAAGTGATTGCAGCTGGTGTATGTGGCGGAAGGCTTTTAAAGGTCTGGTCTGCGATCAGCAAGCGTTATGTCCTTACTACCTGTGTCTTGACGGGAAGTGGAAATCTCTGTGACAGTAACTTAAAGAAAGGATTCAGTCTTTATTAGGACCAAGTATAATATACATATATAAGTATATACTTACATGTAAGTAAAGACAGCTGGAGATGAGATCTAAACAGAATATATGTGTCAGTAACCAGATGAGCTGTTTACATGTCATTGGAAACTATACAAGAGTAAAAAATGGCCTTTCCTCTGGGAAGGGGTGCTGTTAATACTGACACCTTGTTTTGGTTGGGAATGCTTAACTCCCAGAAGCTTCTCGGTGGTGAATGCGAGCCGGGCAGCAGTGCGTGAGCAGCGAGCGTGCTTCCCACCGGCAGCACCCGGACACGGCTCTGGAGAGCTGGCGTCCCCTGGGAGCGCGCGAGGTGTGCGTGGGGCTGCGCGTGCTGCACGCTGCTGTTTCAGATCCCTCTGCCCACCTCGGGCGGGCTGCGTCTTTGGGAATGCTCTGTGCAGCACGTGGAGACAGATCCGGAGTCAGGAGGCCGTGTGTCAATACAGCTGCTCAGCATTGCAGCTAGGAGTTCAGTAGCGCTTGCTCCTCTGAAAGGCACTCTGGTTTATTTGCACTGTTGCTAATAAGTTCTTTAAGGATACAGAATATTTCTGCTTCCTGTATAGGGTTCTCCTCCTTTCTTTGCAGAAAGATGCAGCCAAAAATGCAAAGTTCTTTGGAGGTACTGACTTAAAGTAGATTTTAACTTTTTATAGCCAGCTGTAAGCAGTGTGCTTGCCCTTTCTGCACCATAACCCTGGTGCAACTGAGAGGAGAATTTTAATAACACCCGAGAGTTGAAGGAACAGAGGTGAGCTGTAGTTTTATTTATTTTTTATTTTATTTTATTTTTTTTTAATCTTCAGGATCTTAAATCTTTCTCTGTTTACAGCAGCAGGCAAGAATGGGATGGAGATGATAATGGTGGTGGAGAGCTGTTGCAGTGTTGTTGTAGCTGCGCTTTTAAAGGGAGGTACATTCTCTCTTCAAATAGCGTATTGAATTTCTGCTGCTGCATCTTGAAAGATTTCAGAGATCTGCTTTGGAGAAGCAAAATGATTAAGGTGCAGAGGGTTTCCAAAGGAAAAGTGAAAGTGGGGGAGTGCTGCCCTAGGAATGGGAACATAAAGGCAGTCGGACAGTAATAAAGCAAGCTCGAGAACTGCTGCGTGTTGCTCCCTGCTAGAAGGCTGCCACACATGCACTCCTTGTTACTGCAGGTACAGCCAGAACTGGGGGAACAATACATTTTTCCAGGCAACTAGCCTTGCAGAACTTTGTTTCTGCAAAATGCCATTTGAGGGGAAAAGTGCTTGCAGGATATAGTAGAGGGGAATGTTTATTTCATTGCAGTAGCAAAAATATTCAAAGAGAATGAGATAATCCTCATTCTGTAAAACTCTTAGCTTCCAGCCTAAAACAAATAGGTTCTTAATGTATTATTTACCATTTCTGCCTCTGTTGCCTGAGTCTTAAAAAAGCGTATTTGCCTCTGTGCAAGCCAGGACATGCCTTATCTGATAGCAGTGGCAAGGAGGCCCAAGGCTTTTGTGGGGATACAGACATGTCGATGGCTGGATTGTTTTTGCAGGTGCGGGGTAAGGTGTTTGGCGTGTTTGCTGGGAGCTGGTCGTGGTCGAGGGCTGGTGGTTTCGGAGGAGGTGCTGCGGCTGCGAGGGGATGGCCGCAGGCTCCCAGTGGGAGCACCGGCTCGCGGGAGCCCAACGGCTCCAACGGGAGCTGTCAGTAATGATCAGCTCCACAACCTTCGCGGAGTGGGTGAAAATGGGAGTGCAGCAGCATGACCAGCAGGCTGGAAGGCAAAGTGTGTGGAGATGCTTAGCGGGAAAGGTGGAGGCAGCGGAAGAGCAGCACTTCTAGAAGCCTTTTGTAAATGTAGTGTAGGTCAACTTCAGCTCTCTGCTTCTGACCCGTTGCAGTATTAGTGTCTAAATTAGTGCCTGGAGCTCTTAATTAAGGTATGGGTAATGGGGTGTGTGGAGGCAGCTTGGGGTTTTTGTTTTTCCGCGAGCTGCTGAGGCAGCTCCCTGTGGCTGTGCCGTGCTCGTGCCGCAGCGTGACGGGAGCGTGGCCGGCGCTCTCGCGTCTCCCTTGGTCTGTGGTTTCACTAGAGGAAGGTCGAAGGAATGACCCTCTTCACTTTTCCCTATGAAGGAAAGCAGGAAGGAAGCTCCAGCACGTTGTATATCTCATCTCCTGCAGCTCAGGAAGCTCATAAAGACTTGATGGATGTGGTGGCTAACTGGACCTGAGCCAGAAATGTGCCAGTGGAGACTGCAGGAGCCTGGGGATGGTTTCCATATCCCAGTTCTTTTCTCATACAGTTGGGAAGGCCACCCATGAGCTTGGTGCGTGCTCCACAGCCTCGTGTTTGGGAAGCTGATGCGGTAGGGTTCAAGTGTTAATGTATTTCTAGTTGTGCTGACCCATGGCCTCTGCATCCGAGCCCCTGATGGGCTGCTCTAAATGTACCTTGATGTGCGCTTGAGGCTTTGAATTTGCTATGATGAGGATCTGGGCTCTTGGCTATGGATTATTTGTTCATCAACTCTTCTCACATTTTATTTTAAAGACCGAGTTCCCAGTCTAAGCAGGGTTTGTTTTGGGGAATGCTTGCGTGCGTGAGTATAAACAGCTTGACTACATTCGCCGTCCTCTCGTCACCCCTGAAAGTGCACCCTTCTCATGCCCATGCCACGTATGTTCACGGGGCTTGTAGCCTGCAGGAGCTTTGGAGCGTGCGGCTGTGCCCCTGGGTCGGGATGCGATGCCTGGTGCCCCCCTTGTGGGGGCTGCAGGTCCTCAGCGGCCACCGAGCTTAGACCTGCGCTTCTCCCGTGGCCACTAGAAAGTGCAGGATTTACAACATGGAGCAGGGAGAGAGAAATGCACAAACGGCATGAAGCTTCTCCTGGCTTGTCTTACAACACCCCTTTTCTCCCCCGCCAGTGTGAGAGCTGCCAGCATCCTGCACCCTCGTCTGGATTGTCGCGGAGAGCGCGGGGACGGGCTGCGGACGGAGCTCCAACTGTTGCTGTGGCTTAAAGTCCACGGAAAAGTCTCCGCTTCTGCCCAAGGAGTAGCAGGGGATGCGATGGTGAGGGAGAAAGGGAGAGTCACCACAGCCCGAGGCTGGCCTTGGGGGAAGCCCTTCTCTCCTCGCTGCTTATTGCAGTGATCTCTAGTGCTGCTAGTCACGGTAGTAGGTGAAATACTTCGAGTTGCTATTATGTGGGGTCCTGTTAGCAGGACCTGCAGGACAGTGGACAAAGCAGCTCTGCTCTTAGCTGGGTTCATGCGGAAAGAAAAAATCTGTTTATTTTGTGATGAAATACAAATGCGCACAAGTAACACTAGTGTACTCTGGGAACGCCCTCTAAGGAAACTGTGGATAAGATAGTGGGAATGGGAAGGAATCTATGCGACAGGTTAGTTGGGTAATTATTTGCTAAACGCAAACCCGGAAACGGTTGTTTGCTCTAGCAGACTATCATGGCCTTTCAAAGGAGCATCCAGTGGGAATCAGCACTCTTAAAAACGGGAGGGGGGAAGGAAAAATAATGAAGGGGCACTGGCTATGCCGGGCCGTAGCTAGTAATGCTTTTGTTTTCCGCGAAGCCCATGTGGGTCAGTAGGTGGGTGCAGGCGGCCGCGGGCGCATCGTGGCTGTCACGCAGGGCTTTGCGCGTGGCCGAGCTGCGTGCGCCTTCCCCGGCGCCTCCTCGGGAGCTGGAACCGCTCGCGTGGAGCCGCCGATCCCTAATGAAGAATGACAGCGTCTTCTTCGTCCTATTTTTGTGAGATATTAAATCAGCGTTACGGGAGACTGCCAAGTGGAAATAGGGCAGGATAAGCTGTTGCGTTAATAGGTTTGACTTCCCCCTTGTGAAGGGGGCGCTGGGAAGATGCTGCTTGCAGCAAGTGGGCCGTCTAGTCGCAAAAAAGGGATCCCAAGTCTGGTAACAGTTGCACTTAATTACTAGATTTCCTCCCTAAGTATGGAAAACAAACGTCTGCTGTGAACGATTAGTTTAAATATAGAAGCGTGCTGTTTAAAAGGCTGCCTCCTCCATTTGTTTTCTTTAGGCTTTTTATGAATTAAAGGGAGTTTATCTTGCTGCAATCTGCGCGGAGAGGAGGTGGGCTGGATTTAGAGGCTGTTTTGGTGAGTGGATTTCCCCCCCCCTGTGACTAAGTGCACACAGTGAGAGGCTGCTTTTTTATGTTTTTGGATAATGTAGGTTTTAGGAAAGAATTATAAACTCTTCATATAGTTGTGTGTGGTTTTGTTTTGTTAAATTTAAACCAAAGGTTAAGCTTGCACTTTATAGCGGGCTTGTTCATGGGGATTCACTAGTAAATTGTAGCCTTGCTCCGAGGGAGCTCGCTGGGAACGCGTGTGCCTTAGTGGAGCTGGGCCATTCTGTCAATCGCTGGGCAACGTGTTGAGGAGAAGTGGAGGTTCCATGGTTGTTTTTAAGTGAACTTTGTGAGGGTCTTCATTTTATTTGGGTTTTAACAGTTCTAAAATGTTCTAAAGTGTTTGCTAGTTCATTCTGTATCTCAGTCGAAAATTTTGAAGAACAGATTCTTTGCTTGATGTGGGCTGTTCTTGACACAGGTTGATGCTTTCCTAGAGGCTGCATTTTATAGGCTTCTTGTTTCCAGAAAACCCATTCATTTCTCACATGGGAAAAAACATTGTTTCCATCTGGCTGCATGTATCCTTTATATGTTAAAAACAATCCAGAAAACCCTCTGAGGAGGTGATGCCTGAAAAAGGATCCTGTTAAACAGGAATACGTGAGGAAGAAGCTGAGGTTTGTTTTGCCTCGCTGCTGAGGAAGGGAAGCTATTAGGATCCCTCCCCAGCTGCTGCTTTCATTGCTTTCATTTTCCAACCTGTGTTGCCTCTGGCTAGAAGGCACCTTGCATCATCTTGTAGGCCTTCCCCTGCTCGGTGCACGGGTTTCCCTGCCTGCAGAACAAAATACTCCTTTCTCACTATAATGCACCAATTCCTGCTGCTGTAGGAAGGTCTGTGTCTCATCTTGCTCTCATACGGCCTCTTCTAGGTGTCCCTGCTGGAGCAGGGGGGTTGGATGAGGTGATCTGTAGAGATCGAGGAATCTGTAGATTCTTGAATCCGCTGCTCTTGTCCCTGGCTGCAGTGTTTTTAGTGCTGCTCTGGCTTTCCCAAGCCACAGCTGATCTTCTGTCGGTTTCACTGTAGGGCAATGTTACAGGTGCTGTCAGTGGCACTGATGTCTGGTAGCAGCCCCAGCAGTGGGAGAAATACTAGAGTTGTAAGAAGGTGAAAGTGAAGGTAAAGGCAGTCTGCCCCTTTACAGGCTGTTTACATTTGGAAAACTTTCCTTACAGTTGAAGGTCTCAAAATATAGCTGTTGATGAAAGGAAAGCATAAGCAGATGGTGCTCTGCCCACGAAGTTTCTTTCTTATATTACTGCCTTAAAAAAAAAAATTGGCAGTGAAAATAGCTTAGCAAAAATTTCTCTGATCTGAATTAATACAGCTGATTTTTTTTTTTACTAAGAAAATATTGTGTGAAATAACATGCCTTAGAATAAATGCAACATTTTAATGAAACTATATATATCTTTTTTCATATCTAAGCATTGTGAGCTATTGTGGCTTTAACCAAAGTGTTTTTTTTTTTTTTTTTTTTTTCTTTCTCTCTTCTCTTCAGATTTCCCTTATTAGGAAGCCTAAAAGAGTGGATAGCATTAGGGATGCAGTTTAGTGCAACTCCCATTTTATTTCTCAATTTCTGTTTTTGTGGATTTCAGATATTTAAACTTTTTTGAGATAGCTGATAAGGATTCTGCTTAAGTAAAAAGAAAAGTTCTTTTTTCTTTATGTTAATTGGCTATGTTAGTTGTAGAAAATGCACTAACCACAGTAACATTTTTAAAATAGTTAAATCCCAACTTGAGTGCCTGGGGTGGTGATGATGTCATGGATGTTCTATTCCTTGTGTTTGTGAAGGATTCCCAGGAAAAGCAGCATTGAGATGAGATTTCCTTCTCATCTCAGGAAAAAATAACCTGTTCTGCCCAGTGCGCTTTAGCCTTGAGCCGTGGCTTGCCAGCCTCTCACTTAAGCGAGGCCTCGCGGTGCCCCGCTTGGGGCAGCGCGTGTGCCCGTTACCAAAGCAGGCGCGTGCCGGCGATGGACTCGGCGTGTGCCTTGGCCTGCCTCCCTGCCCTGTCCTGCGGAGCCGTCTTCCACACCGCTGTTGGCGCCCTCCAAGTCTCTGAGCAGATTTAAGCAGCAGCTGTGAAGTGCCTCCCCCCTCCCGTCTTGCAGACTTTTCCCTTTCTTTTCATCCCCCTCTGCACTTGGGATGCTGTGAAGCATCTTCCTCTTGGGCAGGGTCAAGAACTTCCCTTGTGATTAGCTTGAGAATAACAGTGTCTCATTAATCTGCACAGGTGGAAAGTGGTGGGAGCTGGTTTTTCTCGGCTTCTTTTTGTGAAATATCTCCTTTTAGTGGTTGTCTGCAAATGTATTCCGGTTGTGGGCATGTAGGCAGTGACCTCCTTGTGATCAGAGAGGTTTTAGTCAGCAGTCCTGAGGTCCAAGAGGACGGTGTGTGGATTTCCTGTGCATCAGCTGCTTTTGATGAGCGAGTATCTCTTAATGCATCTTTTATCACTGCTTGGAGACCATGAACTCCAAATGCTGCTCTTTCTCTCGATGTGTGGCCCAGATTTATTCAGGGTATAAAGTGATCTCGAGTACTTTCTGTGTTCTAGCCTGGAGCCTCTGAAGTAAGACTGCAGATTAATTTATGGGCTATGCTCGTGTGATGTAGATATCTAAGAGCAGAAGACTCCGTCTCTGATTTCCAAAATTATATTTGTGTTGAAGACTTTTTTTTTTTTTTTTTTTAGTTAGAAAATTATCACAGCAAGATGGGACTCAGAAAATTTGAGAAGTTTTGACTTTACACTGGGGTATAAAGATTTGACTGTGAGCTCCTCACTAACTTGTAAAACACCTTTGAGAAGCATAGGTGCTTCTCGAAGCACTTAAAATCAAGACAGGGAGAAATTTTTGCTCTCAAAATAGGGTCAAAAAGTTTACTGCAGTTTAAATTTGGGCCATCCCTGGTTCACAGTAGGCCTGGTTCCCTTAGGAGGACTTGAAGAGTATTTTCATTCTGCTCTGGCAACTGAAGGTTTTTCCATTGGTCTCTGCAAGGGTCTGTAGGCACCCACAGGCCCCTGCAAGGAAGTTGCTGTTGCCCAGTCCTCGCCTCACAAATCTGAGGTCCCCCCTTGTTGCCTGCAGAGGTACAGAGGACTCTTGTGCTCAAGTCATCTGTGTGAAGGGACCACTCCACAAAACTGTATCAGCCTTTTGGTTCTAAAGGCAATGTGTGAGATCCTCAAGTCCTTGGGTAGCACATCTTGGAGCAGTGGGTGGGAATCCGAACTGTCATTACCACAGAAACTCTTATGTAGAGAAACAAGGGTGAGAAATTTCCGTAAGATATTGAGTCACCGTACTAGAGGGCAGATGCCTTTTCCATGAACAGTCACTCAAACCTCTCAGGTAGGTTTCCAAATTTTGCTCCTGTTATTATCTTCACCAAGACTTGCGCTGACAGGGGAGTTGTCAAGCTGTTCTGATAAAAGGGAGCAGACTGCCAGAATAGTTCATGTAGCCTTTAATCTTTGTGTATGCCTGAGGGGCCTTGGGAAAGGAGGATGGCAGGGAGCAGACTGGATTAATTTTTCTGGATGAAATGGATATGTCCTGGGGGTTGGCCTACTTTATAATAATTAGAATTCTTTGGAATTTGCTGTCCTTGAGCACACTTCATCTGTCCTCTGTCCCCTTGCTCTGATTCCCAGCTGCCTGGTGCTTGTGGTACCTCCCGGGGAGGTGCTTGTCCCGGCAGGACCACGCACGATGTGTGAGCACAGGCTGCCCCGCGCGCCCGTGCTGCAGTGTGTGTCCTATCGAAGGCGCTTAGTCGCTGCGAGCCAAGCAGCTCCGCAGCTCAAACACCGCAACATGCGAGTCGCGGATCGTAGCAGGACATTGTATTTGCAGAAAGATGTAAAATATTTAAAAAAACAAAACAAACGAAAACCCCTCTGTTTTATCAGCCCTGTCTGTTCATATCAGTGGTGAGTGAGGTATGGTTGGATCCTCACGGGGAAGCTCCATGTCGCTCATTGACTGCAGTCAGCACAACTCCATGCTCGCCTAGTGGAGCATATTGATCTTTACCCTGCCGATTTCATTCCCTGCTGAAGGATGGCTACCTCATTCAGGCTCTTTTTTTCTTTTCCCCTAGTTATTTTTTTTTTCTTGTTGGTTCTTCATGGGAATTGGCGGAGTTAACTAGGCTTATTCTGATAGCCTTCAGCATAGCCTCATATTCTTAAACACATTGCAGAACAAAAAGATACTAGGCAGTATGAATAAACTCAAGAAAATTACTTTTCCCGAGTTTATTCTATGGAATAGTGAGGGCTGTATATCTGTTAGCGCTGTGACAAACCTGTTAAGGTTTTTATCGGATTTAGGAGAAAGAACAGTTTATTTTTAAACCTGATAGCTCAGGCTTAAAGCTAAGTCTTTACAGCTTCAAATGGTAAGCACCGAGCTCTCACCGACAGACTTAGCCAGGTAGCTCAGCTGCAGAGGGGAGGTGATTTTTCAGGTTTTTGAATGCTTGGAGTATTTGCAATAATTCAGCCTGTACCAATAGCTTCTCAAAATACAGGTTGCAGGTTATGCCTAGAAAGCCTCACTGTAAAGCATGGCTCGCAGCTGCTGATTTAAAAGAAGCTGACAGGTTTTCTCTGATTTGGTTTATCTAACCACGGTAATGTACTTTTTATGTTATCAAAGGTGCAATGTTGCAAGCAGAATCTATTATGCTTATTAGGTCTATACTTTAAAAAGATGAATTTTTCATATCTTAACTGACTGAAGCTCTAAAATGCTCATCAGTGAGAAGGCTTCAAAGGATCTGGAGGAATTGCATTTTATCTTCTTCCTTTCTCCACCTTCCCAACATGAGATTTGCTAACCCCAGAGAAAGACCGATATATTTACTGGAAAGTAGGGATACTTTTAAAGCACAGTTTTCCTAATGAGAAAGCTAAAGTTTCAGTTACAGAGTTGGTGTCCTAAAGCTCAACTGGTTAAATATTTATGCACGCGGTTGACTTTCTGTAACTCACCTTGCTTTTACAAATGGCAGTTGTTAAGCTATATATGTTGTTAGAGATCTGTAGTCTGTTTAAGACTAAACCTCAGTTGCTTTGTAGTAGGAAGTCTACTCTCTGCTCCAACACACACACATTCACTTGTTAGTCTTGCAGTTTGTGTTTCTAGTATTACATAGCTCACCATGCACCAGCGTTGAAAAATATAACCTTCAGGTTGTACTTCATTGGCGTATCCGCAGTCTTGGGAAGATAAATGTCATGTAATGCTTTACTGTATTGACATTCAGGAGTCTTTCCGAACTTTGCTTGTCAGATAAAGCAGGCAAGTTCAATATGAGTACCTTTACTCAACAGGGACTGTAGACAGATTTTTATTTATATATACATATATAATGTGTTTGTGTGTGTGTGTGTGTATATATATATATATAAATAAAGCTGACTTTTTACAAAACTATAGCTATGCCATACTGTCAGGAATTATAACATTGGAAATGCTACCCTAACGGAAGGAAACCACCCTGTTTCCAGGCAAAATCTTATGTTTAGAACAACTTTTAGTGCTTGTGGCTTTTACCTGCTCTTCACTAAAAGAATAGTTTCTGCTCTTCATGTTCTGTTGAAGTTAAGTATGGAAAGTGTGTGGCAATAGCATTTTTTTTATAAAGCTCGTTTTGAAAAACTAGACTGAATTTAGCCTGATTTTACAAGTAGAAAGTGAGAAAAATCTATCTCAGCTATTTCATGGAATCGCAGGATAATTCAAACTGAAAGGTACCTCAGAAGGTCCAAAGTCCTGCTGAAAACAGGATCTGCTCTGAGGTCTGACCGGGTTGCTCAAGTCTTGGTCCAGATGAGCCTTAAGGACAGTAAAGAATGGGGACAGGTAGATCCTCCATCTGTGGAGGTACCTGGAGGGTAGTGGAGCAAGGAACAACCTGCTGCTGTAGCTGTGGGGTTGCCCCAACTTTGAGCAGGAACTAGAGAAGGAGCAAGTCTTCTATATCACTGAGTGAGTCAGTGGTAATAACTATTGCTGTTCCCAGCAGCTTCGCTGAATACACTCCTCATCCTGGAGTCTGATATCTTTAGTTTGGCTTAAGACTTAAAACTGTAAAATTGGTAAACTGCAGGTTAACAATTTACGATTTTTTAAGTAGTGAAATGGTTTGGTGAGTTAGTTGTTTAACTTCCTTATTTTTATTACGTAAGGCAGTTTGTCCAAGCCTGGATGATATGATCAAGTACTATACTGGGGTAACTAGTATATGGCACTTGGCTTTTTATTTAAAAATTGATTTCTTCTCTATTGTGCTGAGGTATGCAAGAACACTTAAAAATGATGCCTTTTCCAAAAGGTAGTTGGTGAGTGACAGAAAACATCATTCTGTGTTGTTTTTTCTTTATCTTCAACATGATAGTTTTGCAAGTAATTGAAATGTTAGAAAACCACAGTGATTTTTATTTTCTTTTTTTTTTTCCTGTAGTGTTTGGGATTAGAATATATTCCTTGAGTTCCTATGTTTCTTTTTCTTTTTTGCCTTTGCTCGGGTAAGAAAGTATATACCATTTACTGTTTTTTGGGATACTTCCTTCAGCTTCTCTTCGTTTGGCATTTAATGGCTTGTGCATCTTTCCCTTTCATGCTACAGATCCAAATAGTGACATCTTCTGCAGTTCTCCCTTGTGGGAGGCGCTGTCCATTCCAGGCCAGCCAGGAGTGTAAACAGTCTTAGTGACTCTTCTGTTCCTACTTGCTGGCCAGGTTTTGCTCTGTTAGAACAGGATGTTTCTAAGGGACTGTGGCTAGCTTGTGAAATGCCATTTCTGACTGTTTTTAACAAAACAGTCTTTTTAAAGCAAACAAAAAAAAAAGCGTTAAGTGCAAGACTAGCTGGTGAAATTTTTGATAGAGGTCAAATTGTACTCTGTTGAAACCCTTACTTAATGAGCAAGAGATATCGGATCTATGCTCCACTAATATCTTTGGTGTGTTTGGTGTAATAGGTGAAGGCCACAGTTGCCTGCACCTCTGCAGACTGGGTGCCTACGTGCCCAGTCTCTACGTCTTGATTTAGAGCAGTGAACTGAGGAAAGGCTTGCAGTCGTGTTGGAGTACGGGATTTTAACCGAAATTCCATTTTAGTTACCTGTGTTGAGAGCTTGAATTGCAAAGTTGATGAGTTCTGAGTCTGTAACAGAAATGCTTCTCTGTAGTGAACTTGGGAAAGGTTGCAATACTAATGCACGTGTCTGTTTTTGCAGTTTCGATGGCTGTGTGTCCTCAGGCAGCCAGACCAGCAGGCATCAGCACTGATCTCCATGCATTGCAGGCCACTAGGAAGCTGTACGTCTCTGCTTGTCTTCTGCATGTGGGATGATTTAACCAGTAGGGTGTTACTGTAATCTATCTAAATATCAATTTAAATGTAAGAGATTCCAACAGGGGGTATTAATAGTTAGTTTTATGTTAAAAAAAAAAAAAAAGCTAGAAAAAGCTTATCATAATAGCTGAAATTCTCATCACTTAAAAGCACAAGAATTTAACTACCAAATATAGTTTTTTTGTGGTTTTTGGTTTTTCATTAGGAGGGAGGGGTGGTAGAGCAGCTGTTGCTGCTGGAGTGAGACATGGGCCCTCTCCTCATGCCCGCTGCCTTGCGGGGAAGGGGATGGCCGTTCCCTGGTGGAAGCCGAGCGACATGGTGTGGGTCTTTGGGGATGTGCTCGGGGATGGGGCTGGCGCGCGGTGCTGCATGAGGAGCCGAGGAGCAGGGGGCTGATTTCCAAGCTGCTTCCAGGGGCAGCGCTGGGAGCACTGGCCTCGTGCAACCTTGGGTAGCCTGCACCATCCAGGTCAGTGGCGACTAGTGAAGTAAACAATCAGGGTAAGCAGGTTTCCAAATTCAGCACGTGGGGTTCTCCACTTACTAGAGAGTGTCTAAAAAGGAAAGTGGTGGCTTCTGTGGCCAAAGCAAAAGTTTGTTGCATGCAGTGCTCAGGGGTGCACGCGAGGCCGTGAGCACAGAGTGGCGGAGAACCCAGCTGAACTCGGTGATGTAACTTGTAAATTATTGCAGCCTTTGAAGACGTGTGTGGGCTGCAGCGTGGTGCTCTTTCTGACTGCCTAAAAGATGCAGTCGCTCTGCTGG
>JAUBNY010001083.1:899105-939770 GCA_032275445.1 Crypturellus soui
AATATTAAACAAACTGAGAATGTAAGAAATCCCACCCCATGTTGGACCAGTAGCACAGCCCTCTGGCAGGCACTAGGACCTGGGTTGAAGCCAGCCCCTTGCCGTGGTCCCTTCCCTTTGCGCTCCTGCAGCATCCACACCACCTGAGTAAGAGGTTTTTAGGAAGGCAGATCCTTAGCTGGTCAACTTAGGGTTTGTATCAGTTTTGTTAAGCACCCCTAGCTCTTGTATTTGAGGTGAACATCAAATGCCTGGTTGTCCACCTCCTTCACAACTGTGCAGACTTCAGTCATGCCCTCCCTCAGCGTTCACCTCCAGACTGGAGTCCCAGCCTGTCTGGTCTCTCGTCATAAGGTGCCTCTCCACCACCTTCCTCATTCTGGTTGCCCTTCTCTGTCCCTTCTCTGATCCCAGTGTATCTTGAGATGTGGAGAGCAGAGCAGAGCCACCAGCAAGGATGCAAGTGCACCAGTTTCATGCAGCCAAAATGACCGTCTGCTTCCAGCATCCTTCCTGATGATGCCCAGTGTTTTGCAGGCTTTTTTTATCTGTTGCTGCACTTGGAGCTAGGAATTATATGGGAGTTTGTAAGCAGTGGAGTGTTCAGTGATGTTAGCAATATTCCGACTGTTGAGTGCTGAAACCTTCCTTTTAATTTCTAGTGGCAAGGAGGGTGATTCTCCTTTTATGAGTCCTCTTGGGGATTTATTTAGGCACTTGGTTGCCTCTTACCTACTTGCAAAGAATGCCATTTTGTGTGCTCAGATCTGTCCCTTTCTTCTGAGGACTTTTCAGAGTACCTTAAAAAAACAGTGATGGAAGAACCACAGAATAATTTAACAGCTCTACGTTTATATGTTCCCCATCTGAACTGCAACAAGCAGAGAGGCCGAAATGTTTCTTGAACAAAACTAATTATTCTGAATTGAAGCCGGTCTGACTCGTTTTCATGTTGCTTTAGCTATATGTTGTAGTGAATTTATTTTTCTGAAATTGATTGCACGGGGTAGGTATGTGTGGAAAATACTGTGATGCAGCAGTAAGAATCATGCGATTTAGGTGCACGTGAACATGTGTCAGCAACATGTCCTGCACTGAAGCAACATGTAAGGAGCCACATTAGTAAGAGCTATGCCATCCAGTCAAGGGAACTGATCTTGTTCTCCCTATGTAGCCTGAAGGTGCTCCTATGCAGCCTTGTGTCCTGTTTTCTTTCGGGCTCTGCCCAGTGCAGGAGAGGTGTTAGCAAACGGAGGGGTCTGGCAAAGACCTGCTGAGACGTTTTGGGGACCGATGCACTTGACGTTCCTGGAAAGGCTGGCGAAGTTGGACTTATTTGGCCAGGAGAATCAATGTTTGATGGGGAAATAATTACAGCTTTCTGTTATTGAAAGGGAGGTTAAAGAGAAAATGGAAATAAGCTTTTCTCAGAGGTGCATGTGGAAGGTCAACAGGCAGTCATGACAAGGTATTGCAGGGAAACTTTTGACTGGGTATGAGGATAAATATTTTCACTGAGACTGATTAAGCTTATCTGGAGACCTGTATCCCTGAAAGAGCTCATCCAGAGAGTTTGGAGATTGTAAAATTTTGCCCGCAGAAGACTGAGCAACCTAATCTCACTGTGAGGCTAGCCCTGCTTTGAGCAGGTTGGAAGAGATGACTGCATGCTATCTACATTTGTTCTTTCATTCTGTGCTTGAAAATAGAGTGAGACGTTGCTGAAGTGTCAGCATTGTTAGGTCAGGCTGCAGTGTGCAGGCAGCATCTGTCCCATTTACTAATGGATAATTTTAGCTGGAAATCAGAACTTTCAGCAGTGTTTCCCAGTTGCCCCAGAATCCTGGCATTCCTAGTGGCAAATACTAACCCAATAAGATGCTTTTCAAAACAGTAGGCAAGAGGTGGTTGTAATTCAGTAGTAACTACCTGCAGATCTAGGTTCGTTCATAACTTTAAGCGTTATGGTATCCATATGTAAAATATCTTTCTAGTTTCTTTGCAAGAAATAAATTGAGATTAAATGTTCTTGTGAGTATGGGAAGGGAAGGAGTTTAAAGTACTTTTTGGTGAGTGTTTGTGGGTGTGGAAGTTGTACTTGGAAATCTTTTACCCAGACTCCAGAGCCATATATATATGCATGTATATATTTAGTTATCCAACCTTATTCAAAGCCTAGAAACTTCACTGGTCACTGAGCTTAACAGCCAGAGGTTTTGAAAATCCCATGCTTTGATCTCAAGGTGAGCTTCAAATCTCTTTGGGAATACGGTGTCAAATCCCTGGCAGAACAGATGCTGCCAGGACTGTGCATGCCAGGCTGCACGCAACTCGCTGTGCAGCCCAAACTCTATCCTCTGTGGGTGGTTGCTGTTTGGGAAAGCTTTGGGCCCTGTGCCATTTCCAGGGCCATGCACTCAGGTAAGTGCAGATAGTAGCAATGATGTTCTCAGGCTAGCGGATAGGAGGCTTAGGTACAGGGTTTGTCTTTTGACCCTTGAGAGGGTCTTATTCCTTCCTGATGAACATATACTTAGCACTGACTGCCTAAGATACTGGATTTATAAAATAAAAGACCATAAATTTATATGATCTCCTGCTGTTTCTCTGTGTGTGTATATATAGGATGAGAAGGAAGCCAACAAACCCATGCCAAACAAAGGAGACCATGGACTAGGAAATGAGAAGTTCAAACCCGTGGTACCTTGGCCTCATGTTGAAGGTGTGGAAGTGGACTTGGAATCCATTCGAAGAAAAAATAAGGCCAAAAATGAACTAGAACATCACGGTGGTGGTGATAACAATCAGCAAAACATCGTCCAGAGGCAGTATCTCACATTTAAGCCTCAGACATTTGTATACCGAGATCCTGTTTTACGACCTGGAGTCCTTGGTAATTTTGAACCCAAAGACCCTGAGCCTCATGGAGTTGTTGGTGGCCCTGGAGAGGAAGCAAAGCCATATGTTTTAGGACCAGAATACAAAGAATCCATTCAAGCCAGCATTAAAGAGTTTGGGTTTAATATGGTGGCAAGTGATATGATCTCACTAGATCGGAGCGTTAATGACTTGCGTCAAGACGAGTAAGCAGACTTTTTGTTTTATTTTAGTTTTTATGCAATTTGATCATTTTCTCTCTGTAGATCTTAATCGATGCTTAAAATAATATTATTAATTATACCGAATAACTAAGACCTCTTGTCTTGGCAAGCAAGAGTAATGTACTATACCAAATGTTTCCATATATTATTCTTTATGCTGTTCCATTAATCCTTTCATAAATACTTAATCTGTATTGATTTTGTTCTGAAGTAATCTATTTTAGTGTCTAATTGCACATATTCAGATGTTCCAGGTCCAGCCACAGTCTTTATTGTCTTATTTTTTGTGTTATTCTATAACCTCTCATGGTTTGTTTTTGAGTAAGAATGCCTTTTCTTTATTATTTCATGCAGAGTTCATATGCTACAGTTAATTCGTTAGGTCTGGGGTTCTCCCCAGCGCTTAAAAATAACAACAGAAAACCCTAAAACACAAAACCCTCAAAAAGAAGTGAGAAATGAAATAATGGTATTTCCCCTGAACAGGTCTGCTTATTTGCTTGCACTGACAGAAGTGTAAATGTACAGGTCTGCCGTTGTGGCAGAGTTTGGGGCTGGCAGCAGGGTGGCCTCCAAACATTTTTGCACTGGGTTTGTCATAGACAAGACCAGCATCTCAAAAAGAAATTTTAATTGATTTTGAAGAGGGGGAGCTACGTTGAGGTGAGGGAATTTGGGAAAGATGTTCGTGGTTTCTTGGAGAGTATGATTGCTAGCGGATTTGTGCAGTCTCTACTAGTCTTTCAAATTCCGTGTTGGTGTTGGATTTGCTCTCAGGCTGGTCTGCATGTGATATAATTTCCTTCCTGAATCTCAGGGAAGATCTCTGAGCGAACTGTTTGACTGGTTTTGGTACGAAAGGAGGGTTTTTGCCTGCTTTTTCTCGAGTAATCTCTTGAGTTTATCTTTACTACTGATCTAAAGGAGAGTTAGAGAGAAATCCACCCCCGCAAGGAATTGAGCAAGTATTTTGCATATTTTCAGGAACAGGAGGGACAGCTACATGAGGTAGCGGAGGGGGAAAGATGAGTTAGAGAAAACACTGTTTCCTCTCAAAGAGCTTTTGCAGATGTCTTCCATGGCATTTAAAGCCAGTAGCTTGGATGAAAAAAAAACTCAGGCTTTTGTTATTTAATATGCTACTTTAAAGAAGCAAACAAAACAGCACTAGGAGCTATGTTAACAAAGCAGTCTCTCAGGCAGTATTATGTCAAATGTTTTGTGTGTTGGCTAGTTGGGATGTTTTCCATTTTCCTAAATAGGCTTTATGGCTCTCACAAGCCTCTTGGGAAAAGCAGAAGAGAGGAAAAGCAACCTACACCTGGCTGATACTGCTGTAGGTTCCTGGCATCAACATATTCATGGTCCTGCTCTGCTCCCTGATACTGGGAGGTGGTGTTTGGGAGGACCAGCAGATAACAGATTGGACTCACCATTTATTCTGCCCCAATTTCTGTTCAGTAAGTCCAAAAACTTTTTGTGTGGTACGACTGGTTAGCATTCAGTTTAATCCTGCCAAGGAAAATTCTAATGGTCCTTTTTGGTTGCCAGAACCTTGGCTAATTGAGGAAGATTGCCTGAGCAGAGGCTGGGTTTATCCTTCAGGCTTCCAAGCTCAGGTCGGCATCACCTCAGCCTTCTGCTGCAGGCATGAAATTTCTTAAAACACCATCGGTGTCAGCAGTCAGGTTTGTTCAGTACAGTATGTCCAGTCCTTTCCCTGCAGTGGAGCAGGAGTGAAATGGTGCTGCAGGAATGCTCCCTGCCTGCTCCAAAGTCATGGAACTGCAGGGCTTGTCCCTGCTGCGAGCGCAAGAGGGAAGAAATATCAATAAAGGAGGATTCCATCCTGCTACGTTTACATTTGTGTCTTGGAGTCAGACACGTGGCCAGGATGAATTGCCAGCTGTATTTGCTTGTTGCATTTGCTCTTCCTATTGCTGGTGGTTCTGGGCAGTCTCAGCTGCCATAAAAAGCCTTAACTTTTGCCTCGCCCTGAAAGAGGGGTAGTGCTGGGTGGTGTTGTGAAGCAGTTTTTCAGGTACATGAGATTACTCTGCTTTTACTGATAGTGCATACTCTTGCCTCAGGGCTGTCTGTGTGTGTTCTAACCAGTCTGTTTTGAAGTTGAAGCCAACCTCATGGCCAGTACAGTGAATTCGGCTGAGTTAAAGTCAAGAATGTTTAGGGATACCTAAAGGTCTTGTGTGCAAAGTTTGAGACACCATCATCCCATTTCAGACTTTCATCCCTCTGCAAAGGGGCCAGGCAAACTTGAAACTGGTTCAGATCAAAGCATTGCTGGTTTCATATCTTATTTCTAGTTGCAGAGAAGTTGGAGCAACTTTATCAGGTTTATCAGGCCCTATCCCAAACCTCTATAGTCTCTGAAAAAAATATATTTTCTTGTCCATTTTTGGACAATTTTATTATTATACAGGTAGATGGCAGACTCTTATTTCTCATATATATTGCATTTTACATGCTGTCCCTTGCCTTATTATTTTTTATTTTTGTAATTGGGGCTGATGTAGAGAGATAGCTGATGAAAGAGCAGAGTTAAAGTTTTATGGATGATCCTAGATTGAAGATAAACACTCCATACTAGGCGAATAAGATAGACCTGGACTGGTCGTGAGTACTGCTGGGTACAAGGTGCATGTCCTGGAGAAATCCTGATGGAATTGCTTTGAGAGAGAACAAAAATAGGGCTTGGTTTCAGGCATGAGGTTCTTCTCCATAACTTAAGAATCAGGCTGTACAAGACCAGCGATATGTTTTTGTTTTTGTTGTTGTTTTGTTTTTCGCAATATGTTGTCTCTATGTTTGGAATAAGACATATATGAATGGAGTAAGTATTTGTCCATAGCAACCAGAAGACTTGTATTTCCTGAGCCAGAAGTAGCAATGGGATCATCATGCTTCATGGAGCTTTTCCTGTGCACTGACTTGTCTCTTAAGTGCACATATCCTTTTGGAATTCATGGCATTCTGTGCCCATGATTTTTCCTTTTCCAAGCTGAGAAATGTGGTGGTTGTTTAGTCTCTCCCATTGGAAATTGTCCTGTACTTCTGGGGTTTTGCCACCTTCCCTCATGGCTTTGCTATTTCTACTGAAGTTTGAGGTGGAGTGATTGGATGCAGTATTCCAGGAGAGGGAATATCATGGATATCTGCACAAAGCGGTTATATTCCTCTCCTTATCATTCGTACCATTCTTCTTGTCCCCTTGATCAGTTCTGAGGAAACATTTTCAAAGAGCTGTCCATGTTGACTTCAAGAGTTTTTGAGTGCTAATAACATATTTAGGTTCTATCACTGAATACAGTAAGTTATGTCTGACACTCCTTATACATTAAACTGGCACTCATGAAGAGCTCTCCCGCCAATGATTGCTTGGTTTAGTGTCCTTGATTT
This sequence comes from Crypturellus soui, assembly GCA_032275445.1. Classification (NCBI taxonomy): domain Eukaryota; kingdom Metazoa; phylum Chordata; class Aves; order Tinamiformes; family Tinamidae; genus Crypturellus; species Crypturellus soui. The sequence continues at coordinate 905,624 of JAUBNY010001083.1, forward strand.
CTTTTTCTGCAGCTTTTTACAGCTCTTTTAAGTACAACTATGAAGACTATTTTTGTATTATTCAAAAATGAGCTGGAAGAAGGGTTGGACAGCTGGGATCCCAGCACAGATACTCCATGTGTTATGGTCACAGACTCTGGTCAGTGTAGAAAATGAGTACTTATTTATTAAGTGATTATTAAGAGAAGGTCTTCCATTTTATCCCATCATACTTTGATTTCTTTACAAGCAAAGTTCGGTGGGAAAGAACCCTGTCAAAGGCCTTTTACAAGTGCAGTTACTGTGTTATAAACTCACCCTTGATTCCTTTTGATTCCTTCAGAAAATTGTAATAGGTTTCTGCAGCATGGCTCTTCCACAACAGCTATTTCTGTGGTTTACTAATTCTGTTCTTTGTTATAGCTTCTATTCAGCACAGACGTCAGACTTAGTAGTCTGCAATTTTTGGGTCCCTGAGGCCCTTTTATAAAAATTGATGTCATATTTTCCTCCTTGCGTTCTTTCGATAATAAGGCTGGTGTCAGCAGTAGTTATGTGCCACAACAGTTTGTCAATTTGTGTTGCATTCTTCTAGAAATACTGGGTGTATAAGAAGAGAAAAAAAAGCAATTAGACTGTTCATAGCAGAAAAATCCAATAAAAGCTATTGTGCAGAGCTTGTCTGTTATCTCCATATTACAAAGTCCCTAAGCTTTAGATAGCTGAAGATAGAAGCAAATACTGGGGAAGTGTTGCTGTTTGCTTGCTCTGCTCTTATGCTCTTGTCTGGGTATGTGGTACTGGTCATTGTTAAGAATTCAGTGGAAATACCTAATTTAGGTTTCTTCCTCTGAAGTGGTCCTTTTCCATTTGGATCATCTGTCAGCGCAGCAGACTTTCTGGCAGGTGTCCTACTTGTGATGTTTAAAACCATTTCAATAGCAGCTTTTATACTTCAGTACATTATTTCCCAAGCTTTCTTTTTCGTCTACCTTATTATTTATGTTCAACTTCCCTGAATTAATACTCATTTTTATTTTCCTTTTTTGGACATCACCCAGTGTGCGTAAAGAATGTCTATTTTATTGCTAACAGTGTCTGTTTTTTTGATCATACTGGCTTTTCTAGTTCACTCACTGTGCACTTTTTTTTTTTTTTTTTTTTTTTAATCATTAATGGTAAACACTCTCTGTTTCTGCTATGGTGTCTTTTAAAACACTGTGCTCCCTTTTTTGCCTTTACTTTTTTCTGCCTTTAAACCTGCTCATCTCTGTATAGTTCCTGTTTTCAAAAGGAAGTGTTACTAGGACACCTCTTTTTGGTGTTGGAGCTTGGTTGTGCTGTGGCTGCAACCGCGGGACATCTCCTGAATAGTTACTTCCTCAGCTGAGTTCCGCATATTGTAGAGGACCGACAAGCTTGTTTCTTCTCCTGTGGATTCTCTGGCTCGTTTCTCCCTAGAAGCACTAACCAGCGGTGCCTAAAGCACCATCCCTAGAGTGCGGTTTGTGTTTTTGTCTCCTGAGGTCGCAGTGCTCGAGTGCGTTCATTTCTCCGTAGGCATCGCAGCCGCTGCCACAGCGCTGGGTGCATGAGCAGTGCTTCTGCTCAGTTGTGTCCGTGACTCCTCCTTGCCTGCGGGCTGAAGCGTTCCTGCAGGATTTTAGCTGCGGTAATCTGCTTCTAATTTATTTTAGAGAAGGCCGCCCTTCCTTGGTAAAGCTAATTAACTGCCAAATTTCCCCAGATACCAGTGCATTTAGAGTAAGTTATTCTATACGGTTTTCTCAACCAGGTGCTGAAGGTCTCTTTTTTTTTTTTTTTTTTTTTTTTTTTTTTTCCCCTCGCCACCTTGTAATTCGGTAAATCCAAGCGTTCTCTCGCTGTTTCCATATGGATACACTAAATAAATTGTCAATGCCCCTTCCGCCTTGTGACTTGGGATGTGAGATGCTGAGCAAGTCCTTGGGCCCAGCCCCTGTTGCATTTCTTCCGATCCGCTTTTCCTACGGCAAAGCTGAAGGAATGACACGACGGGCACAGCGGTGGCTGAAGAGGCCGTGGCGTTGGGAGCACAACCCAAGAGACCTGCCGAGATCAGACCCCCGGTCCTGCAGAGTTAAAACACGCACGTACGTGAAGTGGTTATCGATCTTAGAAGCCCGCTTGTGCGCGTGAAGGCCACAGTTACCCTCCCATCAGAGGAGTGCAGCATAAGATCCGCCTCGAGCTCCCGTGCGAGGCGTTAGTTCTGCTACACGGTTGTCTAAGGAGAAGCGGCGGTGTGCGCTCCCACGGCCGGGGCATAGTCCCACGGCCTTCGGGAGAGCACGATGCTGGTGTTGGGCGCTCCCTTTGGGCTGGGACGCGTGGGGTGGCCCCCGGCGTGTTGCCCCTGGCCCTGTGCAGTGCTTGCCGGAGGGAGCCGCGCTCCCGGCGCCTCTGTCGTAGCTGCCCGCTGGGGAGCAGGTGCTCCCTGGAGATGGGAGCTTCGCGGAGATGGGAGCTTCGCGGAGATAGCAGCTTCAGGCATCGCATGGCCCTTCGCAAACTGTGCCGGCCCTTCCCAGTCACCTTCTTGTCCCTTGCGTGCGTCAGACACCAGAGCGTGTCCCAGCAGGACTGGTAATCTTACAGCTCTGTAATCTTTCCAGGGACTGCGGTTAGACTGGCAGGCCTCTCTCTCCCCGAATCCTCCCTCTTGCCCCTCCTGAAGTTGGGTGTCGTATATGCCTTTTCCAGGCTTCAGGAACCCACCTTGAGCACCAAGACTTGTCCCAGAACGATAGCCATGGACCTCCCCGTGCCATCGGCGAGCTCGCTGGGCACCCTCGCGTGCGACCGGTGGCGTCCCAAGCGCTGGGGCGTCCCCGGGCTGCCGTGCGCCGGCGCAGACCCCTCCGCGGGATGTCGGGTGACGCTTCCCTTCCGCAGACCGGGCGGCCAGACGCAGGGGCCTTGGAGCTGGGACAGCAGCGTGCCGGGAAAGATGGAGCGAAATAGGGTGCTGAGTATCTCAGTGCTTTCTCTGCGCTGGGAGCAGCCCCCAGCTCGTTCAGCGATGAACCCACATTTTCACTGGTTTGTCCCTAAACCTTCTTGTTGCTCTTTCCGTGTCTCGCTGATTGCAGCTCTGCCTGCGCTTTGCCTTCCTGCATGCTGTCTGCATTTGCTCAAGGAGTACTTCTCTTCCCTCTACCCACTTCTACCTTTCCTGATTTCTTTTAGAAATCTGGTACTTGAGAATGACCCCCTCCTCCATCTCTGCTCTTTTCATGTGTGTATTTTGCTGGGCTTAGATCATTCGTTTGCTTCGTATTGCACCCAGGGTTGAAATGTAAGACAGGAAGCTTTCTCTTAAAGTATATTTTAAGTGATGTTCTGTGAAACTCCCTGTCTGTGCAGTTAGCTAAATTACGTGATTTCAGAGCCCTTAAGCCAGGGATGTTCATCCTGGTGATCAAATGTTATTCCGGGGTCATTAACTGTGGAGACTATGAGAAAGGATCAGTACTTGGCATGTTTAGCTAAAACTTGATATGTTGTTGTTATTCAACCTATCAAAGATTTTGCTTGCAAGCTACTTTTATTGACCTGGGGGTTTTAATATTTTTTTTGTGCCAGATTTTTGACAGCTTCTGTTGATGGATGTTGTGAGAATTTTATTCTGACTAGTTTTACTGGGAGGTGAAACACGCTGACTCCTTACAAATGTTTATACTATGAGCCTGGTACTGAGATTTTTTCAATGTGTGTGTGGTGTTGGCTGCACTGCAGGTAACCCGGTCCACCGGGCTGCAGCCAGGCTAAAAGGCTGCGCCGATCAGACCACCACGTTTCCAGAGCTACGTCTCAGAAGCTGCTGCTTAAAAGCTGAGAACTGACCCTCGCTGTTTTGCTGCTCTTTTGTGGCATAACCTGCTACTTGCTTCATTTTCATGGCAGGACATGGTGTATGCTTATCCTGGTAGAAGGACATAGAGAGTGGCTTTATATTAGATAGCTGCAATATCTAATACCAGCATGATCCAGACTTTTGGGTGCTTCACCCACACACATCTGTCAGTCCGGTAACAGCAAAGCAAGTATTTTAAAACTTTTTTTCCTATGTGTGTGTTTTATTTTCTTCCCTTCCATGGATTGTCCGCTCTCAGTTTCCTCTTGCAATGCCGTTTCAGCTGTGACAGGGTGTGTCCTCTGGGCTGTTCACGTTCATACTTGAATAACTGGATCTGTTATCATAGATAAACATTTTAGTAAAAAAAAATACTGGTGATAAGCTTTTGTTGAAAAATCTGTAAAAAAAAATAACTCTTCCTTGCTTGAGTACAATGTTCCTTGTGCATAGAAAGGTATTTTTGGACATTTGTTCTTTTAGTCTTGTTTGTTTTACTAGTTTTAATTTTGAAATGTCAATTGCTTATCTTAGGGAGTTGTACACAGTTGCACTAAAAATAAAATGTTACCTTATTTTTAAATACTAGGCTGTACCTAATCTTACTGTTGTTGGAAAAACTATAGTTATGTTTTTTGCACCTAGTCTGAACCAGAGGCTGTAATTCATTACCAGACTATGAAAACCTTGTAATAGCTGCTAGGCTTTTTATAAAAGGGTATTTTGATAGTCAAATCTGAAGTGAATGAGAATTGGCTTATTCTTAAAATTATAAATGTAATTTTGATTTTTTTCTCTTTTAACTATAAACTGAGGAGAGCATAAAAAAATAGACTTCTGAGTTTGTTTAAATATACGTATGCATTCAGGGATAGCTATGTGTTAGTAAGTTATTTTTTTCTGTTGAAGCTTAGTGAAGACTGCCCTTTAGTTGGTCCAAGTGTTACTAAAGATGCCAAACCGCAGTATCAAGTTTTTATTGCTGGGCTTGAAGTCTTTAGTTATAAACAATTACTCAACATACTGAGTAAGGAAGATTAATCTTGGCTGCTTATTAGGAGAGGATGTTGTTTTTAGGCTGGTTGAATAACATGAATTTCCTATCTTCTCTGCAGCAGTTAGTTGTCCAGTCAATCGCTAAGGAGATTCCTTAGAAAAACTCTCGAGTGGGGCCTGCTTTCTTCAAGATTGTGGTTAATTGCTTAATTATAGCACTGTACAAGTTACATATTTGGTACTGCTACATGAAATACCAACAGTAATTACTGAAAGCTTATCTGTGTCCTTGGAAATGGAGCTTTAGGGACTTGGTTCCGTTTCACATGGTTCCTTGGGAATAATCTTTTACTCGAGTGTTGCAGCACTCCGTAGCAGCTCTGTAACGAACGAGCCCAGTTTTTGGGGTATGCGCATCAATCCTCGCGAGCTTTGTTGGGACCCGCATTTGAGGTCGGACGGACCACGGTGGTCAAGCTCAGTGAAGAGGGTGAAGGTTTTGGGTGCGCGTTATCGGCTGCCTTTCTGTTGGCAAGGCTCCTGGCAGGAGAAAAAGTGCTTAAAATGCAGTTAGCGATTCAGTTCCCCGAGCATCTCCCAGAGGCCGGGAAAGCTTGGGATCGCGGGTGTTGTCCTTGGAGGGAAACCAGGAATTTTCTGCTGACTTTTCAGCCCCCACTGAGCTATAAGCAGAGCTCCCTATTCCAAAAACATGTGTGGCACTATATATCCGAGCCCTTCCTTCAACCTTGACTTCGGAGCAGTGCGGAGGGAGCAGGAGGATGGGGCCTTTCCTGTTGCTCCGTGTGTGACCTTCCAGCCGCAGTCCTCGCTCTTACGCGTGTGCGGTAAGTGGCGGAAGCAGCCTGTCGTATGCGTTGTCATCTGAATGCAAAACCAAAAAAAAAAAATCGGAATAACTTATGCTGTGTCGTGTTTCTGTTGCCAGGGCTTATTATGTTAAAACATTTAAATAAATGTACCTTCTGTAAAGTGTAATTCACTACTGAGCGTGGACAGGAACTTGAGGGTTGAATATCTGATGAGCGAGGCATAGCAGAAGTATTAGATATTTGCTGGGGACTGAACCGGCTGCCCCAAGAGGTTCTTTGTGGCCTTTTGTTTCTTGCATTAGGTAAAACCTGTCGGTGGCTGCTAAATCCAGTTACGCACGTCCAGGACTCGTGGGTTGTATATAGGCAAATAACTTCCTCGGCAGCGCTTGCCTCGTAGGAGAAGTGGCAAGAATTGCCATAGATGTTGAGGTCTTAGCAGCTCATCAGTATTTTCAGAGGGTCTTTTTAGGCTCTGCTAGAGCTGCTCAAAGTGTGAGAAAAATACAAGCACTGCCAAGCAACTCTGAGCAGGTGCTGCATAATCTCAAACCGCTATAAACATGAAGTACAACTTAAAATGCAGTTTAAAATTGTGAACAGTTCCATATTAATGCAGAGGAGAGCTTATCATTTAAATGTCTTAATTAAACATGCGGGAAGACTTGGAAGTGCTCGATGGAGACCTCCAGCTTGTTCCTGCGCAGGGCTCAGCTTGACGCAGCGCTGATTAGCGCTGCTTGGGATTCATCTCCCGGAGCCATTGTGGGAATTGGGTGGCGATGACAGCAACCTGCTGTCTCGGAGCAATGTGAGGAGCCGCGTTTTGGTCAGAGTGCGCACGTTTAGTGCTTCAGTATTGGAGGTAACGTCCGGAGAGGGGCCGGTGAGCCCTTGGTGAGGGCCGGCTGGGTGTGCGGCCCGAGGAAGACCGGGCAAGGAGGAAGGCCGGTCGAGGCCGCGTGCTGTTCTGCAGGCTGCCGCCCCGGGCAGGCCGGGTCGGCAGGAGCCAGGCCTGCGCGTGGGTTCCTGCCCGGCTGCTGCAGCCGCACGAGCAGGGGCCCCCTCGGGCGAGTGGAGCCCCAGTCGGGGGCGCTGGCGCCTCGGCAGAGCTTTCTGGGTGCTCTGCAGCAACCAGGGTGCCGCTTCAGCATTGACCCCGGGAAGGGACCCTGCTGTGGCACTGTCCATGGGAGCGCCGCGCTCTCACGGGCTGGCCAGGGAGAAGGAACAGTTTATATTGACGTTATTTTGCTTAGGATCCGCTCCTTTGCAGATGCACGTGTGTCAGCTCGCTCTTGCCCTGGGCCTGGAGTGGTTACGGGATCGGGAAGCATGTGTCTAGTGACAATGTCAGCTCAAGGATGCTGCTCTCCTTCCTGCACATCCCTTGCAACATGCTGTCCTCTCAGCTGTCCTGATAATAATTCTTAAAATACAGATATCTATTTGGGATTTTTTTTTAATGCTTTTTAAGGCTTATTTTCACTACTTGGCATCACATATGGCCACAATTGTTGTCCTGCAAGTTGCATCTGAAAGGGAACCGTGCTGCAGTCTGTGGGTCTGGAGGATGAAGTTAGAGGCTGGAAGGTCATTAAATCCTTTTTGTTGCAGTCCCCTTCATACTGTGAAACTTTTGCCCCATGCCAGTTTTAAATAACTGCATGGTCCCTGGACTGTGGTATCTACTTAATCCTGTCATTCCAAACCGAATCCCCATGGTCTGCAAACTTTGGGCTTCTTATTTTTCTTTCAGGACTCTTAAAGTTTATAGGGAAGCAGGTAGTGTTCGAGGCAGCTTCAAATACGAGGGACGCGCACGTGCGGTTACCTGGTATGTGTTTCACCAGCCGCTGGATGTCGCTGCTGCTCCACAACAGGTTCTTCCCAACTTCTCCCTGGATTTGAAGGAAAAGATAGAGTAGAGGCTCCTGGTGTTGGCACCCAAGTAATTGAATATCATATTCATATATCTAGGAAAAATTATCACAGAGACTACAATCCACATAAACAGCATATATTTAGAGTTACTGCTATGTTTCAAACCTGTTGAGATGCAATGCAAGCCAGGAGACGAGATTGTATGTGCAAGTTACTGCGGTCTGGTACTGCTTATGAGCCGGATGATGAGTCACTGTGATGACTGTCCAAGAAGTGAAATCAAATCTCTGGAAAAGGCTAAAATTATGATCTTACTAGAAGTATAAATGTAGTGTTGTTATGGCTTGCAAGTGGCACGTTTAGTCAGATGTGATTTTTTCAAGTTCAAAAAGTAAAATGTGCTGACAGGTCTGCAGGAATTAAGTTGGATGTGCAGTAGAAAAGCCATCTAGACCATTTTTATGTTTTAAACAGTATATTAAACACAGAGCAAAAATGCTTTAAAATTACTTTTAAATTGCAAACAGATGTTTTGTATTATTCACGCTTTTGTAATCAGCTGTTTTTTTTCTAATTATGTTAAGCTACTTAGTATCTTTTTGTTCTTATGCTGTTAACCGTTTTATTCCTAAATATTACTTATCTACAAGGCGAGGATAAAATAAGCAAGCACAATATTTTGGCTTGTTTGTAGTGCTTGTTTTGTTTCTTTTATCTGTTGAAATGCCAAAGTTTTGTCAATTTGGAGTGTAAGCCTTGTCTTTTTAATTAGAGAGCAAAAAAGCTTTTTGTCTAAACTTGGGATGCTGGAGGGCAGCCGCATGATGCAGCCCATGTCAGATACTGCCTTCTCCAAGGGGCAGGAGTGCTGTGACTTTTCTGCCACCCTTCCATGGAGCTTTTCACCGGCCTTCATCTGGTGTTCTGGTCTGGCATGAAAGCACCTCTTTATCGTGCGCTCTAATATAACTTAAATCACAAAACTTAACCCACCAGAATATATATGTATATAAAGCAGGAGACAGTTCTGTCTTTAATCTCCTACTAAAAACACAAAGGAAAAAATTGCCTCAGAGAACTGACCTGACGCACCTAGATAGAAAACGCCTCTCAGCTCTGCAGAGCTGAGCAGCTTAAGTGCTTGTGCTGCAAACTGAAGTATTACAATTTGAAATCATCAAAATCTTTTGAGAAGGATTTATGAAAGGAACGCATTAGTGGCCTGAATCCTGCAGTTTAAAAAGTCAGCCTAGCACTTCTATACCCGCAGTTTATAAATAGGATGGGCTGCAGCAAGTTAAGGCATAAAAGCAGTTGAGATGGGGGAATTTAGCGTCAGCAAGCGATGCTTTCAGAGACTATGCCACTTCAGAGCTTGCTTGCATCAGGCATGAGTAAGAAAGAAAAGGTTTTATGAGTTAAGTCCTAGCTATAGTGCTTTCTGATTATATAACTTTCATTTTCCACAGGATCAAAATTAATGGTATGTTTCTACCATTTTTCTTCCCCAGTAGGTGAAGAATTGATTATGTTTCCTTATAATAAGTAGAAATCTTCCTTCTTGGCCAAAGATGTGCTGTTTAAATAAATATGCGTGTCTGTTACTTGTGTGTGTGTGTGATTTGACTTCAGTTTCAGAACTAAACTTTAGAATTTTTCTTTCCAAACACAGGAGTGATTCTTAGCACTTAAGCTCTTTGTTGCATAGACAAACATATGAATGTGGAAGTCTGAGTATCTGTAAATTTCTGTGTAAGAGCAAGCGATCAGATGGTAACATTTCCAGCTAACAAACTGCCTCAGCTGGTTTTACCTGGGGGAGACCATTCCGCTTTACTTAAGTGCATAATTAGGTGAATAGGCATTACAATTGCTAATCAAATGTATTGCTGATAAACATGATTTATATTTTGGAAAGTGTGGATTGAATTACTCCTATTATTTGTTTCTAAATCATCTGTAATTTCTTGGAAGGGGAGCGGGGCGGGGGGGGCAAGATTAAATAGATGCTTTATGTGAAAAACTGTCGTATGCATCAGTGAATGGAAAAACAAGCCAAGTATGAGGATGCATAGGGAGTGAGAAACAAAAGGAGGAAATGATTAGGCTGCTCTGTGTGTTTTAATGACACGTCCTTGCATGGAATATTTGGCTCTCATTAGAGAGAGCTGCCTGTATGGCACTGATAGCTGAAAGAGAAAGCATTCAGGGAGAGAGACGATGCTTGGACGATACATGAGAGGAGTTTTGGAGCTGTCTTCTCTGTATAGTGATCAGTGGCATGAAAAAGGAAGCACAAGGTGGATTCTGTATTTTCTTAAGAGTTTAAAAAAAAAAAAAAGAGCATGGTGGAACTGAAAGGCAGAATGTTTTGAGTGACTATAAAAGTGCTTTTCCATGGTGCACAAAGTTGGAAGCTACCAGGGCAGCTGTTTAAATTGAAGAGCTTAATAGGAATAAACAGAGGAAAGAGTCGCACTTCCTATGTCACTGCCTCCTCAGTGCTAGTCAGTATTGTGAGTTAGGTCGATGCCAACTGTGATTTGTCATGCTAGTGAGGAAATGCAAGATTCATGCTGTAACCAGACACGTGAGCTTGTTTGAGCTTGTTGTCCGAATATCCGTTCTAGGTGTTTGTAAGGGAAAAGAAACTTCGTGTTGATTAAAATGTGTCATTTATTATTGCGATAGCATTTATTAGCAAACTTTAAATAGACATTACGGTTTCAAATGAGCTCTAAATTCTTGGCCTTTTCTTAAAATGCCTTGGCCTTTCAGGTGTCAGATGTGGCATTTTTATTTTTCTGAGTATTCTGTGCCGTTTCAGTTAGGGGGCCATGACAGACTCTGCCAGTCCATCTCCAAAGCGAAACCTTGTGTTCCAAAGGGGATCTGGCCTCGCAGGCCCCAGTTTGGTTGCACTTCTCTGCTGTCCCTGGCAGGTGACGAGCCGCGGGGTGGTGGTGCTGGCAGCGCTGCCTCGGGGTTGGGGCAGTGCGGGAGGAAGCACGGAGCGGTCTGGAAGTGGCTTGGGCAGCATTCGGTGCTCCCTGCTGCGTCCTGCCTCTTCTGGGAGGTAAAAAGGCTCGTTGTCTGGAGCGGGCTGCTGTTTGGGCCTTGTGCATCTCTGTGATGCACTTAAGGTGCCTAAAGGTATGCATTTCCTAGCTTGCTTTTCTTTAACCCAAAGTACAGCCACCCGTGCAGATTTCATTTGTGCAAACTTGTTGAACAGTTCTGTAAGCCTGATGTCAAAACTGATGAATAAAAATCTTTTTGCAGGTGCAAATACTGGCATTATGACGAGAACCTGCTCACCTCCAGTGTTGTCATCGTCTTCCATAATGAGGGATGGTCCACGCTTATGAGGACAGTTCACAGTGTTATCAAGAGAACACCGAGGAAATACCTAGCAGAAATTGTGCTGATTGATGATTTTAGCAACAAAGGTATGTTTGGCAAATTAACACATCAACATGTAGAAAAGGAAATATCAACTTTTAAAAAATCTATTTTTGCTTCTGATTTATTACCTGTCACATCTTGAGTCGACTCTGCAAGAAAACTAAGCTAATTCTCCATATTAGTTTCAAATTTTCAGTGGCAGGTGGGCTCCTTTCCATTGAATTGCTCTTAGTGATGGCAATCCTTTATGTGTATTCAGCAATTTGAAGTACAGAATTTGTGGTGGCTGCTCTTCCACTGTTATGGAGCAGTGTATATTGCAAAGCTGTGTTAAATAGCTCCACTCTTTGCTCTTGTCAAGATGAACAAATTTGAAGGAGGTTATGGTAAGCCTATTAGGAATATATATATTTTTTTCTTTTCATTCTATAGAGGAATCCTCATTTCAGTTTTTACTGTAATAGAAATGTATTTAAGGCTATTGAACTATTCATTTTCATTATCTTTTATTTTAAACATGATGTTTAAACGTGTAGATGTTGTTGTTTCTTATTTTAGGGAGAAGGGGACACTTTTAAGTGCATTTTAATTTCTTCCTTTCTTTGACACATGTATTTCAAAGTTTTCACAAATCCAGAGATTTTCTTTTTTTTCCCTTACAGTATACATTTTGGTCTTGGTATATATTTATATTTACAATGTATGTGCTTATGTATGATCATTTTAAGTGCAAAGAAACTCTGGCTGTAATGGTGTTATCTTCAGAATAATGAACTTTGAGGACAGAAGAATGAAAAAAATTAGAGACACTGGTATAAGGTGATTGATACAGTGGATATCAGTCTGATGCCTGCTTTGAAAACTTTGAATAAATTCCAAAATAATGTATTAACTAGTGCAGGGCCTGTTTTTTTACCCGATTTTATTGCAGCAGAGTTCTGTAACATCTGTAAAGATGTCCTTAGAGAAAAGGAGTAGACATAAACAAGAACGCCTGTAGACACGGGGAGTGCATTCTTGTCACCAAGACACCATTGACACATCAGTTAACTGCCTTTGACTTTTTCTCTCACTCAAAGTACCTAATTTCTTTACCTCTTGATTGACTTGGCAGCAACAGTATTTCTACTTCATCTGCAGGTGTATGGGAATAGATCCATAACACTTGGGAAACTTTCAGGTAGCAAGATAATAGCAAACCAAAAAAGTGCTCAGAAACCCTTTTTGTAGGGTAAAAGATCTGTAGGAAGTGCAAATCTGAGGCGAAACCCCTTCAGTAGGTCCATCGCAACGTGAATCGTGGTTTCAGGTTGCTGCCTTTTGCAGGTCCCCGGCCGCTGTGTCTCTGACTTTGCGGGGTGGGTAGCTCCTCAGCAGGGCTAGCGCTGATTTGACCCCACGGTGCGCTGTGCTGATGGTCTCCTTGAGGTGACGAGGATGCTGAGCAAGGGCAGGCTTTTGGGGCAGGGGCAAGTTTGAGCTGGTCAGGGAGCCGAGGATACACTCCCTTTGCCCTCCTCTGTTTTTATAATAGCTGAGTTGGGCAGTGGCACAGAGAGACAATGACTCTGCTCTGAAACTCGGTTTATCGAGCGATCTGGGCTTCTCCCAAGCCCAGCCTCCTCAAAGGAGTTGTTCTCTGTTGGTATACCAGCAAGGAACTTGAAAGCTCGACTCATCCCATGGTCAGGACTGTCTTTTTAGGATACAAATCACTGTTAAAAGTACTTAATATGTGTTAATCTTTATATTGTAACTTGAAATAAGTAGGTAATGTTTTCTGTTTGTTTTTACGGGAGAGAAAAAGTTACCTGTATTGTAAACTTCAGTACATCTGGTTTGTAATATAGATACTGGATCCTGCGTAATGGTCTCCTGTACCCTTTTACAGCCTTTGAGAATTTGGCTCAGATATATGCACATGCTATAAAACAAAAATATCTTCTCTCCTAAGGGATATAATTTTAATAATTCAGTCAGCAGACATGTACTGTATTTTCCCTTTTCAGCTGGGATCACAGCTTTTCTTTGGGCTGTTCAAGGACTGAGTTAGCAATATAAAATGACTACAACACTGGTCTCTAGGAATATTACTAGAGTTTTACTAATGACTGGACTCAGTTTTGCAGGAGAAAATACGTATATGTGCTTCATGGAATGAGTGAGTCTGGCATAATAATTAGCATAATAAAACAGTTTTCCCAAATACAAATATTATTACAGAAGCATGCTATATTTCAAGAAACTTACCTGGAAATACAGAACTTCACTTACGCTCCCTGCTCATATGTGAATAGTTAGCAGATACAGCTAGCCTGGAACTAACACCCAGCGAGCCCTTATGCTTATTTTTCCCACGCATAGTTTTCCCAAGCAACTTTCCGAAGTCACAAATTCAGTACAGCAAGCACAGGACCGGGTTTGCTCGTGTGCATGAGCAGCTGGCAGGCAGGCACGGGCTGGAACAGCTCTCAACACCTCGCTGTGCAACTGCTCCAGCTCTCTCTCATATTCCTTACAGTGCTCGAGGCTGTTACTTGGTAAACATAATTAACGCAATTCCCATAACTCGGGTTGCTTTCTAGATCAAAAAAAATGAACGTGGATCTCGCATAGGATCTTGCTGTGCTCCTTCCCGCCCGGAGAGGCGGTGCGAGGAGCGTGCTGGGCTGCCTGAGGAGATCTGCAGCCGTTAGGAGGGAGTTGCGGAGCGCAGAGGCGCTTAATCATAGCAGAGCTGCGGGTGGCTGTTTGCTTTTGCAGCCAGAATATCTGATAGGGCAGAGGGAGGCCTCATAGCTGTCTTCAAAGTCACCACGGTGTCTGCGGAGCTGGATTGGCACCGCTAGCCGCCGTGGGGGCTGCGCTCCGAGACCGCCCGGCTGCAGGCGGCGGAGGCTGAGCCAGGCACACGTTTGGTCTCCCTCTTCCTTACTGCTTCGTCCCTTGTTTCTCTAGGGACCTGGAATTAAACTGGAGCCTAGCTGTTGCAATTGCCCCTGTATGGCTGGATTAAAAATAAAAGGTCGCAGAGAGCGTGGTGGGTCCTTTATGAGAAATCCTGCTTCATTGGAAGGGAGTTGCATGTAACTGCATATATTAGTTTATCTGTATTGTAACTTACAGGGAGAAACCGTTGAAATGTGTGGGAAATGTTATTCTCATTATAATTCTTCATGTAAAGTTGGGGAACGGGGATTTTTGCAGAATGACTTTTCTTTTTGGTCAAAATACAGAGAAGATGGTAACAAGAAGATGCTGCCAATCTCATTAAATTATGCCAATTCTAATATTTGAATGCAAAATTCTGTATTAATAAATATTAGAATCCCAAATTCCTATCTCAGTATCAGTGTGGCCATACTGGTGCATGTGGGCTTTCTTTTCTACTTTGTCATTAGTGTTAGCTGTGTGGAGGATACAGCAGGGATGGTCATGAGGATTCTCACTGGTGACACTATTTTCTGAAGCACTTGGTATGTAATATATCACCGTTACGGGTTTCTTAAGAATAGGAGGAGAGAAACAGTTTCCCCCATCTCTTCAGTTTAATCTTTCATGTCTAGGATCTTCTGGAAATAAAAAAGGAAGTTTTTTTTTTTTTTTTTTTTTAAACCCTGATTTCTACTGTAGTTGATGCACGAAGGCATGAGTTGGAGAGCTAAAATAAGGGAACATCAGATTGGTGGTTATAATGTTTTGAAGGGTAATACATATGGTTTTAAATAGAAAATGAAAGACTTTGAGGGCTGCTGATACCATAAATTACCAAAATATAGAATTTAGGTGGGAACAAAATTATTACTGGCTAAACAGTATTTCTCACCATAAAATACTGGGGTTTTATACACTACTGTCATGCAACCTTGCAAAACCAAGTCTTTATAATATGGGAAAGGGGTAAATTCACAGTTTTCCTGTGGGAAATAGCACTTGCTCCTAGCCCTGGCAGGGTTTCAGATAATAGACTGCAAATTCCTGAGACTTGTGCTGCAGAAAAGCTTTACACAATCAGTATTACAGGTTTTTACAGCTCCCCGTGAGCCTTACAATGTTTAACAGTTGATAACTAAAACATTTGGTTTCATAGGCAGGAGACTGGAAATAACTTTAGGATTTAAAAACTCTAAAACTTTCCTGACAGTCTTTTGGTAACATTTGGAATTTACAGAATAAATAATGGAGTGGTTTAAGGATTCTGTTAGTACCCCTTTGGGATGACCTCCTAACTCTCTTGAATTTATTCTTTAAAAAATATATTACTGCTATCAAATCTCATGTTCTATATCTGTTGTGTGTTATGTTGTATGTTGTTATGGGGTATTATTTTCTTTCTCTACTCTAATTAAATGCCCCTGATTTTTTTTTTTCTAGTGCATGAAGATTTAAAGAAAGTTACAGATGTGCAAAAGAGGAAGGGAGGAAAAGGGCACGTAAAACTTTTTTGCTTGAGAAAAACTTTTCTTTAGTAGATTTGAAGAGAAAGGATAGCAATTCAGGAGAATTGCTGAACTCTCATGTTTGGAAACTTAATATTTAGAAAATCAGTTTCTATTTCAGTTATTTATATTAGTCGTCGTTTTTTGGGGTGGGAATATTTTCCTCAATGTGCAATATGGCAGTTTTACTAAAGTGTAAAAACCCCAGCAATCTCCAGACTTGTGTTTTAATTTGGGTTGCAGAAACAATTACAGCTGAACTTACAGCTGCCAAAAGGGACATCTTTCCCCTGCCCCTAGTCACCTCTTCTGGCCTTGCTGCCTTGTCTCTTCCCTGACAGCATGGCCAGACAGAAAGTGGAGGCACTTCGCCCACCGTAAACCTTCTGAGTCTCTTGCTAGGTAGGTTGCGACCAGGCTGATGACTGCCCACGAGGTGAGACAAGGTCCAAAGCTGACAACGTTCAGAGCTGATGTGAGGTGTAGGGTAGGATCCAGACAAGAGACGGTTCAGAGCTGACGTGAGGTGTAGGGAAGGATTGCAGACCCAGGAGTGGGGCATGAGCAGGATCTCCGGGTTTTGTTGTCCCCGGGCTGCTGGATCAGTTCATACAGGTTCTCTGCCTGTTCCTCGGTGTGAACCAGTGCATGGGCACCTCAGCTGTGGTGCAGGTGGTTTATCTTGACTCCTGCCTCAGAGGAAGACAAGCTTTAGGCAGTTCTTCCAGGCCTTTCAGCACAAAAGCGGTCTCAAATGGTCATCAGTGGTTAAATCAGGGTGGCCCCATAGCACCTGTCAATCCTTCTGCCTTCTTCAATCTTTTCAACTGAATCATCTGTGCAAAATATTATGCAAGACTGAGGTTTTTTTAAGCATGTACAAGGAATGTGCTTTCCAGATTAGTTTGGCAAAGATCAGGGAATAAATACAAATGTGCAATCATTTAAGATAGCTCATCCCCACTCAATGCACTAGCTTATCTTCTTAGGGAATCCTTTTGGCTAAAGGTTTCCTGTTTTTTTCCGTTATGTTAGGGCTTTAGTAATGTTTAATAATGATAAATCAATGCATCCTTGTCCTCCAACTTCTAATGCAGCCAGTAAAAAGGAGAAGATTTGGCAACCCTCTTCTTTCCCCAAGCAGGGACAGGTCTAGATGGAGGAGGGGGGAGCATCTGCATATGGTTGGGTTTTGTCTCGGGTTTCTACTGGACTGGCACACAACTGTGATATATGTTACTGTATAGTAACTTGAAGTGACTGGCAGTTTTTCACTTAACTCTAGCTACTTTAGCACCTCAAATGTGCTAGAGAAGAAGCTGTGCCAGGAAGTCAGAAACCCCCACTCTCTTTATACATTTGTGAACACATTTTTATACATTTTTATATTTTACATTTTATTTATTTACATTTTATACTTTTATACATTTTTACATTTGTGAACCATAGTACAAGGTGCTGAATTAAAGGCTCTCTTAATCCTGAATGCCCCAGCCAGATGTTTTTAAATAGAACTTGATTTTGTGCATATAAAGCTGATTTTTCAATTTTACCTCTCCTCTTTTCTTTTCTACATCATTTGATAGCACACTTAAAGGAGAGACTAGATGAGTATATTAAGCAGTGGAACGGCCTTGTAAAGGTGTTTCGAAATGAGAGAAGAGAAGGTTTGATCCAAGCTAGAAGCATTGGAGCCCAGAAAGCTAAACTTGGAAAGGTAGGAACCAGTTTACACTCATAACTCCAACTTTGTTTTTCTTCTCCTTTGCTTAATTAGATGCATAAAATTTCTTTGTATTATGAATGTTGTTTTTAAAATAAATTAATTTTGCTTCATTAAGCTTAACTTTTTTAAAATGTAAAAACTTGTCAGTGTAGAGGAAGCTAAATTAAATCTGTGAGTGGAGAGGTAGTCATGATTTTTTTTTATTTTTCTTTTGAAGGTTTTGATTTACCTTGATGCCCACTGTGAAGTGGGAATTAATTGGTATGCACCACTCGTGGCTCCTATATCTAAGGACAGGTAATGTTCCCCTCTTATTTCCAGTGCTGTCCTCTTGGAGAGAAAAAGTCACAGGAACAACCTTCACCTTTTTAACTATGACACACTGTTGGTTTTATAATAATTGTATTACCTCCCCAAATAAAAGTTATTTAAGGAAAAAGCAAAATAGCCAGGCAAATAATGATATTTTAATGGACATACTGAATATTTTGCTTAGCATAGGTTCAAATATGAGAAGAATCTTAGACTGTAATAGAAATGTCAACCTATGTAATTAAGGAGCCTGATTAAACTATTTATATATTTATTACTAATGAACAACATGGATTTTTTTTGGTAGAGGAGAAGTAGTAGAAAGGTTTGAATTTAATGGCACTTAAAATTATGTGATCTCAAGAGTTTTATAACTTTAACCTTTGGTCTTGCAATATGGTCTTATTGATCACTTCATCTGAAGTGCTCTGGAATAGTATATATGGAACTTTTTAAGGCTATAACTTAGCTTCAAGACCATTTTGGGGCTAAAATGATAGAAAGAAGGTAGAAATGTCTTTTGAGCTTCTGTTGAGAGTGGCTTTCTGGCCAAGCCCCCTTCTGCTGGTGCAGATTTTTCTGCCTTACAGGAAAGACCACAGTGTTGCCATTTCTTTCCCCCAGCATGTTTATCTATCTCCTATAGCATTTGTCTTAAAAACAAAGGAGAGTCCTATGACAAGGTTTCAGTTTGGTCAGTTTAACTGGGAAACTTGCTTTGAAAATTCTGGGAGAATAACAAAATGATGTCTTTTCTTCGTTGAATATCGTACATGAGAGATCGCAGTAATGAGCATAATGCAAATCAGAAAAGAATTATGTTGAAGAGTGCTGCTAAGATAGCAGCAGTAACATTTTTGGGGTTTTTGGGGGTTTTATTTTGTTATTTGGACCAAATTGGATTTTCAAGGCAGTTGAATGGGCTAGAATAGTGAAAATCCATATTTACAGTAGTAAAAGCTAAAACTTTATCTTACTTATGGACACACAGGAACTAATATAAGTAGAAATTACGGGAGGTAATAATCTTGAGAGCCCTGTCCTCTAAAATGCTGCCCTGTTGAGTCTAGGAATGCTTTATTAAAAGACCAATGACAGGAGTGTGTAGAAAAGAAAAAGTATAAGTGTATTGATGTATTGGCATTTCAGACCTTAGCTTTCTGCTTTTACTGTGCCTTAGAACCTCTTAAAGTAACATATGGAAAGGCCTGCCTATTTTTTTCTAGTGAGGTTTTGTTTTTAAACAATAATGCGTTTACAAATGACTTGTCGTATAAATTGCTCTGCGAGAAAGATTAAAAATTAATGGTGTGGGTTTTAGATTAGACAGATGACTCTTCTTAAATTGTATTCTGCTCTTTCTTTCCCTTCTGTAAATGTTTCAGAACTACATGTACTGTACCTCTAATAGATTACATAGATGGGAATGATTATTCCATTGAGCCCCAGCAAGGTGGGGATGAAGATGGCTTTGCCCGAGGGGCCTGGGACTGGAGTTTGCTATGGAAACGAATTCCATTAAGCCACAAGGAAAAGTCCAAACGAAAGCATAAAACTGAGCCTTATCGGTAAAGAGTGCCGCTTACGTGCTGTGACTCGTGGTGAATAACTGTTGACACCCTCTCGTTTTTCCCTCCCCGCTCTTCTCCCCCACGACCTGCGGCTGGTGTGAACGCGCCACGCGCCCCTCGCGCGTCCCCAACCCTGCAGAACCACGTGCACGGTGCCGCTTATAGATGTCATAGATGGCAACACTTATCAGATTATCCCGCAAGGGGGTGGTGACGAAGACGGGTTTGCTAGAGGAGCGTGGGATTGGAGTATGCTATGGAAGAGGGTTCCTTTGACCAAGCGAGAGAAGGAACTCAGAGGGACAAAAACCGAACCGTATCGGTAATCACTAAATCACTTACCCGTTTCTTCTTCTCTAAGTAGATATTGATCCACTAAAATCCGCATGTACTCTCAGCTCGGAAATCTTCCCGTTCCTGTCCTCGGTGGCTGCTTTGTTTAATCCGGCCCTTTGCTACAGCTGTTAATTTGCTCAGAAAAGCTTCCGTGTGTCTCCTCTCCTGCCTCTGCCTTCCTGCTCTTGTGGGGTGAATCAGGTGTCTGTTAGAGTGATGGGCTTTATTGGCAACCCAAAATACTGTATGGCTTTTTCTTCCAGGGAAATCTGTACCCATCTCCTTAAAATATATAGCGTATTTAGAAAAATAGTGGTGTGAACAAAAGGGCTTAGTGCTAGCCATTTGATTTGAAGTAATGAGCATGCTGTGAGGATTCATAATAGCTGGTAATGCGTAAAACCTTTAGGCTGCTGTAATGGCTTGGTGCATGCATCAGTGCTCATGGATTATGCATGCACACCCCCCAAAAGTAGCTTTTATCTTATTTCTCCCACTTGCTTCACATCTGACAAAGAAGCATGCGATTAAAGAATATGGTGTAGATCATTTGGAAGCTCTAGATGTGTTTGGAGGTTTTTATTTAGTGTATGTAACTTAAGAAAAAAAAAGTTATCCTGTGGGAGAACTCTAATAATTTTCATAGAAGTCTGGCCTTTTGCTTTGTGGGTTTTTTTTTCTTTCCCCAAACATACATCTTTGAAATTTTACTTAGAAACTAGGGTTTCTGGATTGCTTTTCAGGACTGGGAGTCTGTGGTTCTGCTCTGTTTTTTATTACTTTCCCCTTCACACTTAACTAATCATGTTACTACATTTGAAAGCAATCTTTACATCTTCAGAATCTGGTGTCTCCTATTGCTTGTATATATGATTTATACATTGTAAGACCTTATGTTGGTAATTCTCTATCCTCACCAGTAATTGTTCTTTGCTAAAATGGCAACACATGCAAGGAAGTTATGAAGCTTTGATCTGTTCCGTTTTGTATACAACATAAATAATACTATTTTCTGACAAGGCTGTCCACGTTGGAACTTTAATACTCGCTCAGAGGGGGATAAACTGTTTTAAACATTGCTGTTGCATTCTGTGTTTACCATCCAAACGGGTCTTAAAATCCTTTAAACTGTTCCCAAAAACACAGAACACATGTTCTCAGAGGGCTTTAAAAGATGACCTTGTGTTTAATAATACTTTGATAGCTACAATGCTTTGTCTTAAAAAGAGACGTTCCCTACATCTGTTATGTGCAGGCCATATGCATGTTGTTGCAGCAGTACCAAGGCAAGACACCTATTAAGGGTTTTGTAAAACGACAGCCAGAATTTCCTAGTTAAAAAACTTACAGCTTAAAGCATAGAAACTAAGCACAGCTTAAAGCACAGAAACTAACTTTTTGTAATGGGACAATTGCCTCAGAGCTGAATTCTTCTTCCAAAAATTAAAGTTTATCACTTCATATCTTGCAAAATGAACTACGGAGCTTATGTAGATTTTGCTGTGTTCTTCAGCTCACTTGATAGCATCATAGAGACCAAGACTGAAACTTCAGCATTTGAGGCCTCTGCACTTGCTGAACCTTTGTGGTACTCAGGGTAAAACAAAAATGCAGAATACCCCCTGGGCAGCAGAGCTTTGCAGCCTGCTTCTCCCTGCTCTGCTCCTTGGCATCCTAATCTTTGCATCCCTGTGATGCAACAGCAATGTCAGAAGAAAATGCAGTGAGCAGACAAGTGGGGACGGGCCTTCAGAAAAAAAGCTGCTGGCATCTGATCAGGCAGATGCATCAGATTTATTACTCCTGTTGTTATTCTGCTGCTCCAGCCAGGATGACTCCACAGGGGCTAACCCGGTGGGGTGCTTTTTACTTTAAGCAATTCTCAATATATTTATTTACAGAAGGAAAATATGTGATCCTTACTACTGAAAGGAAGAGCACTAAGTTAAAAACCTTATGGGCTCAAAAAATTTTAAAAAGTATTATTAAAAGGAACCTGTCTTTCAGTAGTCTGGTCAAGAGAGAATATTTCAGCAGATCCCTCAGCAGAGGGATCTGGCACTTGGATCCTCTTCCTTTCAGTGCTGCAGATCAACTAAAGGGCCAGAAGGAATTCACTTTTTCCTTGCAAACTTTTTAAAATGGAGTACTCAGCGGGGACTCCAGGTTTTATCCATTAGGGGGTTTTATATGCTTTCTGATCCCCAGGTGGAAAATGCTTGGTATGTGCACTGAAAATGGCTTAACATATTCCCCTTTCTATTCCAGTGTGAGCAAAGTAACCAAAAAATCTGATCCGAACCACTCTGGAAAAAATGCTCTAATCCAGACAACAACTTTTTTGACACATTACAACTTGTTAACTGAACCTTGACATACATAGGAGGGTATCACAAAGCCTTTTCTTTCCCTAAAAAGCTGGCCTAACTGTACAACTTGATCCAGGCCCCCTTAAAAACTTCACTGCGGATAAGAAGTGTCTCACGTGGCAGTAGTAGGAGAAGAGCCGGAGGGGGAAGATGGAAGGATATGCCGTAGCTGGAAACGCTCTGTTTCTGGTGTAATAGGCAGCAAGTTTCCACGTGGCGGCTGTTCAGAGCACAAAGCCAACGCTGCTGTGCGGCCTCATCTGTCGTCTCCACAGCTTGGATGTGCACCAGGTGATGATGCCTTGCCACACTGATTCTCCATGTTTTTCATAATGGCTCTAGATGCTGCCTGAGTGGCTCACTGGATGAATGAACAATTCAGACCAATATTTTGTATAACTCAGAATACATATAAAAAAAAAAAGTGGCTTCACCTA
The DNA here is from genome assembly GCA_032275445.1 of Crypturellus soui. NCBI lineage: Eukaryota > Metazoa > Chordata > Aves > Tinamiformes > Tinamidae > Crypturellus > Crypturellus soui. The sequence goes on from JAUBNY010001083.1 coordinate 927,806, forward strand.
AAATAATAAAAATGTAATTTCAGAAAATGCCTGGAGTTTGACAAAGCTTTATGACTTTAGAATGTATTGCCATTAATCCAATCTCTGTCGTATATTAACAGGGAGCTGCTCCCTTAATGCTTTTGCTGTGTGTTGTTGTGTCCTTTTGGCAAGAGGTGCTCTTACACTGTGCTCTCCTTCCAGGTCCCCTGCAATGGCTGGCGGCTTGTTTGCCATCGAACGCGATTTCTTCTTTGAATTGGGTCTCTATGACCCAGGTCTTCAGATTTGGGGTGGTGAAAATTTTGAAATTTCTTACAAGGTAACACTGAAAATTGGTAGATCGTCTTCGGTAAATCTTTCTGTTCGGTATCCAGATGGGCTTACCTCTGACTTGATTTGCTCTTAAACTGGTTTCAGTTTATGCTTGCACCTAAATATCTGATCTGAAACTGTACTGGAAAATTTGAGGGAAAGCCTACTTTATTCACTAAAAACAAACCAACAAAGAAAAACTTGAGTTCTTTTATGGTACTTGTAGGGTAATATTGCTGCTAATGAAAGTGATTATAGAGAAAAACAAGCATACAGTTCATCCATAGGTACATATAAAGTATACAGAGATGCAATGAAGTATCTAGTTTCTTCCTCTCTGGCATTTTTGGGGTGAAAAACCGTCTCATGGACTGTTCCAAATTCTGAGAATTTCTTTACAAAGAGAAGGATCTTCATAACTGACACCCTGTAACTGTGTAATACAAAATCACTGCAGAAGACTTTATTTGCAATCTTAGACATGTGCATGGTCCTCATCTGGGAGGACTTACATGACTGTAAACATAAACCTCTTGCAACTTTAGTATTCATAAGGACACGAGTGTCAGACAGCGGGAATCTGCCCCAATTAACAAACAAAACTGGAGACTGGATTTCTGATCTAATATCCCCACCAGTGATCACCAATGAAATCCTAGCTGAATTTTACTGAAAGTGCTTTCAGAGCTCCCCAGCCTGCCTGGATGTCAGTGATTTTTGAGGAGAGATGAGGCTGCACTTCCTCAGCTGTAAATTCATGTGTAAAGGCAGTTAGTGAGGATGCTGCGTATACAGGATCCTTATCCTTCTAATTATCCATCTTGCTTCCATGTAAATCGTGGCTGAATTTGCAGAGTAGTTCATAACTCAAGTAGGTATTCACTGCTGATTGGGTAGGTATTCCAGATTGGTTTAACATAGATCAGAATCAGTCTTCAAAAGAACTCGATAACACTTCTCTGTGTTGCATGCTGGCTTCTCAACAGCAAGTAGAATGGTGTTCCATATTAGAATCTCTTGGTAGTTTATTCTGGTGAAACTGTGCAAGAAAATTGATATAGTAATAGAACCGATGAAATGAAGATAAACAGATAAAATATTCTGTCCATCTTTCCTAATAATGATAAATTTTATACTTTAATCTGGAATTCAGTCTAATTTGAAAGAGCTATATTGAATATAGATTTGATGCTGCGTTTCAAACTCATCAAAACTATGAACAACTAAACTACAGATTATTTAAGATACCTTTCCATAAGGTTCTCCTTTAAGTAATATCATTAATCCATCTGTACTTAGGTGAAACACTGAGTTACCACAGACACCATCTTCCCCTACTGACCTTTGTCAGGAAAAGCTTATTATGTGGTAGACATCTAACTAAAACTCATCTTTGTGATGGCATATGAGTTACTGAGATTAACAATACATTGATTTAACTTGTAGTCATCAAACTACTCATTCTAGACTTTGTGCGCTCATTTGTTTCTGTCATTTTAAAATGGCAATGGAAGGAGATTGAAAACTTGTTTAAAAAGTAGTACTTCAGCTAAGTAAGCTCAGGATATAGGTGAAGATGTGCTAAATAGAGCCCTTCCTTTCAGGTCTAGATCATGTTTGTGTTTATGTCTAAGTAAAAATATTTCTGCGTGTTACGCAGTGTAATAAGACTATTGTAATTTATTCTGTATTTGTCCTGAAATTCCTGTGCGCATACATTAACATCTGCATCGTTGTTTGAACTTGCAGATCTGGCAGTGCGGTGGGAAACTCTTGTTTGTTCCCTGTTCTCGCGTTGGACACATCTATCGTCTCCAAGGCTGGCAAGGCAATCCACCCCCTGTGTATGTTGGCTCCTCTCCTACGTTAAAGGTACTGTTTTGCTGAAACCTTGAAGGGGTTTTGATGTTAGACAACTGATTTAAGTTTAACTAATTAAACTATCAGCAGCATTTCAACAAACACTTTGTCTAAAGCTAAACAGTGTATAAAGCTAAGGTTGTTGCCCACATGGCAGGGATACCTAGGTGCCAATCTCAGCACTGTTGAAAGCAGAGACTCCCAGAAACCTTCTTCCTCCTCCACCCCTCATTACCTCTGAGGTACAAAGCTTATGCTCTCTTACTCTCATCCCACAAGTATTTGCTGTGTCCATCCAGAGTGCCTAACTACAGCACACTTCTGGAAGAGGATGGTCATGGGTTTGCCTTCCACCTTTGACTAAGTAGAACATGATCCCCAGGATCTCCCTGAGTTAATGCTGTAAGCTAGTGTGTCTCAGACCTTTTGTAGCTGCATTTGTTTCAGTTAATTAAGCAGCAGCAAAAGGCACTTTCTCAGGCACCTTGCAAGATGAAAAATATTGCTGAAGATGTGATACTAAAAGTAGACATCATCACATCGAGCAATTCCATATCTGAAGAGAGAAACTAAATCAAGAAAACCAGTTGCAGATTGTGAACTCCATTCTTACAGGTTTCTACCCATAGGCATGAGACAACCTTCCTGTTGAGGCTGCCTGCTGTCCAGTTTAAGCTTCTTCTAGTGCAGGGTTTGGGAATTGTAAATTCCATTTCTACAGATCCAGTGCCTTATGAATTCCAGGCCCAGAGATGTCTTCCATCATTCTCATCTACCAAAACAGCACAAAACAAGTGGACTCTAAAAGATACACATTTACTGTATTAGTAAAGTGAACTGATTTACATTTTGAGCAAACAAGCCCTTGAACCCACTGGAAGGGTGGGGGAAGATGTGCATAGGTGGGAGTGGTGACAGAGAAAAGAGCTAATGGGAGGGAAGGTAAGTGTTAGTTTTATTGGTGCTGACAAGCTATTTGTCTAATCTGAGATTATAAACTTCACTAATCTGAAAAAAAAATCCCATCACAGATATTTGCTGCAAATTCTAATGCCTTACATGAGCCTGGCCATCTCCTTGTTGCATAGAGCAAGCCCTGCTGAGTAACCCTAAATATTAGGGAGCTTCTCTGGACAGAGCAGCACCCAGGAGTAGCTTTTGCCCTATTCAGCCGCACTCCTGCTCGCATGTACGTGTGATTTTCTTACAACTTTGTTCAAATTGGCTGGAAGTGGATTAAAGTAAATGATGCAATAATATGCGCCATTAGTCAGATCTGTTAAGGTTTCGTTTTAACACTGCAAAACAAAAATGCTGGAAGACCCCTACAAAGCCAGGTGTGCATCTGGCATGCATGCAGGTAATGTAAAGATAAGGACCGTCATAAACTCTGGGAGGAGGGATGTGCTGAAAAGGCTTCTTCACCAGAGGAGCCATTGCATTTTTCCTTTCCTTAAAGCAACCATAAACTACTTGGCTTAATACATACAAGGAGATAAGATCACCTTGGTGTATCATTAGCTGACCAGTTCAAGGCTTAAAACTTTTGCCTTTTGTGGACTAATGTGTGCCACTCATGAACTCTGTTAGTCCTGTAGAAGATGGAACAGGAAGACTGGAACAGGCTGCCCAGAGAGGTTGTGGAGTCTCCTTCTCTGGAGATCTTCACGACCCGCTTGGATGCAGCCCTGTGCCACGTGCTGTGGGCGGCCCTGTGCGTGCAGGGGGGTTGGACTAGATGATCTCTAGAGGTGCCTTCCAACCTTGGGCATTCTGTGATTCTATGAACACAAATTCTGAATTGCGCTCCTGATAGGTAGCCAGTACCTGCACCCATAACTGAGGAAACTTTTGTTTTCTTTCCTAAAGATTCTCTAAACTTAGAAAAATACTTCATATGCTCATTAAGTCAGTTTATTTTGCTGGCTTCACCTCTACAATCTCATCTGAGAATAGTGCTTCTGTGTCTTGAATAATATTCTGAAGATGTGTATTATTAGTGGTATAAAATCATTTCACTTGAGCCTTTTAGGGAAAAAAAAAAAACTTATATTTGTAGAATTAATATGCTGTTATATCTGACCTATTATGTGCATATTGTGAGGTAGCAGCGAACAATGTTGTTGTTCTCCACAGAACTATGTCAGAGTTGTGGAAGTGTGGTGGGACGAATATAAAGATTATTTTTATGCCAGTCGGCCAGAGACAAAAGCCCTTCCCTATGGAGATATATCTGAGCTGAAAAAATTCCGTGAAGATCACAACTGCAAAAGTTTTAAGTGGTTTATGGAAGAAATTGCATATGACATAACAACCTATTATCCTTTGCCACCTAAAAATGTGGAATGGGGAGAGGTATGTAAAGCATATAGCCTGTATTTATTTTAGAGGCATTGGTTTTAAAGTTGAGAATTCTCTCTTTTTTTTTTTTTCTTTTTTTTTAATCTCCTCACATCTTGCACAAGATAAGAACAACCTAACAGAGTTCCTACTTCACCTAATTTATGAAGATCTGGGAGGTTGAACACACTTCAGTGGGAGACCAAATAAATGAAAAAACTTGGAAGTGCTGCACTCCTCGATGTCATTAATTTGGAACTGATCTTTGCAACTCTGTAGCTTTAAGACTGTGCTCATTAGCTCATAAGAGCCCTCAAATTAGTATGGGTAGCATGCTCTCAGTCTGGAAAGTGAACATCTTTATTTAAACTTCATATGCAGTCTTGTCTAGATATCTGTGCTGCAGATACATTTTCCTGGTTTGAATGATAAGTGGAAATTTCTCAATTTTAATCCACTTATTTTTGCCTGGAGACCAGCTTAAAGTGAAACCTCCCTCCCCCCCTTTTTTTTCCCCTAGATTAGAGGGTTTGAAACCTCTTACTGTATCGACAGCATGGGACACACCAATGGTGGCGTTGTTGAACTTGGGCCATGTCACAGAATGGGAGGAAACCAGGTAAGTGGCTTTGAGGAAAGTTTGGAAGAGAATTGCTGTCACTGGAAGGTAACAAAGCCATTTCTCTGTTCAATTCGCACATAAAACTTCTGTATGGACTGCAAAAATGGGATTTAGGGATTTTCTTTAAGCATACTGTACCCCTAATGTACAAGAATCTGAAAGTATCATTTCAAACAAACTGTGCAAAATTGAAGAAATAAATTTCCACTCTGTCTTTCTTTTTTTTCCCGAGAGAGGTAAATACATGAGGAAGCAAGCCTGTGCTTCAAAGCAACAATAACACTGCATTAGTGAAACTGCAAATCTTAGCATCACTGACAATTCTTCATTTATCCTCAAGTAATCCTTCGGGAAATAGCCCCCTTAGTCTGTTATTTCCCAAGGTTGCTTTGTTTTGTAATGAAAGTGTTGTATAAAATATAACAGTAATGAAATGTAAAGAAAATATAAAAACTCACCCTTCTACCATACAAGATAAGTGGAGTACAAATTTGTCTTTGCTTCATTTGCAAATTAATTGGCAAAATTTAATTACTGTTAAATGGATGTACTCTACTATCTACTATCCTATTTCATCTAAACCTTCATAAACATGTCCACACTACCAAGACTACTACAGGCTATTTTGTATTTATGCCTCCTTTTTGAGTTTAAAGTCCTTACTTAGTCTCATGTAGACTTGAACCAAACTGAAAAGATATTGATGAAATTGTACTCATGCAGGCAATTCTGACCATGGCAGCCCTGAAACCACATATGGAGTAATGTTGTAAAAAAAAAAAAAAAATCCTCTTTAGTTAATTCTAAATTGGATAGCCTCTGGAAATGCATCTTTGATTTTAAGCAAACATCCACTAAAATGCCTCTTCTGTATATGCTACCTATGGCAATTATTTCATAAGAAGTAATTAAGATAATCTGTTTGTATTTACATATATTAGTTTGACTTTCTCCATGTATAAAATACCAAAGTTTTAGTGTCTTCAGATAAAAATACAGGCAAAATACTTGCTAGCAGACCTTTAGAAAGGGCTCCTTTAGCTGTCAAACCATACTAAGACTTTTAATCAACACTTCTCTCCCAATAGGGATTCCTCTATTTTTATCATTTTTGTCTCGCTTGGCAAGTTTCTTAGCCCTTCTAAATCCAAATGAGAAGTCATCCATAAAATCGAGTGTCCGAGAGTGAGACTATAATGTCTTACATTATCTGAAATGAGTCCTCCTTAAAGCTAGAAGTAATAATACCAAAGGATGTTTTGACTGATGCAGTTTCTTTGGTGTTCTCAGTGTGTCTAAAATGTTGGTTATTTTATTAAGTCAGCTACTAAAAAGGTGTCATCTTTTCATCTGTTAGCTGTTCCGAATCAATGAAGCTAATCAACTCATGCAGTACGATCAGTGCTTAACTAAAGGAGCAGATGGATCCAAAGTTACGATTACACACTGTAATCTGAATGAATACAAGGATTGGCAATACTTCAAGGTATGTAACAGAAACAAGGGGAAGCACATTTCTGTATCCTGTTTTGTTGCACACTCTTTTTAGTATTATTCCACACACATCTGAAAATAGACATCTATGGCAAGGTTAACCGAACTCAGTAAATTGCCAGTGACATTCTCGGAAGCCCCTGCTTACTGGAAATAGTTCTCCTCAGGGAAGATGTTTTTGGTGCTTCCTGTATTCCGTAGGGAAAATCTTCAAAGAAAATCTTGTGAGGCCGCGTGTGCAGCCACAGGTATGTTAGGAGCTAACACTAGTCCCAAAGGAAGCAAAGAGGATGCCACCAGTGACAGCGTTTGTAGAAGCTTTTTGTGCTATCTCTCTCTGCTGGGACACTCGCCATCGAGAAAGTTCCCTGCGGAACGGGTGCTGTGAGAAGATGACATGAAAGCTGACGTGCTTTTAGCAACTAGGAACAGTACAGCATCCGATCTGGGGACGTGTAAATTGAAGTGCTGCTTTTAGAGACAGAAGATGTTTTAAGCCTTATGTAGGAACAGTTAAGCATGGCTTAACTTGTCAAGTGCCCTTTTGTGCTGTCTTTGCCTTCAGGATTTTTTTCCTATTCATTAACCATTCCCTAAGCAAACACGTTCTGTTGTGAATTATGGGTGTGGGGCCAGTATAAACCTCTTGCAAATATATGGATTTTTAATAAGGGCTTGGAATGCTGTCTGATAAACATGTTAAAGCTGTTGCCCTCCATTTAGTAAGCACAAGGCTGCGTGCCGCCAGTCTTGATTTTCTCTTTAAAAAAAAAAAAGAGGAGGGCAGTGTCCAAGGGCAGTGTTATCCTTGGATACATCTGCATATTACTTGGGTCTTCTGTCTAAGAAAATCTTCTCCCTGCTGGGAGAGTCTGTCGAGGCTACTGCATATGTGTTAGTTGGCAGCTGGCTGCCCGGGCTGTGTGTCTGTCACGGGTGCAGGCGCTGCTGAGCCTCCTGGCCTTGAAGCACCCCCTCTTCTGGGGCACTGGCCTAGCGCTGGGGGAGCCCGAGGGCAGAACGCTGCCACTCAGCTTTCCCGAGCTGCCTGCGCAGACACAAATCTCTACGTGCAAGATTTAAATATCAATAAGAAGTGTTTCAGTGTCTAATGACTCTGCCTTTAATATCAGAGTAAGATACGCCCCTTATCGTTCCTTCAGCTGTTCTAGTTTGTTGCAGCACGTTGCTTGGTTCCTCTCTGGGCTTTTCTTTTGTGCAAGAAGGTCCATTTCCTCCACAGTGGTGCCGTGTTGTGCAATTGTTTGCTTATTGCTACAAGTTGTAAGGAAAGCCAGTTGGCACCGCCTGGGCTCTAGAACAAACGATGTCCAAAAAGTAGGAAAAAGGGGGTGAGAACAGAAGGAACACCAAAGATGCATTGCAACCAAGCAAGGAGAAACTGGGCACTTCCCGTAGTGTGGCAAGTACGGCTGCTTCCCCTAATGAAAGGGGCTGCAAGCAGTGAAATGCTTATAAACTGCTGAAAAATGTTGTGGCCCGGTGTGAGCGCAAGCTGCCAGGAGATGTTTGTCGGGCCGGTTGGTGGGTTATGGGCGAGCGCTGCGTGCCAGCCCGCAGAGCCCAATGTGCGCCGCTGCGCGCGGTGCTCGGCTTAGCCCAAGCCCCAGCCCCAGCCCCGCACGGGCTCCCACGTCTCCCGGCCTCCTGCGAGCCGGCCTGGCTCACCCATCCTTTCCCTTTTCTATTTTCCCTCCTCTTACCAGTCAAACCAAGCAAAATTCATGCTTTGTTTTTTTTTTCTCCCCCACCAGTGTAGTTAACTGTTAAGGTTACTTTATGTGAGAGCTAACGCAAGGAGGATCTTCCCAATGAAGGCAGTTCTCATAGAGGGGTTGAGTTGTCCTCAAGACTTTACCTGTCCTTTTTAAAAATATAGGATAAAAGTGCTAGAAGCGTTTTAAACAGTTTTACTCGTTTCCTTAGCAGTGTGTTTCCACAGAGAAATGTGAGATGTCTCAAGTGAGTAAATATATATATCAAGCACTCTGGAACATGAAGAATGTGAAAATGCAGATTTAACAAGTAATGTACTGAGTATAGGACCAGTCTTTCCACAGGGACACTGAAACCGGTTTCTATAACAGTAAATTGCTGTATTAAAGTTCTGAAGGGGAAAAAAATACTCTACGTATACATATATATGTGTGTGTGTTGCTGGTGGTTTTGTTTTCCAGAATCTGCACAGATTTGCTCATATTCCATCAGGGAAGTGCTTGGATCGTTCCGAGGTCCTACATCAAGTCTTTATTTCAGAGTGTGACTCCAATAAAGCCACGCAAAAATGGGAAATGAACAACATTCTTAGTGTGTAGACAAACAAAAAACCTACCTACTGACACATTAATTTGTACAGGACTGAAAATAGCCTGAAAACTGCTGCAACTATTAACTCTGTAAAGCTGCGAGCCTCCTGACTTGGATGAAGGACATAGGTGAACTGTGACTATTACAATAACATTATCATCTGCAGTTAATGTTTACAAAACTGCTTTACCTTAAACTCTGTAGATGTTTACATCTTTTTGTTTTAAGATGTTGGTAAATTAATGTGCTGTTAGCTATGTTTCATAGGAACGTAGTTAAAAGCATTGTCGTCTTCTTTGGGATTACACTCAGGGGTCTGAAGGCAGTTTTTTTACACACACTTGAAAAGGTTGGAGTAACCAGACTTTCATAGAACTTGGTGATTATCAACCTGTTGTATATTTTTATTTAATTTTACATCTTACTAAGCACTGCCACAGGTTCTTAGCCAGGGTGGCCTTCTCTCACATTCATGCTGCTTTTTTGGAAGGTGAAATTCAACATATTTAGTGCCTCTTTCATTTCTGTATTTTATGAGAACAGCATTTGTTGGAAATTAGACAGTGGATTTTCTTTTCTGAGCTGTGACCGTGGTAGGGATCAACTGTACCCCCCCATGTAACTACTGTGTTAAATAAGAGAAATTTCTGCTGCCAGTTTGGCGACTGGACTCACTATTTATGGGGGAGTTAAAGCACAGGCTACAGGAAAACGTGCCGTGAGATCTGCCAGAAACTCCCATGTGCCCTTTGGCTGCAGATGCTCCAACTTTATGAGAATCTAAAATTGGGGATGTTGCCCCAGGAGCTGTTCTTTGCACTTGGTATATTTGACCAAATGCTGGAGCAACTAAATGCTTTTTACATAGTACAAGGAGGAGCTTACCGTGACGTGTAGCACTGTGTGGTACATTTTAATGAAAGCAAGCACCCTCTCAATTCCAGTTAAAAATTTATAAGCACTAAATTTACTTGTTTATATCATGCCTTACACATGAAAAAGAAAAGCCGCACAATTGTATAAAATGTTGAATTGATCTGATTCTTTATTTGTAGAGTTTCAAATGGAATTCACTCAGAGGTGAACTGAAACGTTTAATTGGGGGGAAAAAATGCTTATTAACATGTGTGCATACTTCTTAAAGTTATCTGTAAAGCACGTTTGGATTCCAGATTTAGACTTGATAAGAAGGAATCCTGAAACCACATCTGTTCATATTTTTTTTTTTACCCTGGGAACTTTTCCTGAAGGATTATGAACACAAAATAAAACCACTTGGTGCTATCTACGGTGTACAAAGAAGAATGTGAAGAAGCAGTAGCTAAAAGTGTTTTGAATGGGAGTTTGTAGTGGGAACTTCTGTAAGGATATAAATATGTACTCTAAATGAACAGACATGTAGGAGAAATGACTTACCCCTGCTTCCATATTAAAGATTTTGTGACTGTTAAATATTGATGCCATCGAAGTGTACTGATGTAGTAAGAATTAAGTCTATAACATGTCACACTATTAAATATGACTGAATATTCCCCTGAAATCTAGCAGCTTCCATTGACTTTAACAAGGGTTATGTATCTGGTGACAGAATTTGATCGTTATAGGGCTGTCTGCACTGATGTATTGCTTTGGGATCTTTCCTAGTTTCTTTAAACTTCTCATCTATCCTTTAAGAGGTATGGAAAACAGAAAATAAAGGAGGGAGAAACTGGAAAAAGGAGAAAAAGGGTGTGTGTTGGTACTTGTCCCTTGTGTGTATGAAAACTGACTCCATTTTTGTTTTTTAGGTAGATTAATTTAATCATATTACTATGCATAAGCGAAAGGTGGCACATAAATTGTGCGGATGTGCATTTTAAATGGATATTTTGTGCAATTCATTAAAAGCTGATGCTGTATGTGAATATGAATCTGTATGTGAGACTGAAAACCTTACAAAACATGACATCATAAGAAGCTGTAGCTGTAATGACTTTTTCCTACTATCGCTTGCTTGGAAAAAAATAATTCCCATAATCTTGCTTTGTAAGTTGATGATAATATCACTATGCATTTCTACATATTTTATAAATTTGATTTATGCAGATTTTGATACACTGTATGTTTCTGTAGAAATTGTATAAATCTTTTAAAAATTTATTAGGGATAAATCTGAGAAGCCTATGTATATCTTACTTATGGGTTGCTTGTTTTTTTTTTAGGTGAAGTAAATAAAATATTTGAAATTTTGGGTTTACTATGCTTTACAGAATAAAATGGATCTTTATAGAAACCCCTTATTTCTAAATTTAGACAATTTAAAACATGAAAATATTTTACTTTTTATTTAGGTACTATTTATCAAATCTGTGGGTTTGAGGGTTTTTTGTGATACCAAAACCAGAGTTTCTACTGGGAGGTACTATGTGGACACACTTGGGTTCTGTATTACCTGCCCTGAGCTAATTGGATAAAATTTAGTATGCTCTCAGGAAATGAACATGATGCTTATTTCAAAAGTAGAACCAAAAAACAAGTGGAAGTGCTTTAACTTACAGTTCACCTTAGTCAATATGTTTGCATAAACAAATACACATTTCCCCAAATACTTTTTGCCTGGGAAGGTTTCTTAGCAAAAGATTATGCAGTTCAGCTGAGCTATGGAAGATGCAAGTTCTGGCATAGCAGCAAAGCTAAAGGCTGAAATTTGCGAACTTAAAAGTTTTAGGAGATAAATTCCTGTTTACCAGTCATTTCTATCAATGCACTTCTGTGTGTTCAGATTTCAGAAGGCTCCTGTGGTAAATCAGTGGGTTTACAGTGCCAGCCACTGCCTGTGCAGCGTACCCTCTTAGGCACTGAACAACAGCACCGGGTAGGAAGGAGGGAGAAGGAGGAGGTCTCCATAGGGTTTCTTCTTTACCCCAGGGTACCAAAACCCATGAAAACATTGCTGCATCCTATAGTCAGTTCCTTCTCCTTCCCTTCTGCCTGTCAAAGCCTTTTATTATTCTTTGCTGCTTACAGATTCTTTTCCTTCAAAGGGCA
>JAUBNY010001083.1:978032-988600 GCA_032275445.1 Crypturellus soui
TTTATTTACATGTCTTTGTGGCACTGTGTGTGGAAGTAGGGAGAGCAGAACTTGACTTTTGGTGAGGCAGGCTGCTTTAGAGCAGATAAGAAGGAGATTTGGCTAATGAAGAGCTCTTAAAAATAGATCTTCCCATTTTGTCATTTTGTCAAAAAATAATAAATCATGATTCACTTTAGGTAGGAGTGGCTGACGGGGAACAATACATCCACTACAAAAGAAATCTATTTCCAAGCACGGCTTCCTCTCTGACTCGTGCGTTAGGAGCACCAGTTGGGCAAGGAAGATGCAACACCACCAAACACAATTTCCTTGAAAATTCCACCTCGGGACTGTCTGGAAGCAGTGAGGTCCACTGAATTAACCCAGGTTTCAAACCTCTCCGACTAGATGGTGTGACAGTAGACATTGAAGCACTGAACTGGCTTTTGTTAGTGGTGTTTCTTGAACAGATTGTTTCTTTTCCCTTTTATTTTTTTCCTCCCAGAATGAATTCTCCTTTAATAATTACTCTTCTTAGGTGAGGCCTGGCTCCTGCACGGATTTTCTAGCTGCTCAGGTGGGTGGGGGATGCCTGGGGCTTGGGGCTGGTGTGTTTGCTTGTCCTAGCTACACTGACCTTGCCCCGAAACGTGACATTGCCTGGAGAAATGGGACCATAACTGTGAACCTGTCCATGCGGTTAGTGTTCTAGCACAATGATTGCATAGCCTGTGTGTAGGACTGAGATAAAAACAGGAAAGCTACCATCCTGGAGGTTAGCTAAAGCAGAACAGAGGTTGTGCTAGCGTGCAGGTCTTTAATCTTTGTACATTGTGTTGTTTTCTGCACTTCATAAAAGCCTCCCTGATGAGAGCACCATTTCTACTTTAATTCTACTAGATTAAACAAGCGTGATTGCTGACACATGCACAGGCAAATACTTCAGTCTGTGTGCGGCTGCGCAGCCAAGAAGAGTGCCTGGGCCTTCTTGCCTTGTTGTTCTAAATCCCTGCTTCAGGGAATATAGGGAAACATGGGCAGTGCTCACTGGGCAGGAGAGCAAGGAAATGGCTAAAGTGTCTTTTTTTCCCCAAGCAGGCCAAGAAATTGGTCTTTTACTGGAATATCTGTGCTCCCTCTGGTGGACAATCTATAATAACGTCTTGGACTTGCTTTACAGTCCGACCCCATCCTCGGTACACGCGGGCGGCAGCAGCATCAGGCGTGTGGAGGCAGTCGCTTCCCAGGCACCTGGAAAGGGTGCGCGGGAGGGAGCACTGCGGCTGCACAAGGCAAAACCGGCTCCGCGGTGGGAGTGGTGAGCGCTGGGACGCGTTGCCTGGAGAGACGGCGGGATCCCCGCCTCGGAGGTGGCCAAAGCATCCCTGAACGGGCCCTTGAGCTGCTGGATCTTGCTGGAACACCGGCCTTGCCGTGGGCTGGAGGAGTGCGGCTCGTGACCCCCACGATCCCTTCCCAATGACTTTGTGCTGCAGTGCGATGCCTTCCTTGGGTGTCTAACAGGTACAGTCAAAATGTTAACACGTGGTAGTTAGAATGTGCCTAAAGCTGTAATCAAGAACAGAAAATTTACAGCAGCAGCTGTGATTAAAACAAATCAGCCAGCTATTCCTCCTGTATATTAGGGTGCTATTTGCCCTTCTGCTCTTCGTTTTCTGAGGCTTTACTCAATATTTCGCAAGTAAAACATTTTCTGCCTTTCCTAGTTTTGCCCCATCTCAGCACAGTAACACACGACCTAACTTTATCTTTTATTGAGTACAAAATTTGGTTAGATTACTGTGGGATAAAACCTGCCAAGCTGACCAAAGCATCATGATAGAAATAATGTGTATTGGTTGGTTGCTCAGCAGGTATGACCTGTGCTCGTATGCTGTAAAATAATTACTTTTTTCTTCAGTCCTCCAAGGTATACCCTTGCTTTTTTTGACATGCTGCTACTTGATGCATAGGAATGGCATTAGCCTGTGTTTGTGACCCACTCAAAAATCTAGTGACTTTGTATCAGTCATTAGAAGAGCCAGTGACAGATGTACTGTAGTTTCACAAAGCATCCATGCTTTTGGGGTGTGTGTTTTCTGCAGGTTACTAAGAGTTAGGACTTCTGGCCCTTGGTTGTGAGGGGCAGCCCACCCAGGTACAACCTGGCTTGCAGTATCCTCCTACCGTATTTCCCCCCTCCTCTCTCTCTGAGTAAATGGATCTTCACAAATTCCTCTGGAGTTTTTACACTGTAGTCAAACATTTCATTGAGAATTCCGTGCCAACTTTAAATAAACAAAATCGATAGCTCTGCTGAAGCTGGTTATTTGGTGCCACCTGGTGTTTAAAAGATCAGCCTAAGGAGAGGGATGTGCCTGCCGCGGGACAGACAATCCCATATTTATGGGTACAAGCGGTATTCCTTGTGCCTGCAGTAAACTTGTGCTGCTGGTGGGAAAATGCACAAAAAGCCAAGAACTACTATTCCTGCAAGATGGCTTTCCAAGCTAGTGCCCTCCTGGGAGAGGGGATAATGCTCACAGAAATTCCCCAGGATAGACGGCAGAGGGCATTAATGATTTCCTTAATCGCTGAGCTTTGCTTTCCAACGAAAATCCCCATCTCGGTGTACCAAAGTACATTTTTCTTTCAAACTTTAACTACATTACAGTTATGTTTCTCTTTAAGTAATGCATACTTTGCTTTCAGAAAAAAAAAAGGGAGGGGGGGAGCAAATAAAGCAAAATATTGCTCAATAAAGCCAGGTCTAGTCTGGCTGAGGTGATGTGGGAATGCATGGAGCAGAAAACTACCAAAATGTGGGCATATTGCTGAACAAGTCTAAGCTTCGTGAAGAGTTAAAGCAGTTTTTCTCCCCTTACCGTTTGGTTATGACACAGAGCCAGCTGAGACATCCTTTTGATGGAAGTTTTGCTTATTTTACCAGACCCAGCGGACTGCCTATTTAAAAGTATAAGATTGATTAGAAGAAATCGCTTGGCTACTCCCATACTTTATAGGCGTGCTTCACTCTTGTACTGTTTAATTTCTGATAGGCAACTCAGTCCTGGACTAATTTACTCCTGGCGTGAAGCCTGGGATGTAACATGTCAAGGCGCAACATATAGTAACTACAATTGGACAGAGGGGTGTAGGTCAGCACACATTTCACACCCTTCTTTTTACTACTGGAGTCATGGGGTAAAGTCTACCCTTTTGCCAACTTTGGTGAAGGTGTAAATGCACATGCACAGTGTAATGGCTTTAAATCCTGGATTCCTACTTGTATGCGCCAGATGGATCTTGTATAAATGTTCCACTTTACAGCATGTTAGCATTTGCTAGTAGTTAGCTGAAGGTTATAGCTGCCAGATTTTTCTCTAGCAGTTTCCAGGCAAAAAAAAATCTCGCACATGAGAAGGAATATCACAGTATTAGACAAAAATAATTTTAAGAGTTGTGTATACCTGTATTTGTTCTTGAACTCTATTTGATTTGTCTAGTATTGACTGATACTACAGGTATATGAATCTAAGATTTATGGAGGAAAACTGTCTCTTATAATAATTATAAGTCTTCTAAATGGTAGTGTCTTATGAACAGGATTTGGGTTATTTTAGAAAATTCTATATATAGCTCTATATGTAGGGTGTGGTTTTTTTGTTGTTGTTTAAAACAAGCCTGGAACCCATACAAATTAACAAAACTTTTTAATTCAACAGTATAGGACATTTTTTTTTTTTTTTTAGTGTATGCACCACGTATGAAATACATCTGTACTGTCTGTATTTGTGAAACAGTTTCTGTCTTTACTTACCAGGAGTAAAATTGTTACAGACTATAACTTTAAGACATAACAATATGTATTTTAGTAGGCCGTTAATTCGTGCCTCAAGTTCAACTTTGCTCTTTTATATGCCTGAGGTGTATATTAATGACCTAGTAAAATATATTCTGGAGTGCCTACAATTCATATTTCTTTTATTTTTGCCAAAAGAAAAAAAAATTAATTGGTAGGGGAAAAAAAAGACAAAAGGATGTTCCAAAAATGCAAAGGAAAATATTGGCCAGTTTTTTGAAGCATGTTTTTAAAGCCTATAATATTGAGTGGGTAAATTATTAAAAATGGAAAAATGGAAATAAACAGGCCTTTCTTGGCTCTCTTCTTTCTATTTCTTCTTCGTGTCTCGCTCTTACACATGTCCCCTGCCCCAACCAGCAGGCATGACAACTTTAATTAAATTAAGCAAGGCTTAATTCGAATCTTTAGGTGTCCTGGCTTTGCAGGAAACTTTGGACACGCTTATAGGAAAGATGGGGTGTCCATGGCCCTTGTCCCAGCCCCACTCTTGCAGGACGTGGTGGCGCCTGGGCCATCCTCAGCGCCTCGCGGAGCTGCTGCCCGAGCTCTCCCCCGAGGCTGTGCACGATAAGGAGGCTTGAAGGGCTCGGAGGGCAGCAGTGACCCCCCTGTCCCCGGGAACGCGGGCAGGAACATCGGAGCAGCCTGCGACGGCGCGCGGGAAATCCTGCTCAGGGCCCGCGAGTCTGTGCAGGACTGGCTGCACGTGTGCCCGGTTTTATGTACTGTGAATAGTCCCTCTGAAACCACTTGTTCAAAATTAAGCAGGTTCTTATATACTTTGCTGGATTAGGCTGGCAAAGTCTGCTTCTACCTCTGATAAATGTGGATAGTGCCAATGAGGGCAAGAGGTAAGAGCAGGCCATAGCAGCAGAGTGGGTTTTTTTTAATCTACAAAAGTAAGGCTCGGCGTTTTGTTTCGGGGGAAATATGCAGTAATTTTTCCTTAAGGTCCTCCTGTATGTCAAAAAAACAACACTCTTGGTTGCGCCTGTAGCCAAGTGTCGCAATTTCATTTACTGCCTTTTCTTTTTCAAGATATTGCTACTGCTACTGGCTTTAACGTCACATATGGATTTGTGCACTGCTTATAACTGCTAATGTCTCATTTTTAAAAAATGTACTGAAAGATATCTGCAAGTTTGATGCTTGCACTTCCCACTATGCAAAGCACATTTCCAGAAAAATGAATTGTTAACAATAGCTGTAATTGCCAGCGCGATCATTAAGCTTTGCCTTGGGTCAGCCTTTCACTCTGCCAAAGGATTATTAAGCGCAGGATTAAGAGGTTGTTGCTAGCCTTAGCTTTGGGTTCATGAGACACTGCTGCTCGCAAATAGTGTGCGTTTTGTTTGAGCTAGATTCAGCAGCGGGGCATTTTCGAAAAACATTAATTAGCAACTGACTTCCAAAGAGGCTTGAAGTCTAATTGGATTATCCGCTTCCCGTTGAATCTGGAGGACACAGGCTTCTGCTTGTCTCGCGTTTCCATCAGATCTCTTCCTGCTTCTTTTAATAGAGAGAGATTGTTGGACTACTGCAGTCCGAGGGCTGTGTCCTGCTGTCCTGCGAGGTCTTGGGTTCGCTCATACTCCCAGGCTTAGTCTCATTATTGGAATGCTTGGTGGAACATTTTAATACTTGGAAGTATTCGCTTCTGAGCTCACCGGGTATTTTATTTCTGCTCTATTGTCCAAAACTGATACATATAACGAAAAGAGAACTTTAAAAGCCCTTTCAATGCGGACTGCTAAAAGCTTATTTACCAGATAAATGGTAAAACTGAAACGTGTGCGTCGTGCTGTGCCATGCACAGTTTCCAGGCATATTTTACTGATAAAAAAACATCTTCCTTGCCTGTTGAATTTATGGCCGAGATAGCCAGATTACTAGAAACACTTATGTATTTAATCTTCCCCTAGCCTTTTCATGTTTTGAACTAGAGAAGGTAAGGCAAGAGCGTTACCCGGGTAAAATGCGATTGTATTGCTTTTTATTTTGTGGACATTGTAAATTCTGTTATAGAAAATTTAATAAAGAAGAAGCTTAAACAAAAAGAATGGCTGTGTGAAATTGCGAAATTTCCATTAGGTGAAAACAAATCCTAACTTTATGTACATTTCCCTGGAGAGATGTAATGTGAATGCTTACAGCTGGTTTTAGTTTCTTATTCCCTGATTAGGTTTAAATTAAAGGAAAGATGTCATATTGAATTATGAAGAATTACTTATTTTACATATTTTGGTTTACATATACCTTCTATCACACTCTCTCTCTGTGGCATTTGCAAGGACATGTTTAACGTGCACACAAATAATATTGAAAGAAATCTGACGGCAGTGTAACAGCTCTGACAGAAGAGTGCATGTGATTCCTGCGTCTCCCTGCCCAGTACCTCGATATTCCACAAATAAAGGAAGAACCAACCCCCCTGTACTTAAACCTCCTCTTCAAGCTGGACGGATGTGCTGGGCAGACGGACGTCTCCTGGCTGTGTCCTGCGGAACCTGCCAGCCACCACCTTCTGTTGTAGGTGCTGCTGTTTAAGGACTCAAAGAGCCTCAGCTATAAAGACCGAGGTCCTCAAGAAAAACAAGATTTCTTGCTCTGAACAATACCTGGGGCTGATGGAGTAGGAGGTGAGGGGGAGGAAATTACATGGCTGGTCATTCCATTTCTAAAAGTTGTCTCTTCAGTTACGGCTGCTTTCCACAAGCATCCAGGCAATCCAGCAGCCCAAAGTTTTGAAATCCGCTGTCCAAGGAGATTTATGTTGGTATTCCAAAGATAAGTGCTTTCTTGCTAGAAAAAAACAGCACTCTGAGACTTACTCAATTAGTTGCAGCAATGCAGTGTGGCTCAGACTGTGCATGTCTTTGGTCCTGCTACCTATTAAAAGATCAAGCTGAGCAACTGGCACACTCAAAGATTTACAGAGCAGTTTTTAAGTATTCTGTGGGATGCTTGGACTCTTGAGTATTTTTCTTGCAAATTATCAGCTTGACAGGAGTCACAAAACATAAAGGATTATTTGATTAAAAACTACTCTGATAAATACATATTTTTACAAAATAGAGTAAAAATAAAAACAGTGAAATGTAGTGATCTGGGGTAATCTGTGAATCTGTAATCTGTAGTGATCTGTTAATTTGATCTTCTGGGCACCTTGGTGAGCAGCTCTTTGGTGTGCCTGCCTCAGCCTCCACTGTGCTCCTCAAATGCTTGTCCCAAATGCCTCATCCCAAACAGCAGCAGGGTCTGGTAGCAGAGGCAGTGTTGTGCTTATAGGCAGTAGGAACAAGTGTCATAAAAAAATGTTGGACTGAGAGAGAGCATCTTTTATAGCATGTGTAGTATAGAAGCTTTGAAAAAAGCTCCTGCAGAAAAGGTAATAGGTACTTAGTTTTGCCTATTTTTTTTCCTCAAACTTGTAACTGGAATTCATTGGCACTTTTTCCCCTTTTCTTTCTTTCTATGTGCATATTTATGACTTGTTGCAACTTCCGTGTGTACTTTCAGTCAGAATATTTATACGTATCTGTGGTGTTCTGTGAGAATATCTGTGAGAAAATAAGATACCTCTGAACAATAATGCTTTATAAGACAGCCTTCCCACTATTTTATTTTAGCACTGGAAAATTGACCCTTTTCAACTTCCAGATGTACATAATGCGAGTGGCATCAAGTTTTGTCTGCATAAAGCAAATGTCACTAGACAATTGGTACCAAAGCAACTCCCGTTCGTTTAGGTCAGTGAACAGATCTCTTGCCTTTCTTATTCATAAGCTTCATGGAAAATGGTGCACTGGGCAAGCCTCATTAATCAATACACAGGTAATTGAGGAAGGTGTTGTTTTTTCCCCCTTGCATGTCCCTGTGTGAGAGAGCGAGCAGGAAGGACTTTGCTCCTGTCCATAAATTCCTGCAATCTCTCCTCACACACACAAAACGAGAGAGGGAACGAAGGCAGAAACAGGTTTTCCAGCCGCCTGCCGCATCGCACCCTCCGCGCTCGGAGCGGGTGTTCGGCGAGGCAGGTGGAGCGGCCCAGACAGGCGGCCCCGCGATGTGCTGGACCAAGAGCACCTCGCAGCCACGAGGCTTTTCCCTTTCCTCCTGGCCTTTTTCCCTTCCCCACCCCGTTCTCTCTCCTGTTTCTTGACTTTTTCCTTCTTTCTTCTCTCCCACTCTTTACACAGCAGCTCAATCTACTGACAAGTAAATCTGCCCCCTACTCCCCGTTACTCTAATACACTCTCATACCCGGCTTGCTCCACTTTCTTTCTCAGCTTTGTTATTTCCACTGCCCAGTAAAATCTATCACCTTTGAGTGAGTTATTTGCTTTTCTGGACTGCAGCGAATGCCACCCACTCTGTTAAGGTCAGGCTCGAGTTTCTTGAGCTCGCTATTGTTCGGGCCCTTCCTTACCCACTCTGTCATTGCAGCACGACAGCTCCAGCTGGGAGGGCAGGCAAATCGCTCCCTCAAGAGCCGTTTATCACGGCAATAAATGTTGTGTGTTTTACTAGGATGCCATCAAAGTTCACCATCACGCTGCAGTGAAACAATTGTTCCTTTTATTCATCTCTTACATATACTGTACTTGGTAGGTGTCTGTATCCAGCAGAGATCAGTATCCTGAAGGTGCAAGAAGTTGCTCCTCAGTTCTGCTGTGGCACACAAAATTACAGGTTTTTTGCAGAGGGAAACGTCATAATATTTTTAATTAATTACAGCTTCTCAGGTTTCTTCCTGTTCTCCCTACCGCCTGGGCTTTAATTACTTTGCTCACATAGACATCTACAAAGCCACGTCAATTAAACAGTGCACACAGCCTTTACATTTCTCTCTTTATGTTTTCTTCTTTTTTATGGTGTTGCCAGTGCACAGGTTTGTTGACTGCAAAGAACTGGAGACCTGAGATTTTTGTGACTGCAGCTGGTACTCAGCAGAATCAGGCAAGTCAGCTGAACTGGCCCTTCGTGGATTAAATTAGGTTTCTTTGTCAGAAATTAGAAATAAAAGAGAAATCTCTGTGCTAGCATTTCCTCCCCCATGCTCTTATGCAATATTGATCTTTCATCAACCTAGAGAGCTTAATAAAAACTGAGAATACACCTTACTACATTAATTTCATCCAGCAGAATTGTGTGTAGCAAAATTAAAATAAGTTACTAAATGTGTCACAGGGTAATTCACTGAGCACTAAAGGAAATTGCTTAAAACAAAAAGAAATTTGTTATTCTCTAAGCTCTCAGTGACATATGAGAGCTCCCAGTATTCTGGTGGGAAAAATGGTCAGCAGTCTTGCAATGAACACATGTATTAGATATCTCGTTTGCCTGAAAGGCAGATTTGGATTGACTAAAATTATCTGGAAATTTATGTCACATCTCTAGGAATAGGCTAAGCTAAGAATATGGAGGGAAAATCTGAAAACTCAAAATATGTCGTTTCAACATTTTTCTACAGAAAATACTTTCTTTTCCTTTGTTCTCTTCCATTTTTTTTTTATTTTTTTTATTTTTTCATCATAACAGTGTGCTTCTCCATCTGGCTCAGGCATAAGATTTAAAGAGAAATGATGAGCGGTTCATGTGCAAGGATCCACCTGTACCCAAATACAGACAAGATAACCGTGAGAAAAGCGTGCGTTCACTGCTGGGGTCTTAGTTTGGGAACTGCTGTATTGTTTATTCCATTTTATGTTAGGCAGGGAGGTCAGCTGCAGCCAAACTGTTCTACCACAGGAGAGGGCTTTGCTTTGACTCTTGGATGTTACAACATATATTGAGTCTGAAAGACTCAGGAAGATCCCTGATATAACTGGTGGGTGGGATTCAGCTCTAGGGAGGTTAAGTATCAAGTGCAAAAAATCAAGGGCTAAACAAGCCATGGCAGGACCATCGCTCTTGGTGTCAACAGCAGATTTCTATCTCCTGATCTGATCCGTGTTCATCTATGGGACTTGGAAGGCTGCGCAAATGTACAAGTCTGCACCTCGTAGTTTCTAACTCCCTTCCTGCGGCTATGTATCCTGTCTTTCGACCGTCTCAGGTGTCTAGCATTGACATTTAATTCAGAAATGATGCTAAGTTTCCAGATTGTTTTCGGACTGGCAGTTTAAGGGCCGGTGGTTGGAGCAATGGCGTGAGATGAATGAGACCTTTCAGGAGGAATTAATTCCCCGTTTGTGTAGCACTGAATTGGGCAATTGTTTTGTTTCTTTGGACATAGTTAGCTCTTAGTACAGGTTTTGTCTTTTGCTGGACTCTTAAACTGATGTTTTGAGTTAGAACCAGAAATAGGAGATCTGAAAAGCCTGACCCTCATCTGACCTCCTCAGTTCTAAGTCCAAGTGTTCTCTTCTTGGTGGGATACGCGTTATTTCACGGCCCCCTTACAGTTTCTGGAGCCACAGTGCTGCCAGCCAAGGGAGGAGAACAAGATTCTCCTAAGAGAGAGAGATTTTCTCTCCTTTTTGGTGTTTTTTTTTTTTTTGTAAAGCTGAGATGCTTTTGGTCATATTAAGGCTTTTGCCTCATTTTGTCTCTTTGGTTCTAGACTGCCGGATGAGCAAAAGCTAGGAACATATATTGGCTCTGAAGCAAGGTTGTTTCTAAATATTAGAGGTTAGAGGTAACTTAGAGCTTTGAGCAGCTACACGGTTAGTGAAGTTTTGTATAAATCAAAAACTATAAGTAAAAGTGTGAATGTACT
>JAUBNY010001083.1:1038382-1049710 GCA_032275445.1 Crypturellus soui
AGCTGCGCTTAAAGCTGCGCTTAAAGCTGCGCCCTGCGCACTTGCCGCCCGCCCCGCGATTCCTCCGCGCCCATCTCGGGGTAATTGATCCGGCGGAGTGAGGTCTTTTCGGTAATTTGGATACACCGAGTCTCCAGTTAATGACATATAATCAGCCTCTGGGTCACTTGGTCATTCTCTTATTACAAACCCCTCCTGCTCCCTCTGATCTCCTTTCAAACTGAATTTCACACAAACAAATAAAGCAAGACAGGGACAAGTCCTTAAAATACAAGGGAGAAATATTGGAGGGCTCCTCGTGGGGAACTATAAACATTTTAAGAAGAAAAATCGAAAAGATAGGAAAGAACATCTTATCGAGAAAGAGAGCATTGTGTACAAGACACGGAGGAGAAAACTGTCTGGCTTCTGTTAAAAGTGACACAAAATTAAAATAAAAATAATTACAAACAGAAATGGCATAACATAAACAGAAGGCAGGAGGCTTTACTGGAAATGCGTGGTAGTATTGTAATTTGCTCTTACAGATGATGCGGTCGATCCGTGGACACGCAAAACGCGTATTTGCTCCCCTTTAGCAGGCAAAAAGAAAAAAAAAATTAAAGAAAAAGTTAAAAATAAGACACTTGTCTTCTTTACTCTCCAGGAAAGTAATTGAAGAAGCCGCGAAATGGAGAACTGAGTGTCGTTTACCTTCGCAGATCTGCGGGGAAACGGAGCCGCGGCCAAAACCTCGGGTGTAAATGCGACAACAAAAATAAATACTTTACATCACCGCGCAGAGCATAATTTACCGAGTCAACACTTTGTTTAACTTTGTTTTTTCTGCTTTTCAGTTTTTTTTCTCCCCTCCCCTAGGAAAAGCCATGGCTCTCTTTATTCTACTTATTTTTCGCTCTGTATCGCTCACAGGGCGGTTCTGACCCCCGTCCAGGTGTCCGTACCCGTGTCTGCTTCGCTGTGTGGCTGCCGCGGCCGCTGTCACCGCCGGGGCGGCGCGGGGAGCCCCGCGGGCGCGGGCGCCTCTCCCGCCGTCGGGGCTGGCGCTCGGGCCCGGCGGCCGTGGGGGAGGCAGGAGCCGGAGGGCGGCCCGAGCTGCGCCCCCCGTCGCCGCGTTAGCGCCTCTGGGCACCGCTTGGGGCACAGGCGCTGCCCGCGCACGTCGCGGAGGCTGCGGCCGGGGCCTGAGCACATTGCGAAGGTGCCGCAGGGCCCCGGCGTGTTGCCGGGATGGATGTGGCAAACCCTGTTACTGCCTCACGGCATTCCCCGTCTTCCAGGGCCCCTTCCCCGTCCCTACCTCTCTATCCCTCTCTCCCCCCTTTTTTTTTTTTTTTTTTTTTTTCCCCGACGTCCCTGGGCCGCGGCCGCTCCGTCCGGGAAGGCGCAGAGGGGCCCGGGCCGCCCCGGGCCGGGGGGGCGGTTGGAAAGGGTTAAGCGCTTCCCCTCCTCCCAAGCCCCCGCCTGTCAGGACTTTCCTCTAGAGGTCTCATTAGGGAAACCCTAACTGCTATTTTCAACGTTTCCTCAATCAAGCGCCTTTAAATAGCGCTGCACAAACAAATTGGCGGCAAAAGAGGAAAAAAAAAATAAAAAGGCGCGGATGTTGTCCCGGGCGAGGCCGGCCCGTGTATTTCGCCCCTGTTTGCGGGGCGGCCAGTGGCTACCTGCCCGTCGGGGCGAGCTGCCCGGGCCTGGCGGGGAGACCGCCCGGAGGAGCCGCTCTGCGGGTGCCCTTAAACGGGAGGGTAGAAATAAAAACCAAGGAATGGAGCGCGGCCCAGTGCAAAGCGCTGCCGAGCCCCTCGCAAAGCAGCTCCCCAGCGCGGGGCTCCCCCGACGCCCCCGGGAGAGGCCAGGGCTCGTCCCGCTTCCCCCGCCGCTCCCTCCGCTCTGCGACTCTTATGATTTGTTATATTTTTCCACAGCTGCTTATTCTTGTTTGACTGTTGTACAAAGCCGCCTTAAATCTGCTGCAGGAAGAATAAAACTTAAAGCGGCTTGGATGGGTTCCTGCAGGCTCGTGGCTAGCGAGGGTCCCCTTCGCTGGCCGCCTACAGCCCCGTCGCACCACTCGGGCCCCGATACACCTCGTTATTGCGGCCCGCTCGCTAGTGTCAACACAAATAGGAGCTAATTCAATTATGCCTGAAACCTAGGGGGTAATAGAGGGAAGCTCTCGTGCTTACGAACTAAGCTGCTCTCTGTGCTTTGCTATAAACCGATGAGAATATTTTATGGTGGAGAGGAATGGTACAACACAAAAGGGAAATATGACGATAAATCTTTTTTTTTTTTTTTTTTTAAGTGGATTCTCTCCACCTGGAAAATACAAGGATTCAATGGTTTTATGAGCCGACTATTTGCGGGTACATCTAAAGTTAGCTAAATGGAAAAGACTCTGAATCGCCCTCCCCGCCACATCCTGGACGAAGGGAGACCCATCTCTTTCCCCTCCACGATGTCCACAGGGACCAAATCCCAGTGACTCCCGGGGGAACAGGGCTGGCACCAGAGCTCACGTCTGGCTGCTGCAGAGATATGTGCTTAATATTTATGGTGCCGCTGGCAGCGCCCTTCCATAATTTACCGATATGCAAAACGTTAAGTCAGAAGTAATGCTCCGCCATCCATCTCATAATGAACACATTAGGATATTTTCTTTCTAGTTACTCCAAAGCTATTAACATTTGAGATCACTTATCCAACCTTGGAGCTAAAATACAGATTTGGTTTCACAGGGCCAGGTTTTTAAAGAGATTCACATGCTAAAATGAGGATAGGTACTTCAGGGAGGATTTCAAAGTGGCAAGGGGTCTAACTCTCCTTGAAATATGTGCAGGTTCAGCACATAAATTCCTTTGAGGTTTAAACGCTGGATACTTTTGGAAATCAAAATAGGCAGCTGTCTGCATCTCAAAAGCTTTAAAAATCTGTCCCACATACAATGTGCGTGTTTGGAGTCATGTTCCACTGTAAAACAGCATTTATATGCCCTAAAACTATTTTATTCAGTGCTAGCATGTTTGAGTTTGAGGTGCTACCATTGTTTTGTTATCTGTTTCCACGTCCTGTTTTGGTTCCTTCTTGCTATTGAGTCCTGCTCTTGCTTAGCCTGAGCACCCATGTCTGAACTTAGGTCACCAAGAGAGCAAGGGATCGCTGGCGAGTCCGGCTGTTTGCCCCTGGATGTCTGTGACCGAGAAGTCTGGGGCATGAGACACTTGTTTCACAAATAATCTCACAGCCCACGTCCTTCCCCAGTTCCCTATGCGCACATGCACGCAGCGTGGCTCTGAGGGACCAGCCACCGTGAAGCCGAGAAAGGCAGAAAGCAGAGGCAGCCAAGGCTGCTCTTCCAAACACAGGTCTCTTTAAAAACATTCTAAATGGTCTTATATATTGCTAAAAGAAAGTTGTGCTGAGGTTTTTTTTTTTAGCAGAATAGGAAAGGCATTGCAGCATTTTATTGGAAATGAGAAAATGATTTACAGTTCGGGTATATCAATCCTGATCATGTGCTGAACAACATCTATGAAACGTATCCTTGGGAAAGAAAGCGAGAGCTCTCGGAAGCTCAGGGGCACCGTGCTCATCAGCACAAGCTGTCCCGCTCAGCTCACCGGAGAGACCCGCTCGTCCGAACCAGGGCTGACGCTGCGAGTGCTCCGCGTGTCAATGGCACTGCTGTGTGCTGGCCTTGCAGATGCGCTTCAGCCGGCTTGCACGCCGTTAGCATGCGGCTCTGCCGCAGCGGGCACTGTGGACAGAGCGCTGGGCAAACGGAGTATTGCATGTACCTCTATGCTGCCTTGCCTGGGGGTCAGTGGCTCTATCCTGCAGCGGCTGGAGCGCAAGGCAGCGATTCCCCTGTCTCTGTCCACGTAGCATTCATAAAGATATGTCCTAGCTTGTTAAAACAGCACATGCCCGCTTCGCATGATATGTGCACGCACACATCTGGGCTGCACGTGTGCAATGGGAAAGGCACACACCGCAAATAATTTTACATGTGCAATTTTCAAAGTATGGATCTATGGGGCTACAACGTGGCACGTCTACAGCACCGTGAATGACACTCCTCTGCACAAGAGGGCATTTTAAGTGACTTAAAACAAACAAATAAATAAATAAATAAGTGAAGCACTGTCCTGGCAGCACAGTTAGATGCATCTCATTTATCCTCATAGCTGCCATAGTCTCTGCAAGCCCACCAGGACGGAGTGTTACTTCTAAATGACAACATGCACACAGCAATCAGAATATTTCAGATATTCATTTCTATAGGCTGATGCTATTAAAATTAAAAACATCTGCTTTGAGGAATGCAGATTTTTTGGATGTAAATGCTTCTCTCCTCCCACAGTAAATTCAGCTACTCGTGAAACAAAATGTGATTCTAAACAGTCGCTGCATTGTTTCGCACAGTAGCAAACGGAACAATGCTGCCCTTAATGTTTTAGTTGTTCAAACAACAATTGGGATTGGATAAATGCTTTCAGCTGGGAGCACTTTCCTAATACCTTGGTAGGTAATAGGTTTCCTCTTGCGCGCTGCTTTGTGACCATTAGGCCCGCATACTGGCCAGAGGTCCAACCTCCTGCCGCCACGCCAGCCCCGAAGAGATGAGCCTCTGTTTGTGATGGACTTCCTAATATTTATCTGCTCACAGCTCACCCACACGACTTTGCTGCTGGGGAGAGAGCTGAATGGAGCCCAGCTGCCTGCATTTCAATGCTATCTTCTAATCCCAGGGAGAGGTGGAGCACCGGGACCTTAACTTTGCCAAGAGGAAAGAAACCTCCTGCCCTCCTCCCCAGTCCCTTAAAAAAGCTCGGTGAAAAACTTAAAAAAAAATACCTGTATCACTTCTCTTGTATTGAGGCTAAGCTGTATGTGCTTGTTTAAGAATGAGCAATTATGTGTATTTACTACCACTGATTGATGTACTAATGACATAAGTATAGCTCTTTATGTTTGACTAATGATGACTGCACTGCATATCAAAGGTGAGGCTGCACCCGAACACTGCGGTATGTCCATGGGCAGTCTGTTGTTTTTGCCTGTTGGCCTGTCTCTAAGTAGAAAAAAAATGTTGCAAATGGGAGGCATCAATCCCACTGACATGGGAATAAAGAAAAAGGGGAAGATAATCCATGGGAGGACGTTGCTCTAATCTATGAGAAAGCTTTATTTAGTACAGGGATCTGTCCGGGGCTGCTCAAAAATAATGGAATTCAGAGCTCTCTTATTTTAACTTCTCATAAATTTGCCATTGATTAAATTTGGAGAATTTGTAAATGAGGAATAATTGGAAGTGTAGAAGGAAGATAGCATTAGCACAAACTAAGTAGAAAATCCAGATGCCTGGCTGCTTTAGAAGAAAAATCTAATGCTTTCAAATACTTCTCGTACTAGGGAGAATCAATCCCTCCTTTGGATCATAGGTCAAAGAGATGGACACAGGTTTATTTCTAGCAGCTCTGAAGGCCTCCAGGCCTTTTCAGTCACCATTTTCCCTAATTTTTCCCTAGCATGATCTTTATCTTCACCTGAGAGGACCAAACAGGAATCACCAGATGTAGCCTAAACATAAGTGCTAAGAAAAGGCCCTGTAGACTTTTCTATTTTCTCATAAAATCAATAGCATCTTCAATTCAATGTGGGCTGTAATAACAGACTACATAGCTCCAGAAACATAGAAAAGACAGATTGCTTAGAACTGGAAGTGCTCAAATGGGTCATATAATTTGAAATTATAAAATAAACTGACTCTGAGAAGCAAAGAAGTCCAGCAATTGTACTGATTAAAATTTTACTCCAAAGTTATGTCACTATTTATTTCAAAAGAAATGTTTTAGAGAGGATTCAGTTTTCCTAATTTCCTTCCAAATTTCCAGTGTTTTTGTGCCAGACATTGGAAAAAGTCTGACCTTTTTTCCTTCCCCTGTGTTCTCCCATGAAAACATTGGGGTGTTTTCAATTCACCCAGGTCTTCAGTCCGGACTCCAGCTGTTTTAAATGCTGATTGTCCCTACATGTTCTCGTGGTTGCTGTCAACAGGACGTCCGCTGTTTGTAAGATGGATGCTATGAAGTTATAAAGAAGATTAAAACTGGACTTTAAATTCTGATATTGCTTACATCCTAAGTTTTGATTATAGGAATTAGAAAATGTTATGCAATTGATACACACATGTATACATATGAATAAATACATAGATATGAGAACTCGAGGCAATGTAGAATTTTGTCTTTTCCTTTCAGTATTTACTATTAAAGCACATTGATCATAGTTCCAGTTCAAAAGAAACACTGGGATCTGGCAGGATTAGTAATATTTGAGATCTATCTAGCTATAAGGTCTCATTCTGCTGCCTTTGGGATCCTCATGGATTGCAGTCTGTGTGGAAGCAGGTGTCCTTGTTTCATCCGGCCACATGAAGCCTCACTAAGCCATACTTGTGGAGTGCTTCAGATCGGATGTCTGCCATTGTAGAAGTAAGAAGTATTTGTTTCTCTGACACTGGGGACTAAAGATAATATTTTTTCCATTTTCTTCCAGTACTACTGTGATCGAGAGAAGAAGATTTAAAAGGATTTGGAGTACACATTTAGAAATAGTCTTTTATTTTATGCTAATAGAACCTGCTTCCACTGAAGTTGGGGTATGTTTGGACACTGAAATCAGGAACAGAAGTGTCAAAGCACCATAATAATAACAGCCACGAAGAGCTGAACTCAGAGTTGGGAGAACATTGTTTTGGTCCAGTGGTCTTCAACTTGCAGCAACCATATAAACTTGGCAAACCACCCATGTGGGTTACATCAATTTTTGCTCTGGCTAACTGCCTTGCTGGTAATTTTTTATATCTCCTGTAGCTTCAGGCATCATACAAGGAGTGTGGATGGTGAACCTTAGGTGAGGTGCTATTTCTCTGAGAGCAAGCAAGTCTGGCTTCTTTCTTCGGCATGAGAGCAGAATGACAGGCACCATGCAGAACTCCACTGCACAGAGAGGGATCTGAAGGGCCACAGGGACACTAAGATTCCTTCCAGGCCAGGGGATGCTCCCTAGGAAGAGAGATGCTATAAAAGAAAAAGTTGAAAAGCCTTTTTTTTTTGTGACTTAAAAATCCTGCAATTAAAACTATTATTAAACTAGATTAAATGAAACGGAAATTTGCTTTCAAGTTTTAAAGCCAAGAATGTTCTTTGTGCCTCTATTCATTTCTGCACTCCACGTACCCTGTGCTATTTATGCAAGGATTATCTTGTTTATTTTACAGTTATTATACTTCATAGAAACTAATCAAGAGAATATTTCTTTTTTTATGACAAAAAGTGGATGTTGAATTGCTCAAGTTGCTTTTATACAACATTCTTGGATTTGTGATAGTGTGATATTTAATAAAGTGTTTATAAAGGCAGATATAATAGTTTATCAGATCTCAGGCAGTCATAATAACAAAACTGCCCTTAGCCTGAGTGCTTTGTACTGTACTTTGTAATTTACAACACAGCACTTTCTAAATTACTTCATAAACTAAGAAAGTTGCCTACCAAAAAGTCAATCTCATAGGAACTAAGAAGTTTTTTCCTAAATATTTTTTTCTGTTGCTTACTTGCCATACACATCATTATTAATAGCTTGGGCTCAGAAACGAACTGCACTCTCTCATAACACGCAATAACATGATGCATGCTATAACATACTTCCATGCAGCCCAGTCTATTTAAATTCCCGGTGGAAGAGACCTTTCGACTTAAAATTCTTCATGTCTAATATCGTGTCCTGTATGATTAATGGATAAAGTGAAGAAATAACACGGAAAAGAAAGCTAAAGACCCTGGAGTGAGAATCAAATGAAGTAGTTGAAGTGAGATATAATAGTTCATGAGGTTGTGAGCTGAGAATGGAGTCTTTCATTTCTATGCAGCTAGCCTAGGTCCTTACAAGTTTATTATTTGCAGTCCGCTTGGTGGATTCACTGTATTGGTATAAGCTTCTGCAGCAGGGAGAAAGTCCTAGGCCCCCAGGTCCAGTCTTCTCTGCTGAAGGACCTGTCCAAAATTTTGGAGAGAGGGGAGGGAGACCAAACTAGCCTTAGCCTCTCACCGTGCCTCGCCATATTTCACAGGATTTTGATACCCTTTCTGCACAGCCTGGCTGGTATTGCATGAGAATGAAAGAGAGGTAGAAGTTTTAAGGTGGGAACAGTTGTTTATAATCCAAGACCAAATTATAGTCTGCCAAATAGGTAATTACTTTCTGGCAGTATAATATCTGCTTCATCCTTATACTGGGAGCAACTTCTACAGTCACTCATGGCATGTATATGTAGATATAAAACATGTCTTAGATCATTCTTATCGTCACTATGAAATCATCATCTGGTTACATCATGATCAAGCATCAATGATATGTGCTCGCATTGCTCATCTTCAAAATTTTCAGGCTAATGTCTAAATCAACATTAAATGGACAACCCTCTGTGAGCAAGTATATTGCCTAGCTGGGGAAAACTTCTCCTTGTGTTTCTAACAGGCAGTCTCAATGTACAAAATTGCCATCATTCTTTGCAAAAAGGGCTGTAGATTTTCACTGTCTATCTGGCTTTGACCTGCAGGAAACACAGAGATTGTACTCTGCTGGAGCGCTCTCTCACAGAAAAGTATCATGTAGTTCCTCATAAATGTCTGCCTTTTAAAGGAGGAAAGGTGGACCTTAGATATAAATCTAAGAATTGTTTGTCAGATTACAAGAAGTGTAGGAAAGAAGGCTAATTTGCATCTTTAGTTTTTGGGGAGATGTACAGAAATCCAAGGCTTTTGATACCAGAAGAGAATCGATGTAGAAAGGAAGAACTTTTGTGATTGAAAGTGGTATGGGTAGAAAAATACTTTTCACCTTCAAGACATAGTAAAATATGTTCTGTAGGGGTTTTGTGAAAGATAATCCACTACTCCTGATCTACCTATTAATGTTTTATTAAAAGCATGGATCACAATCAGGAATCTATCAAGACTGGAGTCATACAGCATTGCCATTGATTCATGACTCCTTTTAGCAGTAGATAGACTGAAGGGTAGTTAACACTGTACACGACTTTGATGGATGGCCTGCACAACACTGGGTGGATGAATAGATATCAGAATAGGTAATAGATATTTTCCCCAAGCCAGAAAGATATTTACCAGTTTGTAACTCATTTGCTGGTACTACAATGGAACAATTATTCCAGAGCGAAAATTTTCTAATGGAGAATACCTGAGATAGTCAAAAGCCTTCTACTGTGAACACAGAGTGTATAGGACCTCTGCTGGGCTCCCAGAACCCAAATGGCCTTTGCCTTAGCTCCGTGGAGCAATCTGAGTCCTTGTCCAGCAGCTGGAGGGAAGATGTATACCACAGATAAATTTTTCCTGATGGACTGGGTTAGAAGAAAACTGAAGAGGATTGGGTAGCAACTTTGAAGTTCTATATGGAGATTTATCATGGTTTTCCATTTCCTTTGCTTTAAAATTTGAGGGAGTAGGGAGGCAGAACACTTTCAGAACACTTTGTGAATTAGACAGGACAAAGTGGATTAATATTGTGAGAGTAGAGAAGGTTACACTGGGAACTGAGCACAGTGTAATGATTCAGAATTTAAAGGAATAAGAGTTAAAGATATAGAAGAGAACAATTAGGGATGTTGGGGAGAAAGGAACTTATAATAAAAGAATAACCTAAAAAGAGCAGAAGAAAAAGAGATTTATCGAGTGGGAGTGAGATTGAAGACTTTGAAGAAAGAGTAGGAGAAAGAAGCTAGAAGTCAGAGATTGGACTGGAAAATAAGGAGTGAGAAGAGCAAAGAGAGAGCAGGAGGCTGAAAAAAGTAAAGCTGAAAACACTGTAGGGAAAGGACAAAATAAAATTAAAAGATCTGGAGCATGAGAGGAGGACACCATAAAATTGGAAGAAAACCAGACCCAAATAGTACAGCTGAGATGCAAATCGCTAGAAGGAGGGGAAGTAGCTGAATAGTGGAAAGGTAGGGTCGTTCTTGCCACTGTAGGTGCTCGATGTGAGTGTGCAGCGCATGCCTGCTCTAGCCTGTGCATGCCACAGGGCAACGAGACCCTAGTCTTGCTATACACACTACATAATTGTTCCTGTTCCAGGTTGGTGGCAGATGCTGTGAGGCATTTCCTACTCAAAGTCTGAGTTGCTCTTGCTGTAAGTCAAGTCAACCTTATGGCTGCTTCTATAGGGTCATCCATGACCCAGTGACCAAAGAGTGTTTCCAAATTGACAGTCACACGTATTAGTCTGGCTTCTGGTTTTTAACCATACTGTGAACCTGGGATCGATGATGAAATTTCCAAGGTCACCACAGTTCCTCCTTTTGTGTTCCCCCTATGCAATCCTGATGCCACAGTGCTCCAGTGCCTGGATTAACCAGGTCAAGTATACAGAATAACATTGTCCTTGCAGGAAAATATGTCAAAGGCATATGTATAGTACAACATTTATAGTGCCGCGATAAAATTAGAAACTGCACATCTCTGGAAGATTTTTAAAAGTGAGATAAAAATACTGTGTCAATGATACTCGTCTTGTGGTACTTCGCCAACGTGATCACATCAAACAAACCACCAAAGGACCCCAGAAATACTCGTGGCTGGCCTCATACAAGGAGACTGTATTCATGTAGAAGAAGAAAATTTTAAAGGTGTTGCCATTGTGGTGCAGTCTTCTTTGAAGACATGCAGTTGGTTTCTAGTAATGGTCCTGTTTTCTCCTTGACAGTGAACTTCCATGTAGCAGCATCCATATGCAATAGCACTTCCTGCAGCTGCCTTGGTGGACAGTGGCATCTATTGTACTCATTTTTGCCGTCCCCTATATGAGCTGAAATGATATGCTCTAGCTGAGCAGGAAGACCTGAGTGTGTGAGGAGCTTTGGACTGGTGGCACAACGTGGTAGCTACTCTTCCCACCTAACAGTAGTGCTTCCAGACTGTCCAGCACAGGATTTACTGGCTTCCTCTGGAGAGATGCAAGATCTTGCCAAGATCTTCAGCAGCCTCAGGACAGTGCTGGTAATCCTAGAAAAGGCAGTCTGGCTGGCAAGTCCATCCTTCAGCTGTAGTGGTAATTTTTGTCATGAGGATAAATTTTTTCTGTGGCAGAGACAGAGCTTTCCCAAGACGAGTTGAGGGATATGGAATGACATCCCTCAGTTACCATCAGCTATCATAAAGATGAACTCATCATCTCCATGCATGAGGTTGGCTTCCTATTTTCCTCCTTTCAGAACTAATTGCTTAATATTTAGAAACA